>CM060964.1:24787910-24942910 GCA_030765045.1 Tenodera sinensis
GAAGCTAGAGGCTTAATTTTTTCACCAGGCATTTTCAGCAACTAATATACCAAATTGTACCAAATTTAACTCCAACATGAAACTTTTAACCTATGAATTAATTTATGTTAATTTACATCAATTTTATTGGATATGATCAAAAGCTATCTCCTCCAACAGATGTTAAACTACAAAGTTTATTTTTTTAAATTATATTTCTTATTAAATTAAAGGATAGAAATTTTCATATAGTGAACAGCTATTCTTAAAAAAAAATCGTTAAATACCGCAAGGTGTAAAACTGTAATAAAACAGCGCATTATTACATTATTTTTGATATTATAACCCATATCAAAATTCCAAACGGATGTTTTAATACCCATATTCTGAACTATATTTGAAATTTCTTGCTAGATTTTTGTGCGAAAAGATAGATTTTGAATATGAGAAAGTAACAAAAATAATTGTTTCAGCAAAAATGAGTTTAAAGTTGAAATGGAAGGTGTAGACAGACCCATTTAAAAGGCAGAGGTAGAGGCGCATCGGTTTAAAAGATCTGATGTGTTGTACTCACATGACTTTCTCTACTTATGTACTAAGCATTCCTACAAACTGTTATTCCTATATCTTCTTCGTGTTAGTTGAGATAAACATTTGCAAAAATTATCTTATTGCTTATTTCCTTGTAGGTGCAAGGGGAATATGGGAATATAGTAGGCTTTGAGCGATAGTCAAATATTTTAATACTTTCAATTCCGTTCCCTTTGCACGGTTAGCATGTACAAAAATGAATAATGATGTTCCACTTGACAGAATGAGCTGTTTCCAAGACTCACACAAATAACAAAGCATATCTTGGAAATGGTTCATTCCACAAAAAAAAAAAAAAAAAAAAAAAAAAAAAAAATATTGAGAAATAAATTCTGTATTTTAGCAAGATCTACATTTTCTGTGCAGTAAGATTTGGTCTATCTCTTATGGTTTGCTAGTTACGCAAAAGTCATCCAGAGTAAATAGGACTACATGGACTATAGCCAGAAAATTCAAGACATACATTTCCTTTTTGACATATATCAAACATATAGCGCTTTAAACAAAATTGTTAGAGCCATTTTCTCGAAAATCAAAATTTTAGAAAAACTTTCCATGTAAAGGGGCCGCATCCTTAAAGACATTAATCTTAAATACTAACTTTGGTTTTTAAGCGACCTTTCGTTTTTGAGTTATGCTGTCTACTGACTGACAGACACGCACAGACAGACATGCACACACACACACACACACACACACACACACACACACACACACACACACACACACACACACACACACACACACACACACACACACACGGACCTTTTACTGAAAATGCCTTTTTTATTCAGGGAGCCTAAAATCGGATATTTCCGGTGAGACCTCGACATCGAATTTTTGGGTGGAATACAACACTTCCTCCTTCCTAAAATTGCATCGAAAAATGGATTCCGTCCATTCTAGGGCATTAAAACTTCCCAGATATATTCATTAAGGTATGGTGCATTTTTTGCAATAAAATTCAAAAATAGATCTTTTTTAGAACACGTGGTAGAGGGGAGTCTTTCTGATTATTCATGCCATGAGCACCAGCAGAGGGGATATCTCCATCCCGCGAGAAACAACTGAACATTTTCTAAGTATCCCATTTCTTTGACCAGCAGTGACTTTGACCAGTGTGTAGGAGTGGGTATGTTACGTTCACCTCATGTCTGACTGCAATTTCACAGTATGTGGAAAAAGTATTAATCTAAATACTCCTACAACTAAGCCTAGTAATATTTCTCTTTTACGATAACTTGTATCTGAATATAGAGCGGAGGTATTTTCTACTGTTGGAAGCATTCTTCTTCTACTTCTACTTCTACTTCTTCTTCTCCTTTACCTGATTGCCCTACCCTTATGTAGGACTTAAACCCCCTAGGACTTACAAGCCAGTGCCTAGGGTCATCAGATACCTGATGGGGAGCACGGGGACCTATGGACCGGACAGAGTGAAGACCTGGAAGAGGATGATATGCAATGCAGGCGAAATAGATGGATGGAAATGTGATAACGGAGCAGTTAGTGGAGGGAGTGGCGAGGGAAATCGGAGATCCTGGAGAAAACCCACGCAGACGACGCTTTGTCCACCACTGATATCATATGCGGGTCCCTGGGCTCGACTCCAGGCCGCCTCAGTGGTAAGCAAACAGTCTAACCACTCGGCCAGGGCGCTGCCGATGGAAGCATTGTTTTCTGCAAGAACCGCAGAAAAGCGGCATATTGGACATAAGCAATATGTGAGAGCAACCTCGTAAGCTACGTCTGTTAGGTTGGTTTCCATTTTATAAATCCCTTTTTAGGGTTTTTGTTAGTGCTAATATTCCATTAGTAGAGATAAATATGTTACTAAAACTATAAGTATTAATTAATTAATTTGGACCACCCCTTTACCTCCTTTTTTCTAACCTTTAGGCACTCAATTAACTATTTAGGTATTTTTAAAACTCCTTTTAGGAAATTTAGGAGTCCTGAACTTCCAACCCCTATTTATCAATATACTGTAGTGTTTATTAAAGCCCAAACGCGGCTTCAATGAACACAGCACTGGTCAGCATGTGCAGAATAACAATAGAAGATAAATTATGTCATTATATGTCATGTTCTGTAAACTGTATAATATCAAGACGTTAATAACAAATAGGTGTGAAGGTGAAGGGAGAGGAAAATATATTGAGGGAAGTACTTTGTCAAAGGTTACCTGCACGAAATCTATTCAGAATTAGATTAGTATTAAATACAAACAACTAGATACTTACGGTTGAAGTTTAATTGTGCGTGAGTGTCTCTCAGAACAAACCAAGGTGTCTAAGTACCACAGCAAATTTCGAAGTTATTTTCCACAGGAGGTAATCTTCTCTTCCCGGTAGGCAACTGTTTTTATCAAGTTTTGAGTACCTGAATTAGTTGAAGTATTTTACGGTGTTCAGTTACTTTCTTAAAATGGGATGGCTCAGGCTGTAACGTCTGTGGCCCCCAACGTTCAAAGTAAATGTTGGAACGCACGCCCATTGCGATTGCAAGTGATTCGGTGTGTCCTATTCTGCCGTACTCTCGCAGACACCAGCCATTTCTCTGGTTTAAAGGTTTGCGACCTAATTTTGAATAGTAAAGCTGTGACTAACTGTAAACAATGAGATGTTTGTGTTTTGTTTATGTGTTCTGTGTTTGTTTCTTGGATTAAGATTATGTGCCTTATTAAGATAAGCGCAATATTAACTTATATTGATGATTTTGCCGTAAATACTTAAACTGGGTGGAAGACAGTATGACATTAACTCTTCTAGCGCTTAAACGAAGCACCGCAGCAAAAAACTTTCCTTAACAAAAAGTGTTTAAAATAATGTTATTATCAGCTCCTAAAGTTTTACGGTCTAATTTTGGGACACTCTGTATATACTGGGTGTCTCAGAAAAATACTGACACGCTTAGTATGTCGTGCAGGATGGCAAACTGATCGGTTTTCAAGTAGAAAACCCTGTCCGGAAATGCACGGTTGGGAATCGAAGTGTGAGAAGGACCGGTTGGGACAATTTGTTAACATTCCTTTTGGTATCTTAATACTCAAGGTATGCAACCCTTTAGCTATGTAATCTGAGCATAATGTGCCTGGGCTAGCTTATTGCATAGAGTACTTAGTGCGCATGCGTTAGTTGTGTAGTTTCTAGTACATTAACGTTTTTTAACAGCACTCCAACACGTACTGGTACACAGCTGCTGAAATGGCCGACATGAGCTCCAGCACACTTGATGTAAATGTGCTGAATCACCTCAACGTCGCATATTCAAATCGATCGATTAGTAGAAGTGGACCAGTTCCACGGCCAACATGGTGGCCAGATCTGTCACCTCTCGACTATTTTGGAGTATGGTATGTGACCTCCTGTGATGTCAGCGGAGGACCTTATGACTCGAGTCCGCGGCTCAATTGAAAATCTTCAAAGACAACCGCACGTATTGGGTCATGTGCATGAGGCTCGCCACCGCAGATATAGGCTCTGCAATGACGTAGGAGGTACACAGTTCGAAGCCCGTTTGTAATTTATTGATGAAATGTGACACTTCGCACCACTACAGCGTCCAAACCGGTCGTGAAAGCCTGCGTCTTTTAACAACCACATTTATTTACCTACTCCCAATTCCACAAACAATACATATAATTGTTTTACAAGTTAGAAATATACAGAAATATGTCGTATTACATCCACACGGTTTTCCCCATTCTTTTATGTAACACATTCACATGTTCTTCCCCACTCACTGTTCAACACACAATTCACATAATTTTCTATGTTATTGAGATTCAAATAAAATGTATTACATTCACATGGTTTTCTTATCTCACGTTCCATTTACGTGACACGTTCTCATGTATTTCTCTTCTCACTCTTCTGCAAAAATCCATAGTTTTCTATTTTATCGCAATAGAACTGTAACTATTTTCTCTAGTCGCTTTTCTTCCTGGGGTACTTGTGGTTGTTCAAGAGTGCTTTTGGATAGCGTCCTCCGAGTGGCTATATTGATTTAATTAGTTGACCATTTATTCCTTATAGTGTCATCATAGT
The DNA here is from genome assembly GCA_030765045.1 of Tenodera sinensis. Lineage (NCBI taxonomy): Eukaryota > Metazoa > Arthropoda > Insecta > Mantodea > Mantidae > Tenodera > Tenodera sinensis. Next base: position 24,792,530 of record CM060964.1, read on the forward strand.
TTTAATTATACATCTGTTTATGTGTGTTTAAATAATACTTTTTAAATGTCTGCAAACACAAGGCTATTGCGCATGTGCAAACTAGGTCCGGAAGTTCCTCTTCTGCTGTCTAACAAGTATTAGGCCATTCGGATAGTTTCGGCCTCGCTCCATCTTTGCCGTGGTATTCCCGGGTCTCTTCGGCCAGTAGGTTTATAGGTTAAATCTAATTTACCATCTGAAATCTTTCCCTAATTCCGAACGTTTTAGTGGTAAATAGTCAAATCGCAGGCAATGCAGGGTATTTTAGATAGTTTCTTAATAAACCATATTGTTTAATGAAAGTAGAACTGTGTACGTTATAAGATATGCACCTATAACCTTTAAATGTTTGAGTCTGACATTTAAAATAGTAGCTGAGGTGGTAGGTCATTCAGTTAACAAATTTATCATTGTCGGGGTAGGGTGTTTAATCCCCCTTGAATACCATTAGCGCAGTTAGAAGTTCTTCTGTGCATACCTATTATTCATCTAACAGTATTTATATGATTCTTAGTGTCAGCTGTTAAATACATGATAAACGTTGTATGTCCGCACTAAAACGGAGCGGAATTTATAAAATTACAGTTCCTATCTTGACGTACCTAAATATAGTTGTTTACATGTCAGGTTAATGGCTGTGCGTGACATACTTTCATTTTTTGTAGAAAGCTACAGGGGGTAAGCTGTGATGATAAGGAGATTATATTACACCTGCAGGCGACAAACCTATCACTAACTTAGCTTGAGCCCCATGTATCATTGTCGTAGATGATCCACGTACATGGCCTTTAGCTGATTGGTGCAACTTTGTAGGGTTTGTATCGTCTGGTTCAATACATTAACCCAAACGAAATCAATAGTTCAGGCAACAAAAAATGTGGCATTATACACTATGATCTTGTAAGACACAATTAAGAAATTCGTCAAAAAACAGTATGCATATCCTGAGTTAAAAAGATATTTTCAAGCCCTTGTAATCTAATTACCTACTATGCAATAAAACAAAGTACATATGAACTATACGCCAGATGTTAGCACTTTTCATTGTTGATATATGGTCTTAACAGTTGATGCGACATATTCAAAGCCATTATAATAATAATAATAATAATAATAATAATAATGATCATCATCATCACCATCATCCGCATACTCATCCCCATCCCCATCACCATTATTATTAATTATCATTATTATCATTATTATTAATTATTATCATTATTATAATTATTATCATTATTATAATTATTATCATTATTATAATTATTATCATTATTATCATTATTATCATTATCATCATTATTATCATTATTATCATTATTATCATTACCATTACCATTGTCATCATCATTATTATTATTATTATTATCATTATTATCATTATTATCATTATTATCATTATTATTACTATTATTATTACTATTATTATTACTATTATTATTACTATTATTATTACTATTATTATTACTATTATTATTACTATTATTATTACTATTATTATTACTATTATTATTACTATTATTATTACTATTATTATTATTACTATTATTATTATTACTATTATTATTATTACTATTATTATTATTACTATTATTACTATTACTATTATTACTATTATTACTATTATTACTATTATTATTATTATTATTATTATTATTATTATTATTATTATTATTATTATTATTATTATTATTATTATTATTATTATTATTATTATTATTATTATTATTATTATTATTATTATTATTATTATTATTATTATTATTATTATTATTATTATTATTATTATTATTATTATTATTATTATTATTATTATTATTATTATTATTATTATTATTATTATTATTATCAACATCATCCATCATCATCCATCATCATCCATCATCATCCATCATCATCCATCATCCACCATCATCCACCATCATCCACCATCATCCACCATCATCCACCATCATCCACCATCATCCACCATCATCCACCATCATCCACCATCATCCACCATCATCCACCATCATCCACCATCATCCACCATCATCCACCATCATCCACCATCATCCACCATCATCCACCATCATCCACCATCATCCACCATCATCCACCATCATCCACCATCATCCACCATCATCCACCATCATCCACCATCATTCACCATCATTCACCATTCATCATCATTCACCATTCATCATCATTCATCCATCATCATTCATCCATCATCATCATTATTATTATTATTATTATTATTATTATTATTATTATTATTATTATTATTATTATTATTATTATTATTATTATTATTATTATTATTATTATTATTATTATTATTATTATTATTATTATTATTATTATTATTATTATTATTATTATTATTATTATTATTATTATTATTATTATTATTATTATTATTATTATTATTATTATTATTATTATTATTATTATTATTATTATTATTATTATTATTATTATTTCATCCTGAATGGCTATTATTTCAGAACTATCCTTGCTGACAGGTATACCAACAGCATTTATTTGCGGCGTAAACAAAATACGATTAGTGACCGTCTTCTATTTCTCAGGCTTCGGGTATATCTACCAACATCCTTGCACTGCGGTTTAAATTAACCAGCATTTTATAAAACGGCGCTTTGGTTTGAACTTCCAATCAAGGTAAATTCCTAATACCAGCCCTTAAAGACACAGGCTTAAATGTCTATACGACGCTGTAAAGAATGCTTCTGCAATAATACCAAACTAGCACTGTAGTGGGAGGTTTTAGTACTTATAACACAGAAATAAATATTTATGAATTGTGCCAGTGTTTGCCTTTTTCACTATAACAACGTTTTATGCTGAAAAGCAAAATCACCATCGCCACATGAACCAGTATATCGGAGTGTATGAACAATACTTCAAGAAATCAATGACCTTTCAGTAGAAAATCTAACCCTATCTCTTTGGAGAGGTAAAAGTAACTCTCAACGAGCGAACAATAAGTTTTCTTTTCGACCTTAAGGCTCTATCTCACTTAAATTACACTTTGCCACAAAAATCCTCAAAGACAGTAGGTAATTGAATGAGTCGAGTGAGAAAGAGGTCAGTATGTTTCGTCCAGTTGCACGGTAAGGTAGTAACTCTAATTTATTTATATGTGTAGAGGCGAAGCCAACCAAGGGAATGTTTGTGGTTGCAGGGGTTGGGAAGGGGGGGGGGGCGGAAGGTCGGGTTAACGGTACTGAGGGCCAAGCTGCTTAATCCCTCTCACAACTTTTCCAGTGGACTCAGCCCTCAGCCGTTCCGTTCCCAAAGGGACAAGCTTATAAAAATGTTGAGAGCTTCATTTGCTGCTGGTTGGCATCGAGATGCAGTGACGTTCTGCAGATAAATTAGATGTGCTGTAAGGGTGGACCAGCAGGGGTAACTCTGCTTTATGAACTGTGGGATCTCTATTTCCGAAACAGCAGAAAATGTTCCACAAGCAATATTTCCAACTTCCCATCAAGACCAGCTTACCTAGCCCTACCCTCTCAAAGGGATATGGAATTTCAGGAAGGGAAGTTTTGAGCACGGGATAAGATGAGTAAATTGGAGGAGCCAAAGGACCTAGCAACGTAAATCAGTTTGACTTATAATCGGATCAAACCTCACGCTAGTTGTGATAGGCGAGTTATTCTGATGACGTCCTTCATAATATTAGCCACAACGTTTATGAGAAAAATCTGATGTGTTGCACTCACATGACTTTCTCTACTGTTGTACTAACCATTCTTCTTGGTGTTAGTTAAGATAAGCATTTGCAGAATTATAGGTACAAGGATAATATGGGAGTGCAATAGACTTTAGCCGGTAGTCAAATATTTTAAAGCTTTCAAATTCCATTCCCTTTGCACGGCTACAGATGTTCCGTTTGACGGAAGTACTAGTTCTCCAAAACTCACCCAAATAACAAGGAATATCTCCGAAATGGTTCACTCTACAGTAGATGTAAATTGTGTGTTTTAGAAAGATCCACATTTTCGTATAGTAAGATTTGGTCTATCTGTGCGGTTTACCAGTTATGCAAAAGTCCTCCACAGTAAATAGGACTACATGGGCTATAGTCAGAAAATTCAAAATAAACATTTCATTTGTCATAAAAATATCTTAAAACATATCATTTTAATCAAATCGTTGGAGCCATTTTCAAGAAAATGAGAATTTTCGAAAAATTTTCCATGTAACGTGTAGTTTAGAGTGGAGCAATTTTCTTTGAAATCTTCGTGTCGCATCCTTGAAAGACATAAAACATTGATTTCTGATCCACTTTTCACTTTTGAGTTGCGCTATCCAGAGACTGACTGACACACGCATACGGACCTTATTCTAAAAATCCTTCTTTTGGATTCAGGGGGCCTCAAAACTTATATTTCCATTGAAATCTCGACATCGACGTTTTGGGTTGAATACAATACTTCATCTACTTTACCGTGCGTAGTAGAGAAAGTAAAAAATGAGTGAGATCCCACAAAGCTTTGTGATACAGCTTTTAATGTAATGCTAGAAGCAATAAGTTCAGGATATAAATGAAATAATGGTGAAAGCCTATAGCGGGTTAGTAGACGTTCCTTATCCCCGCACTGAGTTGGTGGATCCTCTGGCTCGCAAGGGTTCGGCAGTTTTGGTATAGGACATACATGACGTATTGAATGGTAGGATTACGGATAGTATTGGTGGGGAAAGAAACAGTACAAAATACAACGAATTAAGGAATGTAACAAGAAACTCAAACATAATGATCACAAAAAACTGTGGTCATGACTTTGGTCACTGTAATAAAAATAAAAGTGTAATTTTCGGTAAGAAATAACATGGTCATTATCAGTGTCTTCGATCTGAGCTGTAGTGTACTTGGAGGAACTTCCAAATATTTTTGAAGATACTAATATTCCATGGGTTAAACGGCCCTTTATATACCGTTTCTCAGTTTCGAGAAGCTTCAAAGTTCAACGCTTCCGGTTTCTAGAGGAATCTAGTAAAACACGATCAACACTGCAAACAACACGATCGATATGAAGTAACGCCCGATGCGTATGTAACACACCTAACGCACAGGTAATGCAGGTAGGTTGTTACCTGACCAGTTCGACACTTTTCGCATTCTTTTCGGCTACCAGGTGTGGAAGTGGAGGGGAGGCCAAGCTCGTGCAGCAAGCGGCACGTGGCAGCATACACAGTGCGTATGTAAACCGTGCAGGCGACGTTGAACGTTCTATTCTCTACTTCAACTGAACGGTAAAAGAGGGCATCACTAATGACGGTACTACCACTGCAAAAAGTTACAAAAAAGGTATGCTCGCTATTGATATATTATGTAACTCCTAAGCAGCGCCCCGTAGTTTTTAGGCTGCTCCCTTATCATTGTTCTTTGAATCCTATAGAACATTATAGTCACAGTTAAAAAGAAACATTGCAATATTTTCTTCAGAAGAAAACGTATTACTGACTTCAAACCTTGGTTCAAAATACTATAAAGGACATTGAAAACAAGAGTAATTGGCCTAACTAGATGCGTCATGCTCAAGAACTAGAAAACAAATACCGTTCCTTTCAGGGTATAATGCAAAACAACCAGATATACAAGATGAGACCACGATACATTTTTGGAGGATGACCTTTAATGTTACATTAGCTTCAACGTATAACTAATTCAATAAAATGTGTATATTTTACTGTTTTATTTATTCTCTATATTTGCTGATTACAGCATGTCCCTGATATCTTCTCCGACCAATGGATCCAGGTTTCCTATTTACAATCCCGTCGAAGCAATTTTCACCCAAATACATACTGTAAACAAAGTTCGCGGTCATATTGCAAGGCCGATACTTCAACTGCTCACGTCTGGCACACGACGACCTCGTGCTATACCCGGCGTAGAGGGAAAGTCAGGGTGGCCCAACCTCTTCGCCCTCCTTCAAGCACTGCCCGAAAAGAATACGAATGGACTGTATACTTTGTTCAGAGGCTTTTGAGACAGTGGGAGTGGCAGGTAGGCAGCAGGTTGCTCGTACCGCAGGTCACTTACATGTGCTGGCACACTGCGATAGCAAAGTGCACTGTTGCAACATTTGCATCCCTTTCATACTTCTGTTGCATTGTTTATATGTCTATCCTTTATTTTTTTGTTTGCTTATGCACTGAATTGGCATTCCTTTAACAGTTTATTCTCGCCCCGGGACGATATATACTTTCCATATACAAAACTGGAGTGCATCATAATGTTTACTACGTTACCTTTATTCCTTTATTTATTATATAAATATATATCGACAGAGTTGCTACTACATAGCCCCCACAAAGGAACGAAAGAAGGAAATTCAAGCAGAGGAACGAAACTTTATTTACATTGACATGGATAATATGTGCATTGGTATTTACTCAATCTTAGTATCTTATAATTTCTTTTTCTTCTTCTACTTCCTCATACTCTGAAGGCGACGAAGAAGCTATCAATCTTATAAAATTCACGAACGGTTTTGTTTTCATCGCAGGTGGAGTACATGTTTCCCACGCCAGCCACATATTTATACAGGTTTAAGAGTTTTGTGCAATCTCTGTTGTGCGCCAGTACTCGAATCTGAATGACTGCCTAAACCTTGCAACTCTGCCTGGTTGTTTTGGTTTCTATACACGTGCCGGACACGCGATGTCCTTATCTCCCCATTCCACTGTCTCAAGAGACCTGAAAAAAGTATACTAGGAAAACTACCGCAGGCTACGCTCACGATAAGCTACGCTAGCCTACGGTAGGTTTATAACTCTATTCTTAACCAATACGATTTGTATTCACTTTTCACGAATGCTAAGTCTTTGTCTCCCTAGATTCACAGCAAGTCAGAGCAGACTTTTACAACTGCACGAATCAAGTAATGTATAGAGATAATGGTGTCATTTAGTCGATATATTATAAGGTTGTCTCATTAACTCTTTCGTTTCTCATTACGTTTCAATCAACAAGAACACCTGGGAACAAACCTAACCCGCAGCATAGCTACGACAGAATAGCCGCCAAACTTTCTGTTTTAGGGAGAAATTTCCAGCTCAAAACCAACAAAACCAGTTTTGACCTGTTCAATTTATTATATCTTCCCGGTAGACATCACAAATATTCTGCAGCATAAGATGTCGGAAATGTTCCTTTTATTTTCATAGTTTGTAAACACAAGTTCACGCTGTTCCATCCAACGTCAATCAGAAACACAAATACACACTAACGTGTCCAATAGCGAGTCTGGTTACTGACAGTAAGTGAGTGTACAGAGGGTTGAGGGTTTTCATGCGCTATAGATGGAACTTGCGAGCAAAACGAACGAACTTATGAGACAATCTTGCACACTTTGGAATCGTTATATTCAAAGCTGGTTCTGTCTTACGTTAGCATTTTCTAGCACCTAAACTGTACTTGTAAGAAAGTGGTCACTTTCTCCGGCAGTTGTACTGCCGCACGAACTGGTCAATAACTCTTGGTGTGGGCGCTTGTCCAGTCTGCCACCTTGGATACAACGCTATCGCTGCATGCAAGCGCTCCATCTATCACCTACTAACTCCCAGGGTGCATCCTCTGGTAACTGATAACCTCACTCCCCTTGCATGTTAGCGAATTACACACGGGCAACGATACCAAATTCTAGAATTTTATCGCCCGCGCCTCAGGAAGAACACCATGATAGATGAGTTGGAAAGAGCGAGAGTGGAACTGTCATACACGTATCATTATGTAAGCGCTAACAATAGAAGTGCTGATGGAAGGTAGGAAGTCCTTTGTTACCAATATCAAGTGGGCCCATTTTATTACATAACCTGTTTTACGTGCTTTGTAAAGATGATAACTTCTGTACCAGTCGTATTTCAACACATTTGATGTTAAATCTTTACATACGTATGTATTTCGTTTTGTTTTTTAATTTTATAATTTGCAATCTTGATGAAATTGAAATTTAAACTTACAAAATAGAAGCACGTTGTTTATCTATGGAACGTTTTACAGTGGAGTCCACCCAACACTTTACGTTTACTTTTGGTTATCAAAGCTTAGGTACACCACTTGAGATTTTTTACTACAAAAATACTGAAATACGCTTGCACCATTACACTTCTAAGCCTTTATCTAAGCATTCTAAGCATTAATCTGCTGGGAAGGACATTTACCTTATATCCCCTGAATCAACCCATTTTACTTCATTAATTTCATTCCCATTTCTTTCAGATCCAGTTCTTTCGGGTTGTAAGAGTCAGCAGGGTCGTCGGTAGAATGCGCTGTGGTGGAGCTTCCTCTTTGAAATTACGGTGTTTGGCTGAGGGTAGGCGCTGCGGTCGGCTGGCCGCCCACCAGGGAAACTGGTTGATCAGCCGGACCTGGCTCGTGGTGTGCTCTCTGTGTTGACCTGGAACTTCATCGCGCTGAAGAAGTGGCTGCGTCTGTTAGTCACCCACCGTACTAGTTCTGCTTGTGATACGTTCTGGCCGCCTGTAGGGTATTTTCGTATGTTCCTTCCTCCCGGGGTCTGGCGCACAATAAGCTTTCGACTTATCATAACAGACAAGACCAGGGCATGAAAGCATTGATCTATGTAATCTAGCATAATTTAGGTCTTCGTAACCAAAACAAGGACACCAAAGGAACAACATTGGCAAACTTTCAGACTTGTTCCCATCTCTGTCCGCTGCCACTTGCAGCAAACATGGGCACACTCCGCTTGCTTACGTAAGCTAGCAAGAATCACGTAGATTTGAGCTCAAGGAAAAACGTAGTTCTTAGAAATAAAATGACGAAAAACTGCATTATGGAAAATTACTGTGAAATTAAGAACTCCACAATATTCACTTTAAAGCTCTGGCCTTGAGAATGGCATGCATTACTGAGAAACATGTGCTTATTTTGAATTAAACCAGTTACAGTATGCATCAATATTTCGATCACCAACATGGATATCTAACAATGTAAAAATCGGTATGGCTATCTTAACTACCAGTGTAATATTTACAATTATCCAGCTTTAACCCTTGTAAGCACAACGTAAATATAAAAGTTGACACTCGCAGCACCGGCGTGTGCAATTAATGACCCCTGACGATATAAAAATCCCAAGTGTAGTTTTATAGCCGAACCGTCTAAGTTGCATCAATAATGAGTTTTTACAGAATTTTCCCACGTTATATAAAATTTTATGGAGGGCTGTTAAAGAGATCAAGTTACAATGCTACTCTAGTAGCACCTTTAGTTAGACGTTGTGTATATAATGTTTTACTATATTGGAATAGCCTGTTTAAGCCATTCTTTGCATGCTTGCCACATTCAATATTTAGTGGCATTAAATCCAAATAGGGATATGACATTCATTACTTACGCGCTCATCACTCGTAAATTTGTAGATAAACCAAAACATCTAATAAAGTTTTTACATATAAAAATCTGATGTGGTGTGCTCATACGAATTCCTCTACTTATTACAACTTCACACTATGTCTTATATCTTCTGTTAATAACTAATTTATTGTTGTATCCGATTTATATTAATCACAAACAATTGGACTAGATTATTACCTTCAATTATAGACATAAATCAACACCTTGAGAGCAACTTGACGCATCTGGAAGTACATCAAAAGGAGGGGGGAGGCACGTGCGAATTGAGCCCCAAAAAAGACCACCTTAATTCCCATATCCCTTTCATTTTGGCACCAAAAAGCAAGAATAGTCACTGAAGCTCAGCCCTACCCCTTGCTACCCCTAACACTTTCCCCTGGTCCTGTAAAGACCAGATGTTTTCAGCTACTTTAGTATCACCAGGTATTGGCAGATTGGTTTTATTTACGCTTGTTATTCCACATTAGCTGAAATGACCATAGCTAATATTAACTTCTTACTAACTCTTGTGAAAATGCAGGAGGATATCTTAGGTACAAAGGTTCTGCCACGAAAGCTTGAAAGCAAGCTAATACGAATATAAAACGCTAATGCTGCAAAATATCACATAATTGCCAATTTTTGTCTGTCTTACATGAAATAACATAGGTTAGTTGTGAATGGAGTGGACTTCATACACTTGTCTTGGCTTGCCTTCTGCAGGAAAGGCGAACTTCATAGAAACAACAGTCATACAATACAGAGGGCGACTGCTGATTCATTGAGATTAAAAATACATCTGAGATCTATGAAAAAATAGTTTGTGCCTCTATCTCTATGTTCCATCAAAAGTGTAGCCGTAATTGTCATTGAGAGACAACGAGGTAGCGGATTAATTCTTGACTTTACAATCCGATAAAAAAAAAGTACAGACCAACTTAAGGAGGTTGATGGGGAAAATAAAGTACACTGTGAGCCTTACGTTCCTTAAATACCAAATAAAATACCAAATTTCAAGTTGGGAAGTGACTGATCTACTTTCTGGTGCTCATGGAGTGATTACTAAATTTACTGTTGATCTGCAATTAACTATTTTAAAAGATATTGGTTTACAAATTAACCACACCATGATGTATAGTCTACCAGACGCTCTCACCATTTTCTCTAGTGAACTGTTTGCTATACGTTTCGCCATGGATTATATATCAAAGAATGGAGACTTCAAATCATTCATTATATACACAGATTCCCTCAGGGCATTAATGGCTATACAACAACGATCTCCTTGCCACACCTTGGTAAGGGAGATACGTGAATTATACAGCGAGCTTATTTCATCAGGTAAACAACTAATCTTGGCATGGATACCATCTCACTGTAACATACCAGGAAATGATCTTGCTGACACTGCCGCAAAAGAAGCTACCAAGCATCCTCCAAACTTACCAGATCTTAAGGATACCCATCTGTGAAATTTTGAAAATCTACAGTTTTCATTGGATTGATTTGAAATTTTAACACAACAATCACTGTATAGTGAGGAGTAAATGTGCTAAATTTCATACATTTAGTCAGATTAGTTGCTAACATATTAATATTTTATTACATTTTCTTAGTATTTGTATGAATGGTTCCCCATGATGCAATTTTGATTTGAAAAACTTAATAATTTTCAGTTATATCCTGTAATAGAATTTTAGCAAATTGATGAGATAATTTCTTAATCTTGTTATTAGTTTGGATGAAAATAAATTTTAAAGTTTAAAATCATTATTTTTTCATTTAAATTTCGAAATGTAAACTTTAATATTTAATTACTCAGCAGTTATTCACGTTATGAAGAAATTATCCCATAATTTCTTTTTAATATTATGTCTAAGCAGGTACACCAAATTTCATGCATAAGTACTGAAAATTGCATCGTGTGGAGCATTTTAAAGAGCAAACAGTGCTAAAAATAAAAACGTGGAAAAACTAAGTTTGAAGTCATGGCAAGGATAATGGAAGTGTATGGATTTAAATGGACATGACCACTTACAGGCAATCAGTTAGACGGCCACGTGACAGTGTTAAAATGGTCGTAAGGCTATAACAAGCATATCAAAATAAAGCAGAAGATTTATACTATTTGATAAAACAAAAATCCATGTTTGGAAATTTTTGAAATGTTAAGCCTTTTTTCTCTGATGCGTATCCTTAAGCTACCACATGAAGACTATTTACGGCATTTTAAAACAACTATCCTACACCGATGGAAGGCAGATTGGACAACTACATCCAACAGCAAACTGCATGATATCTGTCCAATACCTAACCTGTCCACAACAATTAGAACACTAACCCGGCGAGACCAGGTACTAATAACCCGATTATGCATTGGCCACACTGCGCTTACTCATTCCTACATTCTGTCCCGTGAACTTCCTCCTAAATGTACTCTGTGTGATTTTACTCTTACCGTTCAGCATCTGCTCACTGTTTGCCCAAAATACACTCACCAGCACTTCAGTATGGAGTTCCTGAGAACCTTCAGCTAGCTTTGGGTGATCAACAATATCACAAGAAAATCATCAAGTTCATCAAGGCATGCAAAGTTAATGTTTAAATTCAATGTAAACTTCATGATATGTTTCCTCCTTTTTTTTTTCCTCAATGTTTAGTCGCGATATGACTTTTATATAGAAGCGACTTCAAATAATAAATTAAAAAAAATATATCCGTGTTTCTTAGTAAATTTTAGTCATTTGTATAATACGCTAAATTAAGGAAATGCTTGCAATTATGGTTTGTTTCCTTTTTTTTTTTTTTTTTCTCAATGTCTAGTCGCGATATAACTTTTATGTTGAAGCGACTTCAAATAATAAATTTAAAAAAAAAATATCCGTGTTTCTTAGTAAATTTTATTCATTTGTATAATACGCTAAATTATGGAAATGCTTGCAATTATAAAATGGCTAGCTGTGATATTTCCAAATTTTATAATAATTTCATACATAATTACACTTTATCGCTGAAATATCTTTATATTGCACATTTTATTTTTTTATTGTTCATATTTATAGTTGCCTTTTTCCACTGATCGTCCTGCGTCCTTTGTTATCATATATGATACCTCAGATTTGGGATTTTCTGCCACTCTGTGAATATGTTAAACTTATCACGACCTATCCTCATATTTTTTCTCTCTTGTCTACTTTGTATCGATGATAGGATTAAAAACTTAATGTAGTACCGAGGTATCCTATATGATACCACAATAAACACCCCTGAAGTCCACCCCCCCCCCAAATAAAATATATTTCGAATATTCTTGTTCTTTTGATACCTAATAACACATATTTATCCACATAACAAAATTAGTAGCTGTCTAAATGTCATTTCAGACCGCCAAAAAGTCACAGAGAACCCCAAAATTGTTTGTTTGCATTTTTGTTTAATTTTAGCCTATAGAAACTCATTAAACGCAAAACAATAATTTTTACTTCAGTATTGTGGTCTCAGGACGCAGGAGGTTAAGACAATCCTAAGATAGAATGGTTATTCAACTGGTAGATTTTAATTCTTAGAAAATCCTGTATTACTTTCTGTTTTTCTTGGCAGTGCATCGAATATTCTACTCGAAATTGTTACGTTATGCCTTTGAAAAAGAAAAACACATTATTTTATCCGGTTAAAGAGAAGTTTCATTAAAGTGTTCGCCTATGTGCTTTAAAAACATTGGAGTCATACGCGCACGCCCAAACACAGGCACACACTTCGTAAAAGCGCGCACAAATCGGTTTTTTTCTAAAGGTCTTCTAGTGGTCCAAGGGATCTCAGTGCCTGTATTTTCAATAAATCTAACTATCAAACTTTTCACTGGTATACAATACGTCCTATGTTTATCATCGGTGGGAGCAGAGAGAAATAAATTGCTATTGTTGTTGTACCAATCTTCAACCAAAAAATCCAGAAAGCCTCATCTAATTATAACATAAATTAATGTTTGCCCAATGGAATTGAGTCACACGTCTTACTAACATTTAAGGATACCCATCTGTGAAATTTTGAAAATCTACAGTTTTCATTGGATTGCTTTGAAATTTTAAGACAACAATCACTGTATAGTGAGGAGTAACTGTGCTAAATTTCATACATTTAATCAGATTAGTTGCTAACATATTAATATTTTATTATATATTTTTTTAATATTTGTATAAATGGTTCCCCATGATGCAATTTTGATTTGAAAAACTTAATAATTTTCAGTTATGTCCTGTAATAGAATGTTAGTAAATTGATTAGATAATTTCTTAATATTGTTATTAGTTTGGATAAAAATAAATTTTAAAGTTTAAATTTATTATGTTTTTCATTTAAATGTCGAAATGTAAACTCTAATATTAATTACTCAGTAGTCATTCACGTTATGAAAAAATTATCCCATCACTTCTTTTTAATGTTATTTCTAAGCAGGTACACCAAATTTCATGCATAAGTACTGAAAATTGCATCGTGTGGAGCATTTTAAAGAGCAAATAGTGTTAAAAATAAAAACATGGAAAAACTAAGTTTGAAGTCACAGCAAGGATAATGGAACTGTATGGATTTAAATGGACACGACCACTTACAGGCAATTCGTTAGACGGCCACGTGACACAGTTAAAAAGGCTGTATGGCTATAAAAAACATATCAAAATAAAGCAGAAGGTTTATACTATTTGATAAAACAAAAATCCATTTTTGGCAATTTTTGAAATTTTTAGCCTTTTTACACAGATGCGTATCCTTAAATACAGAAAATTTGTGGTGAAGTCTTTGACGCTGATTTATAAACTCACTTTAACATTTCGATATTAGTGTTTGATGAACCGTAAGAGAAACCAAAAGAAAAGCAATAGCAATAGATTTGAAAATGATTAACTTTGTAGGCGTGTTTTGGTTTGCATGTTCTGCAACACTGTTACGCTTGCAGTGTGTGGGAATATGAAAATCATTGGTGAGAGAATACGCCGGGAAATAGTATTTCCATTTGCAACATCCACCCTCCCTTTCAAGCCAGCGTGTAATCAAGGATTACAAATTGTACTGAGGAGCAGTTCCCACCGCTACCCCTAACAGCTGTGTAAACTCTTCTGTTATAGGTGGCAACGCAAGCAGCACACAATGGGCCAACCGAACCGAACAGAACCACCATTATGCTTGTGGAATATAAATGCTCTACAGTGTCAATATGTGGCTGTAATATATATTTATACAAACAATATATCACTGCTACAGTATTAAGGGCAGACTAAACTGGGAGAACTGTCAAAAGTGACACTTTTAATTATTTGTGCAGTTTTAGAAATAGGAATTTTCTGTTTGTTTTGATACGGTTTCTCTTTTGGAAAAATACTCAAATTTTACATAAATTATACAAATAGTACTGTAATCTCATTCCTGAGAATCCTGCACATCTTCACAGAAATAAACAACAGCCCCTACATACACTATTTGGAGGTGTACATTTCAGCTCATATTTTAGGGGAATTTTGCTCTAACAATTGGTACCTGTGTTAAATATGGTAACGCCTGAGAGGTCTTTCTCCCTATTTTTGGCTTCGAAGAGGTTTTTCCTGGTACAAATTACCCATTTTCTCAGAAGTTACTAGATACTTAAATTAAATTTTAGGATGATAAAAACAACAATGAAGTATTATTATGCATCTGATTTGTTATTGGTGATACCATTTGTCATTAAAAATTGGTTACAAATTTGTAATCAAATAGTGAAACAAATATCTTCTTTAATACACCGACATTTTAGTATAGGCACCATAATAATAAGAACAATAATACTGATAATGATAGCAATGATAAATTCAAAGAATGTATAAACCCATGCAAAACTATTATTATTGTGATTATTGTTATTGTTATTATTAATTATTATTATTATTATTGTGATTATTGTTATTGTTATTATTAATTATTATTATTATTATTATTATTATTATTATTATTATTATTATTATTATTATTATTATTATTATTATTATTATTATTATTATTATTATTATTATTATTATTATTATTATTATTATTATTATTATTATTATTATTATTATTATTATTATTATTATTATTATTATTATTATTATTATTATTATTATTATTATTATTATTATTATTATTATTATTATTATTATTATTATTATTATTATTATTATTATTATTATTATTATTATTATTATTATTATTATTATTATTATTATTATTATTATTATTATTATTATTATTATTATTATTATTATTATTATTATTATTATTATTATTATTATTATTATTATTATTATTATTATTATTATTATTATTATTATTATTATTATTATTATTATTATTATTATTATTATTATTATTATTATTATTATTATTATTATTATTATTATTATTATTATTATTATTATTATTATTATTATTATTATTATTATTATTATTATTATTATTATTATTATTATTATTATTATTATTATTATTATTATTATTATTATTATTATTATTATTATTATTATTATTATTATTATTATTATTATTATTATTATTATTATTATTATTATTATTATTATTATTATTATTATTATTATTATTATTATTATTATTATTATTATTATTATTATTATTATTATTATTATTATTATTATTATTATTATTATTATTATTATTATTATTATTATTATTATTATTATTATTATTATTATTATTATTATTATTATTATTATTATTATTATTATTATTATTATTATAAAATCGTATAAATGCAGAAGATTGACGAACGAGACCACACAGCATTAAATGGACGTCATAGCCTTCTTTAGTTTTACCAGTCATATCATTTACTATTTCATATAAATCAACACTTCCAACAATGTTGAGTCATATGGTTCTTGAAAAGACATACCTCAGCCAGGGAGGTTGGTGCTGGTGGGATTTTAATCACAGTACGTGCATAAAAGACTTTGGCTACGCATGTATCCATTTTTCCTCTTCTGTTTTCTTCTTGGTACATGCCTTGATTCAAACTCGTTTCTATTAAAGCGGGTATTGAGTCTATAATAAGTGAATATTTATCTAGCTCTAGACGAGATTCCTAGGTTTACTCTTTCTGGTATGAATCGAAAGTTGAAGCTTGTTCGGTGAAGCAGTTGTCATTATGGCGCCCTACACATTTTGCTGGTGAATTGTGGGGTCGTGACGCAGTGTTCTCGAGGGGAAGTCGTAAGGGGATGGGTTCGAGAAAGGCTCTTTGGATTGGTGCCTGTAAAGCAGAAAATTACTTCACTGCTGGGATATTTCATTCTGGTTTGTCCATACATTCAGTGCAAGTACTGCAGGATTGCACCCACTGGGACCACAAAAAACAACCAGTCATTATAATTCAAGTGTCACTCAAGAGTAAAAGCGAGCTTTAGTTCTCCAATCCAGTAATTCTTACTACTTACATCGGTCTGTATTAGCAGTTCTAGCACTTAGAAGCATTGAGCTTGTGTGTAAAGAAAGATTTTAAATAATTGTTTGTAAATTGTGTATGTAAAGCTTTGTAAACATCAGCGGCAGGCAGATGTCTTGCTCTGTGACGTCATGCTTGCGGGCAAAATTGCTCATTGCTCGGGATGTAACATAGGTCACGTCCACATGATGCACCCTGGGTAATACTAAATAACTACTTTTATATGCTCATGGTCTCACTTAATGTGCAAAACTGTCCCACCTCGCTTCTCCGGTAGGGAAGTACGTTGAGAAAGAACTATAAAGAACCATTGCATAAAACACTGAAGGTTCTTCAATGGAATTGCGGCGGAATGTCACAATCCAAAAATCAGAACTTCATACAATACTACTGGATAAGAATACTGATGTCTTTGACAGGAAGAATCGGAAGGAAAAATTCAATGCCTCAGCTGAGATTAGAACCACAGACGCTCCTCTTACTAGGCGGATGTTCTAACCAATAAGCTGCTGTGAGAAACTGCCAGAACGACAGTGAATTTTCCAACTGATTCGTAGCACCCGCTTGGTAAGCCGAGGGTCCTGTGGTTTAAACCCCAGTTGTATCATTGAACCTTTCATTTCCGATTCTACCTCTGAAACATTGCCCACACATGACTTGTGTGTTTAAAAACACGAACAGTAAGTTTGTTGGCATAAATAAATAATATTTACCATCTAAAGTTTATTTAATTCCGAAACATAAAGTACTTACGATAGTAAGTCGCCATTGGGGTAATTGTCTTTGATGTGATACTGCCTTTGTGGTTTACCGGGAGAAATACGAATCGGTTGGAGATTCAGTGTCATTCCGGCAGGTTGTCACCGTAGGTTAAATGGTTATGGCTCCTGTCTGTTAAGCAGAGGGTCTGTGGTTCAAATCCCAGCTGTGACATTGATTTTTTCAGTTCCGATTGCACCTCTCAAACATTTCTCACATACGGCGTGTGTGTTTAAAAACACCAACAGTAAGTTGATGTACGCTGACTTCCATTTACTTATTTATAAAGTTTTAAATCCTAAACGTCAATATTCCGGAGAGATATTGTATCTCTTGGATTTCATCAAATATGGAATCTTTTATTACAAACTGTTTAGGGATAACATCTCAAATCACTGAGCAAACCAATGAGCAAAATTTTTATTTATTTTGAAACTCTAGGTAATCTAGTTATATAAAGTTTGTGTAATAAGGTGCGAAGGAAGCAACATCAGGTGACTCGATATAAATAAGCTGTCCCTGGTTTATAGTCCCTTGCCATTGTTGTTTTCTGTGTTCATATGCTTTAAATTAAACAGCAGTAAGATGATGCGTTGTAGTAAATCTTTAACCAGAGAAATGGTTTCAGGAAGTATATGTGAGTGCAAGTGTATGTTTTTGTGATGCAGGTTGAGGTAGAGGAGATATATTGGCTGGCAACATTTTTGGTCTTGATCCAATAATGGGTGATTATTGTGTGCTAACCCACAGTCAATCTAAAACTGGTAGTGGAATCTCTCCATCAACCACAGTTTTAAAAGAGCTAGGGGCATCGTCATCGCAAAATATGGATTTTAGCTTTAAAAACACGAGTTAAGGATTAAAAACTATTTAAATTAAGTTCCTGGTAATATGACCATAAAAGAATACTAAAATGTATATTTTTGTTTTTAGTAAAGTTATTTTTATATTTGAAGCCATACAACCGTGACAGTGCGCGAACACGGGGGACTGCAGCGGGTGGCAGGTACTTGGTCTAACGGGAGTGTGGTGAAGTGGATACTAATACGCTAACCTTCCTTATATTCTTATTGGCCATAATCTGGAGTAACACTTTTAAACATTGTTAATTCAGAAATGTATGCAATCCCATGCGTTTATCTATAAATACAATAAGAAATATATCTTTGTACTTTTCTTGTGATTTGGTTGAAGACCCTCTGCCGATTTTTGAAAACTGCTGAAACTTCAGCCTCCTTCAACACCCCTTAAGGGATGAATTTAGAAACATGCCTCCATTGTGGTTGTCTACTTTGCTGAAGGAAGTCACTTTTGTAGTTGGAAGCTCCAGGTTGAAATATGCGTTGGATGAGTAACCCAATTAGTATTAGCTTTATTCTTTGAACCCCAACCCCAAAAAATGGTGGTGAAAAATTCTGCTGTTTACATTTTATTCAAGATATATGTAACACGGAGGCGTTGCCACTGGACCTCCTCCACCAATCCACCAGCAATTAAATGTTTGGCCTAAGTATCAGGATCGCTTTTGTTTGGGCAGGGATTGTGGGTGCCAGACTCCTAGGACCACACATTTTACCGAACAGATTAACAGGTTCTGTGTATCTGATTCCTGCACGCTGAGTTAACGGTGCTTTTGGAGGAGTTATCCTTGTGGAAAGACGACGCTTGTGGTTTATGTATGACCGGACTCCAGTCCATGTTATGCATATCGTACGACAATAGCTAAACCAAACATTTAACATACATGGATTAGACGAGGAAATCCAGTAGTATGGCCTCCTCGTTCGCCGGACCTCAATCTTTGGAATATCGAACATCCTGTATATACCAGGTGGCTTAATCCAGCCGGCATTCGGGTAGGTAGATAGCTCTTCGTGCGTTAAAAGAGTTGCAGAAATTACCGGGGTAAATCCAGTCAGTGGCGTGCGTGAACTTTGTTCTGCTTGTAAGAGAAGCGAGTGGCAATGCCCAAGCTTCAACTGGCGTGTACAGCGAGTGATAATGGAGAGGAACAGTCTTGAATATTTTCCACTTATAGGAATTTATTTTCGAGGAAGTAAACTCATTCCTTGTATATGCTGCTATTGTCTAACATTACGGATTACAGATTGCAAATTGCCGTAACGAATGCCATGTAAACACGAAGGCACTGGTTTCTTATTTTCAATCACGTCGAAGCAAACAGATACTCTAAATAAAATTCGCGATTATGCTACCTAATAAGGACGATATTGCAGCGCTGATGTTTCAACTGCTCACGCCTGGAGCACGACCAACACGTGGGAAGGTGAGGGTAGCCTAACCCCTTCCCCCTCCAAGCCCTGGCCAAAAAGAATACGAACGGACAGTAGGTATGAAGGACTACTAGAGAAAGGAATACAAGCTAACCGCAATGGAGAATGTTAAAACGGTTATAATATTGAAAACAATGGACATATGTTATCTTGGCACAGGCGGAGCTGACATTATCTGAGAATCCGCTGTGCGGTAACGATCTCAACAATCTGGTCGGCATTTCCTTTTAACATGCACACTTCCATTGGCGCGTTTTACTTCCGATTTACAAGGTGTTAAAGAGTACTGATACACCGATAAGAGCCGGTGTAGAAGCCGAGAGAAGTAGTTAGTGGTAAGCTGCAGAAGCGCACATTAGCAGTTAAACACCTGGGGATGCCAAGCGAAACATGAAGTGTAATATAAAGAGATATTACGCCAGGGAACCGGCACTCCATGGCCTCGTAAAAGGGCTACCGATGCCGAACTTGCAGTTCTACCTGGGGAAAAATAGGGCTTTCGTTTCCCCGGGTCATAAGATATCCGCAAACAGGGAAAGCTTGCTGCCGCCGAGACCAACACTTCTCGTGCATTATGGCGATACTCTGCACGAGCCAAACCTTAACAATTCTCTGTAGTGAAACGGTTGAAATGTTATAGGGGGAATAAGAGGTGATGGCTTCAAGTGGTTTCGGGTAGAAGCGCTTTACACGAGGCAGGCAGCCAGAATGCCTGTTTTATGTGTCCAAGGGGTGAGCTATGAATGCCTCAGAAAGAAACAAGTGCATTACTATACTCAAAAAGCCATGAGACTTGCTCCAAACAAACAGGCAACAAATAGATTTTATAACCCTTTTATTGTGCCTGAATCACAATAATAGTATATTATGCCACGCACTATAATGGTAGTAATTAAGACACGAGTATATATTAATTTTCATACGAGCGTCCTAAGTACCATTATAGTTAAGGATATGCATCTGTGTAAAAAGGCTAAACATTTGAAAAATTGCCAAAAATGGATTTTTGTTTTATCAAAATAGTATAAACATTCTGCTTTATTTTGATATGCTTTTTATAGCCATACAGCCTTTTTAACTGTGTCACGTGGCCGTCTAACGAATTTCCTGTAAGTGGTCATGTCCATTTAAATCCATACAGTTCCATTATCCATGCTATGACTTCAAACTTAGTCTTTCCATCTTTTTATTTTTAGCACTGTTTGCTCTTTAAAATGCTCCACACGATGCAATTTTCAGTACTTACGCATGAAATTTGGTGTATCTGCTTATAAATAACATTAAAAAGAAATGATCAGATAATTTTTTCATAACGTGAATGACTACTGAGTAATTAAATATTAAAGTTTACATTTCGACATTTAAATGAAATAAAATATGAATTTAAACTTTACAATTTATTTTTATCTAAACTAATATCAAGATTAACAAATTACCTCATCAATTTACTAACATTCTATTACAGGACATACTGAAAATTATTAAACGTTTCAAATCAAAATTGCATCATGGGGAACCATTTATACAAATATTATAGTAAAATATTAATGTGTTAGCAACTAATCTGACTAAATGTATGAAATTTAGCACAGTTACTCCTCACTACACAGTGATTGTTGTGTTAAAATTTCAAAGCAATCCAATGAAAACTGTATATTTTCAAAATTTCACAGATGGGTATCCTTAAGTTTCGTAAGACAATTTATGCTCGACCATATACCTAATTATATAGTTGAAATATTGTAAAATGTTCTACGCTCGCCAGGGACAACGGCCTACATATTGCATCAGCTGATATTTAGTTCTGCGCAGGCGCAAAAGGATCGATTCGTTTCCAGCACGTCACAGCTGCATGATGAAAATGAAAGCCTTGGAATGCTATGTAACATTGAAAAATAGAAGGCAAATTGAATATATTGGTTTTTAGACGAAACTTTATTTGATGTACAATTAGTGAAATTAATTTGCGGGACTGTGCTTAGTGCAATATTGTTGGCAGTTGATGCTGTATTGAGGTTTGTTTGTGTGTTCTGTGTAAGTTGCATCTTACTGTCAATAGTGTCCGACATTTTAGCGTTTTCTAAACTCGCGCTAGTTGCGTTTCGAGAATTAATCGATATTGCGCTTTGCCATTGCTGCATGGGAATTCCCTGATTGGTGGAACTATCTGTCCTTTAATGAAAACTGAACTGTCCGATTGGATGAAGACCAGTCCATTAATGAAGGTTTAAACTTAAGGAGGCCCATTAAAGGATCGCTATCAGAGTTATAATTAATAAATTTGGTTATGGTCGAGTATAAAAGTGCATTGTAGCCCAATTAGAGCTGTTAAGCTACCGTATACTACCATAAGTAAGTGTGGGTTTCTGTAGGTTTCCTAGTAAAATTGGCGAGTTAATAACATACCCGCATTACCTGTACGTTAGACTCTTTTGTGTTGCATTCATATCGAGCATTACCTCATATTGATCGTGTTGTTTGCGTTATAGGATCATGTTTTACTAAATTCCTCTGGAAACCGGAAGTGCTAACTTCGAATCTTCTCGAAACTGAGGGAGGGTATATAAAGGACCGCTTAGCCTACGGAACATTAGTGTCTTCAAAACCATTTGGAAGCTCCTCTAAGTGTACCTAATCCTAATATTCCGTGGCTTAGATTACACCACGAGTAGCAAAATGACAGAGCAATCTTTAAAACAAATTGATTTTAAAATTGGGTATTATATCTTGTTATGCTTATAAAGGTAATGTTTAACATTGTTCAACTAATACATTTTTACTTTTGTACATGAATCACATTAGATATTATACCAATCCTTAGCATGGAACTTATACTACCAACGGAGGTGACCACCAGTGGTAAGATGTCACAGCAATTTTTTAAACATATTTTCCTAAAAATTATAATATATTCTAAATTCTCATATTTATAAAGGTAACATTCAACACTGTTTGGGCTCCTGAAATCAACTAAGGAAGGAGGTCTGTACCGTTGTGTTGCATAATTAAAAGGCGCAAGATTCATGAATCACACGGATTCACGAATCCGCTCCTGCCCAACGCTGATGCATAGGAACAAACAATTGATTCCGTTCCCAAAATGTCCCCGGTATATTTGAAACAGGCGAAGCAAGCAAAAAAAAAGTTGGGAAACAGAACTATTGTAGAGAGTTGCGAATGGATACATTCATATACGATGTTTGCCTGTCAGCTTAAGTATATGAAAGGCTCAAAAGAAGCTGCAGAGGATATTCTAGGGAGTGTTCCTAATTTCCAATAGCTTTCAGTCAAGAACTATAGCCTTTACTGATTTAATTTTTCCTTCACACCAATTGTGTGTAAGCTAAGGTTAGAATAAAACTGAAAAATTCAGTGTCATAGCAAAAATTTGGACCACATATATTTAGTGCGTCTGCTCCAAGTTAAGCACTTCACGACTGAAGTGTTTAATTCTGAAGACTGTGAGCGTATCACTGTCATATAATAAATTAAGGCGCTTTCATCCTCCTTCACACATCTACATTTTGGATCAACTGCTTTACCAATTTTGTAGAGATGCCCATGTAACTGAGAGTTCTGTTATTAGCCCTACGTCTATTTGAGACTGCTTATACTCATTTTGGGTAGTTAGTCTGTGCTACTCTTGTTTATATTTTAATAAGAGCTTTTGAGTGCCTGTTAAGTTTAGGAATTATTGTGGTTACTATTGTGTCACGGATTTGTTTCTAACATTTGGAGCTTTATCGTAACACGTTTTATTTCATTTTTAGTACGCTAAGAAGTTTAATCATCTCGGTTGTTGCGTTATATATTTGTTCGTTCCCTCTCTATCTATATCTATCATATACACAGAGATCCACGTCAGAGACAGGATTCGAAATAGCGGCCCGCGAGCCATGAGGAACCAAAGCCAAATGCACCAATGAGCCCACCTGGGCCTCAGGGACCGGCGGTCTTCAAAGAGGGATTAACAGGACTCTCGTCTTAACATACGTGCATGGCGTACAGGCAGACAAGAGGGTAATAATTACCTGGCCACCAAATAAACACTGTATTGTGACGCAGGCCGTGGCTCACAACAAAGGACTGTCGGGTTAAGCTACCTCACACCACATACCAGGGCCGGCGCGTGTCAAAGGCGCTCAAGGTCACGCTGCCTCGCGTGACTGTTTTTGAGCACGTCACAATGAGCGCGGCACGTCAAAGGTTTTTCGAGATTATTCGACAGGCGCTCGACGATCGGCATATTTGTAGAGGTTCCAGAAAATATGAGGTTCGAGAATGATCCATGGTAGGTGATCCTCACTATACAAGAAGGAGAGGCGACGACAGTCGTGAGTTAGTTACAGATATACAGACAGTGCTTTTAGTCAGTCAGTTTTTAGTGTGTGTATGCGACTGTGTTAACTGTCACCATGAGAGAACCGAGGCGTCGGAAGAAAGGTAACGAATCAGTTAATGAGTGTCGAGTGATCGCATCGCCACAATTAGTTTTCATAAGTCAAAGAGAGAACTGAAAGACAGAAAACTTGTGTGTTTAGGTACGAGAAGACAGCGGCTGTTAGTTGTAATACTAATAAAAACCGTAGATGTGTTAACGTCAGCAAAAGAGAACTGTGTTGTTGTGTATTCATTCACAAGGAAATAAAGTGACAGAGAGAGAGAGCAATTGGGCTGGACTCTTGTCACTTTCTCACAGTAATGAGATTTGTCATATAGCCATTCAGTCACTGTATTTAAGGAAGAGCTCCCAACTTTTGGAAGACATACTCCTTCAAAGTTATATTTATTAATGACAAAGTACAACTAGTGCTCAGATCAGCGACTGGGCTGAAGAGAAGGCCACAAACTTCCACAGGGAGAAAGAAGTGATGAATTTATCGGCATAACCTCAGAGACCGTCACACTGGATTGCGCTGTTCGCCCCGGTTCCAATAACTCCGTAGGGCGCACTCATCTTATCGCTTCCTTCCAGGAGTCTGACATACAATTGCCCCGAGTGTCTGTTGGGAGTATGAACAGTCATTGTTGTTTTGTCTGACTACCTTTAGTGTTTAGTTTATTATTGGGTATTGATCTGAGAGATTACAAGTGGTGTTTGTGGTAGTGAAATAAAAATGTCAACAACCTCTCGTGACAGATGTGATCTAATGCTCTTGGTGAAGTAATTTCCATGATACAGAACGATAGAGAAGGACAGAACTAAACAGTGACAATGAATAAGAATCAACATACAATGAGAATGCGTTAGAGGTAGAAGAGGAAGTAGCAGATGAAATAGAAAACAGTCCTGATTAAGATGATATTAATAATATAGAATCTGCTAAAGGTGATGAAAAGAAAAATCTGATGTGTCGCACTCACATGACTTTCTCTACTCTTGTAGTAACTATTCTTACAAACTCTTATTCCTATATCTTCTTCGTGTTAGTTGAGATAAACATTTGCAGAAATTATCTTATTGCTTATCTTCTTGTAGGCACAAGGACAACATTGGAATACAGTAAACTTTGAGCAATAGTCTTTTAAAGCTTTAACATTCCGTTCTCTTTGCACGGTTAACACGTAAAAAATTAATAACGATGTTCCATTTGACAGAAGCATAAGTTCTCCAAAACTAAACTAATAACATGGAATACCTCCCAACTTGTTCACTCTACAAAAAATTTATTCGGACAGGGTGAATAGAACTTAGTAAGCTATAGTTAGAAAATTTAAAATATAAATTTCATTTCGCATAAAAAACATGTCATTTTCCTCAAAATCGTTAGAGCCATTATCAAGAAAATCAAAATTTTCGGACAATTTTTCATGTAAAGGGTTGTTTAGGATGGAGAATTTTTCTTCAAAGTCTTCATGTAGCATCCTTGAAAGACATTAAACTCAAATGCCAACTCTGGTTTTTAACTGCCTTTTCGTTTTTGGGTTATGCTGTCCAAAGGCAGACACACACACACTCACACACACACAACACACACACACACACGACATTATTTTTCTAAAATGCCTTTTTTTAATTCAGAATGCCTCGAAACCTGAACATCTGGAAATGGAATTTTTGGGTGGAATACAATGCTTCATCTACTTCATTCTACGCTACGTAGTAGAGAAAGTCAAAACAGACTAATAATAATGCATACGTACGCGTATCTACTGATAAAATGAGCACATTTCGCATGTTCTGTTTGAAACTGAGCTCAGAAGATGCTTTCTCTTTAGAAACACACCTCAGGTGGCCGATATAGTAAGTTAAAGCTTACTTCTGGCATCTATGCGATACAATACAGTCCTTTACAGGCAATTCAGGCACACGTCCTTCAAATGGCTAGAGGATGACTATTGAGAAGAGTTTGTACACCATCTCTTGGTTGATTCCTTCTTCTTTCCTTAGCAGTAGAGGTGTCTGCAAATCACATCATCATCACCATCATCAACATAATCATCATCAGCATCACCATCATCAACATAATCATCACCATCATCATCACGACCATCATTATCGTCTCCATAACATCATCACCACCATCATCACCATCATCATCGTCACCATCATCATTATCATCACCATCACCATCACCATCACCACTATGATCATTATGATCATTATTATTATGATTATGATTATTATTATTATTATATTATTATTATTATGGTTATTATGATTATTCTGATTATTATGATTATGATGATTATGATGATTATTATGATTATTATAATTATGATTATGATGATTATGATTATGATGATTATGATGATTACGATGATGATTACGATGATGATTATTATGATGATTATTATGATGATTATTATGATGATTATGATGATGATTATTATGATGATTATGATGATGACGACGACGATTATTATTAGATATTATTATTATCATTATTATTATCATTATCATTATCATTATCATTATCATTATCATCACTATTATCATTATCATCATTATTATCATTATCATCATTATTATCATTATCATCATTATCATCATTATTATCATTATTATTATTATTATTATTATTATTATTATTATTATTATTATTATTATTATTATTATTATTATTATTATTATTATTTTTGTTGTTTTTGGTGGTGGTGGTGGTGGTGGTGGTGGTGGTGGTGGTGGTGGTGGTGGTGGTGGTGGTGGTGGTGGTGGTGGTGGTGGTGGTGGTGGTGGTAGTGGTGATATTGGTATGCTACTGGTTAAAGTAGTAGTTTTGCAAATAAAAACTAATGAATAGCCACCTAGAGGGTAGTGCAAATATGGATAACGAAATAAAAACGTTAGCTTTTCTAAAACATTTATATTATATGACTTAAGTGTTGCTTAGATATATAATACAGAGAATGGAATGTATATGGTATACGTATCAACATTTAGCAGAAACTGTAGCGTAAATGGTCGCGCGGGTGACACTTGCCACCCAAAAGCACTCAGGAGAACAAAACTTCAGCTGCACACACTACAACGGTACCTACAGTACTGAGAGAGAGAAATGCCACACTCTATACATTCCTTAGAAGCTGCATATCTGTAGGTCGGTTCTCAGAACTGCAGCAATGAAAAGAAATCCAGTGAGCGGCACTTGTTTCCCACGAGAATAAAGAAGGGCTACAGAGCCATATCTGGTATTTGCCTTCTAACAGGTATTTAGTGATATAAATATTAAATAACCCAACTTTATAGCAGCCTGTCGTGAAGAATATTCCAAAGTGATGCACTTTAATGTGTTGTGCATAATGAATAAGAGATTTTCTCACCAAGAGGAGCTTTGTAGAGCTATAGAAGTACATACTTGTTTTCAGATTACTACTTCTTAGCACTTGACCTTTGATTTCTTTCCTTCCACTCGAGATGCGGCATTTCCTTGCTCGAAGCAGGTAAAAGCTCTTGCATGCTTTCCCGCAATCTTACTTCCATCACCTCTTTCTGCTGCATTACTGATGTCTGTTTTATAATACGTTGCGGTCAAGATAAAGTGTTTTTAGCTTTCATTTTGAAATCTCTGATACACAGCAGTAATATTAGCAAATATACTCGTGATAAACTACTTATTTGTTTATATTACTGGGATAAGATACTCCGAACATACAGAAATTACAGCTTAGTGGGTTAAACTATCACTGCTCTTAAAGCACTAAATTGTTTTTCCTGAAATTTTTATGAATTATTCTATAAATCAAGAAAATAATTTCCAGTTGTTATTTGCATTCATAGCTGATATTGTTGCGTATGTAGAGCTATTTAATTCAAGCAGAAAGCTAATAACATTGGCTCTTAAAACTTCTAGATTCGTGTAGCGTTTTCTCTGAAACTACATGCAATACAGAATCAAATTTTTACAAATTTTTAGTATAATCAGCTATCTTCTGATCCTCAGTTACTGAGGTATGTCTGTGAGGTTATTAGAAATGAGAGAGAGAGAGAAAAAAAAAAAAGGATTTGCAAAGTCAAAAAGCTAAAAATGTGGAACATTTGCAATGTTTTTGCTTTCTTCATACCACTAATATGTATTATAAAGTTATTATTGTGGTTCAGGAAGTTCAGCTATGTGTTGTGCAAGTGTACAGCTCATCCGTCTTTAGTATATGTAGATATCCATTCGTGCGTTAGAAAATTGCAGAACGCAACGGCGCAATTCCTATGAAGCAGGCGCCAAAGGCGTGAGCGAACTTCCTTCTGCTAATAGGCGATGAGATACTATATTAATCTTGTCACTTCGCAATTTCACCTAATTCAGATAACCTGAATTTAGCCACTCTCTTCTCCTGCACAACCATGTATTGTTTTAATATATCATTTCCTACAATTAGTTAATTCTAAACCAATATTTAACTGCTCTTTCTGCCATTTTAGTATTATTTTACATAACTTTCTGTGTATTCTGTCTACATTTTCCCAACCTTTGTCCAGCCCCCATATTTCTGCTGCATACAGCATCATTGCTTCTACCACTGCGCTGTATTTCCTTTCTAGCCATTCAATTTTCATTTCTCGTATTTCTTTGACACACGCTCGAATTACCTGTATTGATTATTTATCCTTTGTCAAGAATTTTTCTTCTGTTCACCCCAATCTCCTACATTGTTGAGCCTAACTCCTCTGTAGTCCATTTTGTTCATTAATACCAGCTCTGTTCCCTCCGAACACCATTTTTCAATCTTGCTTGAATACGGGAATAATAAGGTTTATTTCCGTCACGTGCTTCTGCTTACATCAACTTTATGTTTACAGTAAATATATTATAGGTCAGGGACATGTAGTACCTGGGTTGCCAACCCGTACGATAATTATGGGGGCATATGATATTTTCAATGTATGCTTTCATAGTTGCCAACCAGTACGATAATTATGGGGGTATACGATAATTTCGATACCGGCGAAATATTTTCACTGATTTGTCACGCCAGCGGAATGAAATAAATTACAAATAGCAACACCACTTTTGCCCTCAAGGCCTGTATCCACCCCTCTAAGGCAACCATCGCATATCGTACTAATGCTTCTACCCTTTATCCTCTTGTTGCCAGAGTGCCCAGATCTGGCAATCTCAATGAAGAAGGCACTGTTCAGAAAATTCAATGGAGAAAACTCGGAATACGTGATATTCCGAGTGAAATAAAGAACATGCCTGAACCTGGCAGTTTCTGGAGTGCTGTTAAACACATGTTTCCTTGACGGAAATGCTGATTTCAAAGAACTGGCTGAGTTTGCATTATCAGTGATTTCATTGCCCCACAGAAACACTTCTTGTGAAAGGGTTTTTTTTTTTTTTCCAAACTAAATTAAACAAATAGAAACAGATTGGCGCTAGATACGGTAAATGGACTTATTCCGTGGTCTCAGCTTACGAAAGACTGTGGTAGGTCCGAAAATCTGCAAGCAAGATATTAAAGCTTATCTCAACAACAAATTTGTATAATGCTGCAACAGTTGAGGAAGACAGATGAATAGTGCGAGAAACATAAGTGCCAAAGTTGTAATACTGATTGGGGTCATCAATCTTGTAAGTGGATACCATCAACATCAATACTATTACATTTTCATAAGTGTTATGCTGATACATTTATTGTTGTAGCATTTGGCTTATGATGTACGATCATTTTGAACCCAAATCTATAATTTTGAGTGGCTGGTACGATAATTTTACTTTTAAACATTGGAAACCCTGTGTAGTACTCACCTACCACGATCCCACGTCCTTCCTACATCTTGCAAACTCACAAATGTACTTTTAATTAACGTTATATGCAACACACATGTAAATTCACTTCATTCCAACCTTTCATCTGCTGATCTACTTCAATTACTCCTTTTTATTTATGATGTAGAAAGACCAAAGATTGTCATTTAACACAAAATAGGTCATAAGGTGAGGGATATATTGCATACTCTAACTTTACTTGTTTGCATACAAAATAAACAAATGAAAGGAATGTGTTGTATCATTTTTAATGTTGCCACTAGGTAAACCGTTTGAGGAAATAAATTATTTCCTAGATTCCTTTGTGTTACAATATTTCCTTTTGTTTTTTTGCCCTCAAGACTGACCTACGTTTGTCAGCAATAGTTAGAATCACTTGAATGCTTGTTTCTGCAATGATTAATTTTGCTTTTGAATGGTGAAGTAGATGCTTATATGTTATCCTTTATAATGTGAGACATATATTCTCTCTAATGGTATGTCATATCTACACCGGTTATAGTCTTGGTTATAGTCGTTTTTGCACATAAAAGTGTGTGTGTGTGTATGTGAGTGCGCGCACACACACACACACACACACACACACACACACACACACACACACACACACACACACACACAAATACAGTTCGAGGTAAAAAGGAAAAATAACTCAGTAAACTTAATACAAACAGGAGGGCCAATGGTCCTTAATTTCCCATAGCTAAACTAAATTTTATGCCCAAAAATACTTTGAAAACTTAGCCTCAATTAACGCTCCGTGGCTTTTGCTCCCTGCGGATTAAACACGCGGTCATTTAAATGCCCCTTAACACGCAGTGTAATGCTCCGTGTTTACGGCCGATGCGTTTTATCCAACTTTGATTTTTTTTTTTTTTTTTTTTTTCACTTCAGCGCATTGAAAAAGTTCTACACGTTGTAGCTAGTAATCAGTCAAGTTAAACTTCTCAACAGCAGGTCATAGGGAATAAAATTAAAAACAAATGCTCAAAATAAAACAGTTAATACAACCACTAAGGATAAATTGTTTAAAAAGTTACATTTAAGGTTTAAATGTTTGCTTCTGTGACAATCAAAGTGTGAATAAAACTCTACATGCTAGTTTTGTGCATTAGTATTTATAGCAGATACAAAACTTAATGGCGGCTGATACCGGACCATTACTATTCTCTTGCATGTTTTTCAAATAAATTTTGTGGGCGCAAATGGTATTTATATCAGCGTGATTTCACAGCGTGTTTAGATATACAACATTGCAAGGCGTGGCCAGGCTGTGATGGAATGTTATGTTTAGCTACCCGCCATTAAATTTTGTGTTAGCCGTTAAACAATGTGGTGCTGTTTTTACTTCCTCAAAGTTCCTACTTCTGCATTGTGGAATACCTGAGTCATTAGCATTATTTTCTCAAAAAAAAAAAAAAAAAATAAATAAATAAATAAAAATAAATAAATGAAATAAAAAAACATTAAACATATGTGCACAAAATTTAAAATGCGCTTATAATTGAGGCAGCGCAACATGAGATATATTTTTGAAAACATTAAATAAAAACTGGAAGAATTGGAAACTTCGCCAATGGGGAAAGATTGAGGAAAAGGAGGGATTAGAGAATACCACAAACACTATGTAGGACAAGGGCAATTCAGTAACGGTAATGGTAGTTACAGAGTAAAATATCAGCTCTGCGCAGCTCTGATTCAAGGAATCCACTACGGGTGCACGTCGTTGTTCCACACAGGTCACTGTGCTAAACTCTAAACAGTGTATACATCTATACCGCTCGCAAAAGTTAAAGGCATGTGAATGCTGGCCAATACTCAAGCAGAGCGCTGTTGCCAAGCGTAGTGCGTGTACCGGCAGAGGGTCTGTACATAAGGTTGTGTGAGATGCATGCACCACATTCGGCAGCGCTGGTAGGAGGGGCAAGCGTAGGATTCGCTGGAGTCCACAGTACGCCCCGCCTCCATATGCCTTTAAGTTTTGCGAAGATTATACTTGCTTTGTTAGCACTACGAATTACGGTGCTCTGGAAGTGGCTGTCATAGAAAGACAAACCCCACCCCCCCCCAAAAAAAAAAAAAAAAAAAAAAAAAAAAAAAAAAAAAAGGAAAAAGAAAAGAACATACCTGCCAGAAAGCTGCTTCTAGACAACTCAAAAATATACAAATATGCTTAGACAATCTATTCTGTAGATACAGAATGCCAAAAGCATAGTCAAACTAAGTTTTAAAATTGGTGCAAAATCATAGAGACCATTTAGTGAATAAACAGTTTATCCCAGAGTGCGCATAGGTTGAGAGGGAAACAGAAAACAACTAGAATGTATTGTCTTCCAGCCAAATTCGACATAGAGGTTCAAACAGAAATATACGCATTGGGATACTTTAACTGAAAGAAGTATTTGAAAAAATCTGAGGTGATGGACTCGCATGAATTTCTCTACCATTCTTACAAACTCCTATTCCAATACCTTCTTCGTGTTTGTTGAGATAAACATTTGCAGAAATTATCTTATTGCTTATTTCCTTGTAAGTGCAAAGAGAACATGTGAATACAGTAGGCTTCGAGCGATAGTCAAATATTTTAAAGCTTTGAGATTCCCTACTCTTTGCACGGTTAACATATAAGAAAATTAACAATGATGTTGCATTTGATGAAAGTTTTAAGTTTCCGAAACTGACACAAATAACAAGGATACCAGGTACTAATAACCCGATTATGCATTGACCACACTGCGCTTACTCATTCCTACATTCTGTCCCGTGAACTTCCTCCTAAATGTACTCTGTGTGATTCTACTCTCATTCGCTCACTGTTTGCCCAAGATACACTCACCAGCGACTTCAGTATGGAGTTCCTGAGAACCTTCAGCTAGCTTTGGGTGATCAACAATATCACAAGAAAATCATCAAGTTCATCAAAGCATGCAAAGTTAATGTTTAAATTCAATGTAAACTTCATGATTTGTTTCCTCCTTTTTTTTTTCCCAATGTTTAGTCGCGATATGACTTTTATATTGAAGCGACTTCAAATAATAAAAAATTAAAAAAAAATTAAGGAATAGTGCCTAAATGTTTCACTCTACTAAAAACTTTTGCCATAAAAGTGTCTCAGACATATGGCATTTTAATCAAAATCGTTAGAGCCATTTTCAAGAAAGTAAAAATTTTCGGAAAATGTCCAATGTAAAGAATAGTTTAGGGTGGAGAAACTTTCTTAAAAATGTTCGTGTTGCATCCTCAAAATATGTTAAACTTAAATACCAACTTTGGTTTTTAACCGACTTATCGTTTTTGAGTTATACTGTCCACAGTCTGATAGATACACAGATTCAGGGGGAGTCAAAACAAATGTTTCCGGTGAATACTTCCGGACAATACTTCCTCTACTTTACTATGCGTACTAGAGAATGTAAAAGAGTATGTGGGAGTGGTATGTTTGTAAGTGAAAGTTATAAATGGCCAGGAGGTATTATGTAGGGAAAACATAGGCTTACATATTTCAATACAAGGGATGTATAACCGAGGGTAATTAATGTTGGGCAAACAATCCAGTTCCGAAGAGACCTGTTCTTGTTTCTAAGACAAGTCAACAAGCATGGTGAGAGGAATGCAAAAGCGATGGAGTAGATAACATGATGAGAATAGTGGGGGAAGTATTTTCGACCATGTAGTCATCCCAGAGACCAGTACATAATAATTCATAGATGCACGACTACAAGCATCACGTTGTCTTAGAACATATACATGCTCCGTCGTTATAGTTTTTCTAAGGATTGTGTCGACAATAAACTATATGCAGAGATAAAAATGCTGCACCTGTTGTTGTGGTGGCTTTATATTTTTCAATTTAATAATGTGTTCTCAAACCAGAACTGTGCAAAAAATCTCTGTGTAGTTTATCTTCGTGATATTTAAATACAACATGTGGTAACTTATTCTAATATCGTTAGTGAAACCGCCGTGTTTTATTAATGGGTTTATTCTTTGACTTGCTTTAAGCACCCGACCCGGAGCTTATTTTTTCAACATCGATGTATGTAAACCAAAAGGAAAGAGCGTAACGCTGTTTTTATTTGCCTTTAGATATGTAAGGTTCAATATCACCTGCGTTCCTACGGCGGTTCATTGATTAAAATAACATTTACTTGACTATGAAAGAGAATACTGTGACCTTACATTTATTAACCTTAATGGAAACTGTAAAGGGACAGTTTTCTGGACGAAATGGAGGTATTTCTATTCCTACTTTAGAACTAACGAGTAAACAAACCTATGGCATCATCGTATTGTAGTCATATATGTTATACAACACCCATATTGGCATGCTAATTTGCTCGCAAATATGACAATAGGAAGCCCGAGGAATAGCTTAAGCCTCGTTTCGGTATATTATTTTATTCTAGTAATGTAATCTGTTTTGGTGACCCAAGGAAAAGATGTCAATAACAACTTTATGCTCCAACATACGCAAATTTATTACCTATAAGTCTGATAAGGATCCTTTAATGGACCTCCTTAGGTTCACATTCCCTAAAGCACTGGTCTTCATCCAACCGGACAGTTCAATTTTCATTAATGGACAGATGTTCCACCAATCAGAGAATTCCCATGCAGCAATGGCAAAGTGCAATATCGATTAATTCTCGAAACGCAACTAGCGCGAGTTTAGAAAACGCTAAAATGTCCGACACTACTGACAGTAAGATGCAACTTACACAAAACACATTTTAACCTCAACTTCCACTAATTGTACAGTATCATTATCATAAAATGGATTTTATCTGATTAAGTTCAGTAATTTTCAACCGCTTTTCTGAGCTTCCTCATTTATATCCGTTTCTTCCCACTTCAAAAACACATTTTTCTCTTATCCTGCGTCACATGATGGTAAAACGGTAAGGTACCATAGCCAAATAATAACTTTACTAAGTGCATATAGAATAATTTTGTAAACACAACAGATAAAATTAAGGCGCAATTTTCAAAATAATAAAAAACTAATAAGATTGAACTCTGGAAAGAATACGTAAAAGTTTATTGAATTCAAAATTAGGCGCTTGAGCATAAAAAGTTATCTACGTTGCAGTAAAATACGTGTAAATAACGCATAAATTAATGCCATAAATGTATACATAGCATGCTCCCAAAAACCTTTAATCTTGGTACAGTTCATTATTTCATATTCAGCAAGTAGACTATGATGAATACTATAATATTATCTCAAACTGGAACGACCAGCGCATGGAAGGGGAGAAAGAGACAGAGATACTCTTAGGCTGCACAATTGCTGGTTCCGTTTTCATGAACACCTTTGGGTTTCCCTTCAGTGTATGTTTTCAACATATTGTCAATACGTTTATTGAAGAATACTTATTTTAACATTAGAAGACATAACTACGCTGTATGCACATTTTTTTTTAAATATAGTATATTTAGCAACACATGTTTGGCAAAAGTTTGAGCACCTTATAGAAATTAGTGTCAGAGGTAATAGAGCATTTCTGTGGAAAACTGTAGTTCTTCAGAAATTTCGGTTACGGGACATAAGGGTGCCCAAAAGATTTACACAGCTTTTCATTAAATGATATTTTAATATTATTTATGTTTAGTGTGCATCTATTAAGCGTATACCCAAATGAGCAGAAGCTTTGAAATATTCATAAATAGTTAAAATTTGAATATGAGGAAAACAATTACAAAAGCACCATTTCGATTCTCCTGATTTAGATGTTGGTGAAAATTGCTGAAAAAATTTCATTGTTCCTTGTTGAATGTTTATTATGTCTGTACTTTAAAGACACTCTTTAGTTTTATCAATATCAACCTCTTTTAAAGCTCCAGGAATTTAAATGCCCAGCGTGTGTGAGCTACAGCTACAGCTTTGAAGTGATATTTCATTTTCACTGGCTTTTATTTTAGTCCCTTGCAGGGAATTTTGCATCATAAAAGTTGTGAGTTAGCTGTGCTGAAAATGAATTTGATATATCAAGCCGGAATGCCGCGAATCTGACACATGCGTTGCTTCCAAACAGAGAAATGCAGTCAGTGTTCTGTAATTCTGTATACTTGCCAGATTATTTCAGTGCTTCAGTTGTATATTAGACTTTGCTTAGGTAGTTAATATGACTTAAGTTATATAAATTTGCGAAAGTGCATAGTGTAGAGGTTGGCTAAGAACAATGCATTTCAAAATCTTGTGAACAATGCGAAGGCGAAAGGAAACTGCATACTAAGAAACAACCAACCAAACTTAAAATTCCCAAAAACTAGTACT
Organism: Tenodera sinensis; assembly: GCA_030765045.1. Taxonomy (NCBI): domain Eukaryota; kingdom Metazoa; phylum Arthropoda; class Insecta; order Mantodea; family Mantidae; genus Tenodera; species Tenodera sinensis. The sequence continues at coordinate 24,828,936 of CM060964.1, forward strand.
GAGGCCAAGAAGAAAGCAACAGAGGGTTCCACATATGATTCTGTGGTATTTTAAGTTGATTGGATTTAGTTAAAGTACAAAATATATTGTTAAACTTTAAAATCCATTTTCTCAGGTATTTTTGCCCCCCTTTTATCTTTTCTTCAGCATTTTTCACTACCCAAAATGCTCCTTGGACGCTAGTTTACAACTTATTAGCTTGAAATTTTCAGGAAAGCTTGAGAGATTAAAGTACTAAAACTTGTCATGCGCTGGTTAAAAATAGTAAATAATGGAGCTGAAATTAAATATTTATCATAACTCTTACTGAAAAATTGAAAATATCAATAAACAATGGCGATATGACAATATCTGTATACCTATATACTGAGCTCAAAATAAAAATTTAGGAGAGATACAATAAACTGCAAGGTCCAAGGGTCACTTCATATTAGCAAATCAAAAGTTATTTATCATTAACTACATTAACAATATTAACACGGTTTGACATAGAACACAGAAATACTGCGTACACTATATATTTGATGTGCTGAATGTGTGGAAAAAGTTCAAAGCAATCAGAAGTGAACTGTGGATTTTTTTTTTTTTTTTTTTTTTTTTTTTTAAATTTTCATGGATACATTGCCTGAAAATGCTTTGTTTTTCAAGGTGGAGGGTCACTCGATATGCACTCAGATTTCCATAAATGTCATAAATGGTGTTTTAAAAGCCTCAAATTGTTAATCTAAGATACTAGCTGCATTAAAAACAACCTTAATGATTCGTGCCTAGTTTTAGCACATTCACTTGTTTACAGTTGTTATAGAAATGTTGCTTACATAGGTTTCCCCCGAGTACGTATGAAGTAGCAACAAAAACTAATTACCAACATGTGTTAAGCTGTTAACGTATTATGTAATTTATTTATAAGCAATTAATTCCTGCACAGCTCTACACGCAGCGGATGGTTCAGCCAGATAACGAAGTAAAGACCTCCTTTAACTGATAGCGTCAGGTCCTGGAAGTACGGATATCTCCTTCACTGTGTTATTAACAGCAATATTTTATTTACACGTCATAAGTTTCCCACCCCCCTCCCTCACCGCTCGGGAGTACTGCTCTATTCGCTTGTTTCACAAAACAACTTGACTCTTTTAAATGTGGTTACAAAATATTGCTCTAAAAACAAGAAATATGCTTTCGTTTTTGTTTGGTGCGTCCCGGTTCCTCCCGCTCGCCTCTGGACAGGTTTATATATGTCTTCAGACGGGTGTCTGCATGATTATTTTCATTGCTATTTTGCAGTTCGAACTGTAGGTAAAACAACAAAAGTCTTCTAGTTGCTGCTTACTAAGTGGGAGACTTGGTTCGACTTCTGGTACCGGCGTGGGGACTTACTCCCGCTAGGAGACCTGGTCAGGGGTGCACTCAGCCTCGTTCGGTCCCTGAGAGTAATATTGAGATGCTAATTCATTGAGAAATAGCGGCCCTTGATCTCAAAGACCATATCACTGGCCGGAAGGGACCGGGGCGCTGACCACATTCCATCTACGGTACTGTGCCCCACGTACGACGCCTCCAGTGGACAAAGTTGGAGTACGCAGCGGCCTGGCAAGGACTGTTAGTTAATACATGAACTGTTTTATAGCTCCTAAGGTTGTGTTCACAGATAAGGTCGCTTGTTTCAAAATATTATTTTTCCCATTCTAGTCTGATTTCCGAAGCAATAGGTGCGAAATCCTGTAGCTTAAAGTGGTTCTGGAACAATACCTAAACAAACAAAATCCATAACTTATCTATCCATAAGTTACACAAGGAAACATGATGGAGACTTGTAACATTCACAGGCTTTTAACCAAAATTAGTCATTGTACTACAATCCGCTTTCCCGCTGCTAAGATGATAACGAAATTATTGATGGGTAACATTTATAATTCAGGCCGCATAACCGGTCGCGAGGGCTTGGGGCTATGACCACGTCCCACTTTTCAATACTGCACCCCATTCAAGACGCCTGTAGTGGGAAGAGGTGGGGGACACAGCGACCAGGCGGTAAGCCTTATCCCGCGATGGGCTGTTGCGCTAGGGGTTAATCCGTCAGTTAGCCAGCCAGACAATCAGTCAGTCAGTCAGTCAGACAATCAGTCAGTCAGTCAATCAGTCAGTCAGTTAGTCAGTCAGTTAGTCAGCTAGACAGTCAGTCCTTTAGTCAGTCAGTCAGTCAGACAACCAGTCAGTTAGTCAGTCAGTCAGACAATTACTCAGTCAGTCAGACAATTGGTCAGTCAGTCATACAATTAGTCAGTCTGTCAGTCAGCCAGCCAGCCAGACAATTAGTCAGTAAGTCAATAAGTCAGTAAGTCAGTCAGTCAGTCAATCATTCAGTCAGTCAGTCGTTTGGTTAGTCAATTAGTTAATTAAGATTTATAAATATATAAAGAAATGATAGGGAGATAGGTATTTAGTTGTGTTAAATAATTTCCGTAAGTTAAAATCAATGCCTAATGTCATAAGCATGAGTTACAGTCATTAACTAGCAAAGCAAATTTTGTCAGGACACACTAGGGAGTTGCCTGTTTAAAGAGAAACAACTAATGTAAGGTCCTGTAGCAAAGAAATCCATTAGTTGAAGGTGTTCCTGGAATTCAGTGTGTTCAACTGTTGCTCCGGTAGAAGAGGAATTCCGACCCCTTCCGTTTCCGTGATGCAGGCGCTGCGGACCCCGAGCACTCGTAGTTCTTCTGATGACACTATCTTCAAAAATGCAATAATGTGATTCATACAAGTATAAGGCATTGTCATCAAAAGGTAGATTTTGCACTTCTTCCAAATCCTTGGGATGAGAAGTAGCAACATAGTACTTGCAAAGGCAAAGCAATGTTGCACAATTAACGAGGTAAACCAAATGCCAGCAATATGTAACCAGAGTAGGCGCGCAGGGTCTCCAGATAAGGTTGTTGCTGCAGCAAACAGTCGACTAAAATGTTATGCTAGATGTCCCAGTCGGGCAATATTACATAGGTACATTCACAAACTATAGCGTTTAAATAAACCTAGGGGTCTCTAGGGCCTCAAGCGACCAACTGAGGTTTAACTGTTTAAACATGAAACACTAAGCAGACCTTCTGTACAACCTTCAGTATATCTTACTGTTTCAAAAGGTAATTCAACAAAACATATTCTAACATTGTGTCGTTCAACAATATACGGGCAAGAGGAGGCCGGGTGACCTTGAATACGACGAGCGGTTGTGTGTATGCGTGACCGTAATAGTGACGTCCAGGCGTGAAGGAGGTCTGGGGCTACAGGACAACTAGTGACTGTGTATGTGGTCGAAGAGCTATAACACCAGACACTTCTGGCTACTTCTTTGCTGAGTCATGCACACGTGCAGTGGAAAGAACTCGAAGGAGGTTACGTCAAGCTGGCTCCAGTATAAATAGGACAGACAGTGAGGAGTTTTAAGAGTTGGTGTCAGTTTTAGTAGTTGAGCGCTATAGCTGTGTGAATGATAGTTGCTTAAGGGGAGTTAGGGGTGAGTTTAGGAAATTCTACAATTTGTATGCCAGCATTACCAAATTTTAACCATGTTAATATAGTGTTTAGATATGCAGCTGTGCAAAATTTGAAGTATGTAAGTCAAAGAGTTTTTTAATTAAAAGATTTTAATTGACGAAAAAGATACTCTGATTAAAAATGCTTCTTGCGTAACAATTTTTATATGTTTGACATGAAACTTGGTGATTTGGTGCTTCATGCACTTTAAAGTCATAATTGCTCTGGATTGTTATTTTACACCAGTACTTTAGTACCTGGAAATTTTTTAATATGTCTATTTACAGATTTCATGTTTTTTTAACTTTCCATTGGCATTTGAATATGAATATGCTCAATATTACTTGACTGATATCAAAACCCAGAGCAATTTTTGAGCTTTATATGAATAAGAACACATGCTCAAATTTTCAAAAGAATCCCTTAAGAACTCTGTCGCAAGGAGATTTTCAGATGCGTGAAAATGCTGAGAAAAAAGAAACTGAGAAAAACAGCATTAAACTGTTAAAACATTCTAACACTATCAGAGGTGTGTTTCACTTTGTGATCTCTTACCCAGTTTCTGCAATTTATGGGCTCTCCTTGTTTGTGTTTGTTTCCTGGCACTGCATTTTCTACTCTGAATACATCTTCTAGCATTGCACTTCTGACAAATGCATATTGTTCCAACTGAAATGTTTTCATTCCTAAGACTATTCAACACTTGAATTAACTTCACACACCCCATATTAAACTCCATGACAGTTTTCAGTACTGCAAGTTCAAGTTTATTCCTAGACACACACCTATTTTGGAAAATAGCTCCCACAGCATTGTGAAGAAAGACATTCGAGTTCTGTGTCGTACCCTTGGCATAGCGTTCTAGCAGCTGGTCAGAACCAAGTCGCTGATCCGGAAATAAAATTTTAGTTACCACTTCTGGAGACAACTTGTGATTTTGTGGATCCAGATTAAGGATAATTTACATGATTGAGTTTCCGATCCGTCGATATTCAGTCTCGGTGGGTGCGTACACCTAACCACCAGCCATTTAATCACTATGCACCACTATTTAAAAATGGCCGCCAGATCTTTAAAAATGGCGCTGGCATCAAAATCATTGCACTTTTTAATAGACAAAACATTAAACAATTTTTCAACATAAAAATCTAAAAATGAACGTTTTTTACCAAATGGGCCAAATCTCACCCCTAACTCCCCTTAGTCCTCGTGTAGTAGTGAAGATATAAGAGAGAGTGAAACTGGAGAAAGACATTGAAAGACTGAGAACGATTATCGGAAGAACAATCGCGAATTGTAATAATACAGAAGACTATAAACTGGTTTAGTAACGGAGAACGAAGTTGTGCATCTGTAGTAAAATGTATAGGAAAATAAAGGATTAGAAAAGTAAACAGACTTCGCATTTCGCCGATTTTATTACAATACCTTAACACAAGGACATCTTTGTCATACAACTTCTATTATTGGGATATTAACTCTGAAGGCTTAAAACCTCGTAGTCTGTTTAACAAGTGAGTTAGTAGAAACAATTTGCCGGAGTGTTATATGAGAGTGTTAAAATCCGTAGGCTTAAAGCAGATCACTGTACAATTCTATCTCTACTGCTTTAGTAACACGCTTGTAGATTATATTATACTTGGTATGAACAATGTGAGGTTCAGCTGTTTAATTCCACCAGGACCCATATAAGCTTCTTGCATAATGAAACGCTTCTGTCATGCACTAAATACACTGTTCATACATGCCAGAAATATTCTTAGTATCATTTATAAAGTTGTGCCAACAAACTTCTGTGTATTCTCCTTGTGTTTAACACTTGATACTCTGGATAGAAAAGTAAATGTCATGGTACCTGTTTGCAGTGTTAGATGCCAATCTAGAATATTTCAAATACCTTACACTTGGTTTGTTTGTGTAAAATGTCTAATATCGTATTGCAACAGAAATCTGGAGAATGAAATATTGTATAATTAAGTAACAGTTGGAAATACAAGATACAGTTGTCTTGCATATAATAATCGTACATTTTGTGCGTACCTAAGTGACCAGATGTTGACAAAACCTTTTTCCTTTCTTTACTGAAGATGGTTCCATAAGTGATTCAGTGAACCTGCACTCCTCCGCTTCTTGTTTTTCGAGACACTAAACTCTAGTAGCTACGGAAAAATGGTGAACTTAGGAAAGGCATTTTGTTTTATTTCATAAGTTCCCAAGAAAATAAGTTGCATAGTGAAATATACATCTTTTGCATCATAATACGAAGGAATTACAATGCACAGTTACCTAGATACATAGATTGTCAGCGGTGAAACTTCTGCGTTTATCAGTTAGAGTATGTTTGTACTGCGAAAAGCTTATGGCAATGCATAAGGTTAAAGGGGTGAACATATTAACATTGTCATTTAAGTTATTGTCGTGTTTTTTCGCCAAACTGTGCAACATTGCATGACCATTATTACTTTCTCTACTACCTATAGTAAGTAGAGGAAGTATTGTACTCCACCCAAACATTCGATGTCGAGATTTCATCGAAAATATATGTTTTGAGGCCCCCTGAATCCAAAAAAGCATTTCTAGAAAAAAGGTCCGCGCGCTTGTGTGTGTGTGTGTGTGTGTGTGTGTGTGTGTGTGTGTGTGTGTGTGTGTGTGTGTATGTATCAGTCTGTGGACAGTATAACTCAAAAACTAAAAGACGGTTAAAAACCAAAATTGGTATTTAATACTAATGAGCTTCAGGGATGCGACACGAAGATTTTGAAGAAAATTACTACACCCTAAACTACCCTTTACGTGGAAAATGTTTCGGAAACTTTTGATTTTCTCGAAAACGGCTCTAAAAATTTTGATTAAAATGGCATATGTTTGAGATTTTGGGTATTTGTTTCTTTTGATTATGTCTATAAAACCTGGTATTTTTAGTTAGCTGTGTCAAGTACTTCTGGAGAAAGCAATTGATGCATACACTAATGACTATTTTTCTCAAATTATTAATAATTTTCAAAATCAAAATTCGGCAACAATTAAACTGCTCTATCTAGCGCATTCGAAATTCCAGGTTTTATGAAGCAACTATCTAAGAATATGTGTGCAAAATTGCAAATAAATATATTAAAATTGCACTAAAAGGAGTATGTTGGAGGTTAAAGTATGTAAAAGCTAGAAAACGAAGAAAAATGACTAAAGTTTTAAGTGTATGGCAACATATATGTACTGCCTTAGAAATCCCTTGGAGCACATTAAGCTCCTTCTGATAACTGTTTAGCTTCTTATTCTTTAAGTTCTGCTTATCCATAGTACTAGTAATTCTTTTGCTGTTTGCACTTACTCCACTGTGACTCTTTCCTTTACATAGAGAGTAGCCTCATAGCCCATATTGAATCCACTACTAGTCCTTGCAATTTGCAATTTAATTTTGGAAACGATAATTCTTGCATAAAATTTAGATTAAAAAAAAAAAAAACAAAAAAAAAACATAATTAACACAGGTACACGGACAAAAATTTACCATTTACCATTTACCATTTTACGTACATTCACCATCAAGAAATCTGAACATCTGATTTAATTTTGCTGCAATAGCGTAATGAGTGCATTTCATGAGCCACGCCCACCCGCGCGTGGGCATTTAAATCATGATGTAGCAGTCCTTTAAATGGTGACGTGGCCTAAGCAATCGTAGATTTTGAAAGTGCAAAGCAGAGACATAACTTTAAGGCAAAAAACGAAAAATAGTATTTTTGTAATTTTGACCCAAATTTCACCAACCCTTAAAGGTTAAGCTTTGATTTAGCATGATTCGTCATAATATATTTTATTCAGGTGCACTATGTATAGTGGGTACCTCTTGAGTACTATAATTCAGTGGCTCAAATAAAAGGAGTTCCACAATAATTTATGTGTACGTATATAAAATTACCAGCACGGCATTTGTGAAGCAGGATTTCTAAGCACTTGGGCCATAAATATGCAAGCTATGATTATAATGTCCGGATGGTGTACTATTTTGGAATGAATGAGTAGGGAATAGATTTTTAGAAGAAAATTTCTAGTTGCTGAGGCATTTTTTGGGTCAGAAGTAGTACAAAATAGGATTAGAATAACCGGATGATGTATTATTTTGGAAGGAATAGATACAGAACGTTGCCTCAGTCAGTGTTCCTAGGGGGTATAATTATGGGGAACCCTGTGTATGGGAATGTCCTGGGTTCAATTACATCACCTGCAAGAATCGTTCGTGAAATGCTGGGAATCTTTGAATGTGTACACCAGTGAACGGCGATACCTTGTCATGCATGTAATACTGTTGGCGGTTGCAATTTTGCCATCTGTTTGTAATACATTTTGTTTCCCAGCAACACCTGCTTGTTATTGTACAACACATCTACGTCTCTTTCAGCTGACCCCCGAGCGACATCACTGTGCATATATTACTCATCAAAAGCTGCTTCCTTGTGTTCTCCCACAAAAATTATGTATATAACCTGAAACATTTTATTTTTATGTACTGTTGCATTCATTAATACTCATTACATTGAGTTGGTCAAATAAAATGAAACTTGAACTATTCATAAAACTGCCACTCAATGCATCTTAAAGTTTGTGCGCGTAAAGACAACGTATGCGGAATTGTGGAGCACTAAGGTAGTTCCAAACTAGGCATTTTGTAGTTAGGAACTTGGAGTCTTAGATGCTGTATAATTGCTTTCAACACGTTGTATTAATACAAAAATATCTTCGGCCATGGGTCGCTGATGATCAGGTAAACACGGTATTGTTGGTGCTGTGAGGAAACACCAACATATTTTATTAGTTTTTAAACTACGACACACTTCAACTGCACTTCCCTTCGTTTTGTCCTTCATACTTAAAATCACGTATACCTGGTTAAATGTTTCTCACATTACAGGCTGTTAAGGGACACTGGGAGTGAATTTTGAAAATTCCACATTTCTTGGTAGATTTTTCTGAAATTTTTACTGTGTTTGTATTTATATGAGAATAGGAGGTACACAAAATTTCATTAAAATTGGATAATTCGTTTAGGATATATAAATTATTTTATGAATTTAATAGGCACACTTTCAAAATAGAGCTCGCGTCTATTGACTTTTCAAAATTCATTTATATTGGCAGAACTGATACTCTAAAACATGGGTAACAATTGTATGGAGAGATATTTCAAATAAGTTTGCTGATTATGCTGTACATATTTTTTTAATGACAAAGAAAATTTAATCTTAAAAATTATTGATTTGTTCATACAAAAAAAAAAAAAAAAAAAAATGTTTTTGGAATTCATGTAAATGATAGTATCAATATTGAATCATAGTTTTGTTTAGCTGCTATTTATGAATACTTTTGGAAATTTTCATTGAATTTGAAGCAAAACTCAGGCGCGACCTTCTTTTGGAATGTGCATAAACGTAGTTTTGAGAAAAACAGGCTTTTGTATAGGAGCATCTTGTGTAAGTTAAGGGAAGAGCACTATTTGAAAGGGCCGTAATGACCACATGGAGTGGGGGATATGAAAAATGTTAGCTGATCCAAATGCACAGGTGTTCCAGGAACATTTTAAGCTAAAAAGAACAATTTTCGACTTTTTGACAATTTTGACCAAAATTTCACTCCCAGTGTCCCTTAAAGGTACCCAAATGCCAGAAATTGCTAACAAGTTCAAAGAAAAAAATATCATTCATACATATGGATTTTAATATTGCTAAACACTATACACTTTCTACTTCAGCTCTATGTAGCTATATATATAGCTGTACGACCTTTTAAAGAATGTCATATAAGGGTTTAAATGTTTGCCTGTAAACCCAGGCTCCCATAAAAGTGTAGTAAAAGAAGCAACATTAAACCGAATAAAGCATTAAAGAGAGGCTTCTGGGATCTGCAAAGACTAAGTTGGCTGCAGATGAGCAGAACAAGACGAAGAATGGTTGTATTAACGCCTTTTTGAACAACATTACATCAGGAACAGTGTCTTTTAACGTTATAACTTTTAGAGACATTTTACCTTCTCTACGACGTATCGTAAAGTAGAGGAAGTATTGTAATCCACCCAAAAATTCGATGTCGAGATTTCACCAGAAATATGTGTTCTGAGGCCCCCTGAATTCATAAAAAGCACTTTTAGAAAAAGGTCCTCGCGCGCGCGCGCGCGTGTGTGTGTGTGTGTGTGTCTGTGAACAGCATAACTCAAAAACGAAGTCACTTAAAAACCATAGTTGGTATTTAAAGGTATTTACCCTTTGCATAGAAAGTTTTTCGAAACTTTTGATTTTCTTGAAAAAGGCTCTAACGATTTTGATTAAAATGCCATATGTTTCAGATATTTCCATGACAAATTAAATGTATATCTTAAATTTTCTGACCATAGTCTATGCAATCCTGTTTACTCTAGATGACTTTTGAATAACTCGTAAACCGTAAGAGATAGACAAAATCTTGCTGCACAAAACACACAAAAACACACAACTTATGTCTAAATAAATGATTTTAAGAGTGAACCATTTCGGAGATATTCCTTGTTATTTGTGTCAGTTTCGGAAAACAAAACTTTCGTGAAATGAAACATTATTGTTCATTTTTCTAATATGTTAAGCGTGCAAAGAGAAGGGATCTCACAGCTTAAAAAGAATTGACTATCGCTCAAAGGCTACTGTGTTCTAATATTCCACTTGCATCTACAAGGAAATAAGCAGTAAGATAATTTGCACAAATGTTTTTCTCAACTAACACGAAGAAGATATAGTTATCAAGAGTCTGTAAGAATGTTTAGTACAAGAGCAGAGAAAATCATGTGAGCGCATCAGATTTTTAGAAAAGGTGTGTGTGTGTGTGTGTGTGTGTGTGTGTGTGTGTGTGTGTGTGTGTGTGTGTGTGTGTGTGTGTGTGTGTGTGTGTGTGTGTGTGTGTGTGTGTGTGTGTGTGTGTGTGTGTGTGTGTGTGTGTGTGTGTGTGTGTGTGTGTGTGTGTGTGTGTGTGTGTGTGTGTGTGTGTGTGTGTGTGTGTGTGTGTGTGTGTGTGTGTGTGTGTGTGTGTGTGTGTGTGTGTGTGTGTGTGTGTGTGTGTGTGTGTGTGTGTGTGTGTGTGTGTGTGTGTGTGTGTGTGTGTGTGTGTGTGTGTGTGTGTGTGTGTGTGTGTGTGTGTGTGTGTGTGTGTGTGTGTGTGTGTGTGTGTGTGTGTGTGTGTGTGTGTGTGTGTGTGTGTGTGTGTGTGTGTGTGTGTGTGTGTGTGTGTGTGTGTGTGTGTGTGTGTGTGTGTGTGTGTGTGTGTGTGTGTGTGTGTGTGTGTGTGTGTGTGTGTGTGTGTGTGTGTGTGTGTGTGTGTGTGTGTGTGTGTGTGTGTGTGTGTGTGTGTGTGTGTGTGTGTGTGTGTGTGTGTGTGTGTGTGTGTGTGTGTGTGTGTGTGTGTGTGTGTGTGTGTGTGTGTGTGTGTGTGTGTGTGTGTGTGTGTGTGTGTGTGTGTGTGTGTGTGTGTGTGTGTGTGTGTGTGTGTGTGTGTGTGTGTGTGTGTGTGTGTGTGTGTGTGTGTGTGTGTGTGTGTGTGTGTGTGTGTGTGTGTGTGTGTGTGTGTGTGTGTGTGTGTGTGTGTGTGTGTGTGTGTGTGTGTGTGTGTGTGTGTGTGTGTGTGTGTGTGTGTGTGTGTGTGTGTGTGTGTGTGTGTGTGTGTGTGTGTGTGTGTGTGTGTGTGTGTGTGTGTGTGTGTGTGTGTGTGTGTGTGTGTGTGTGTGTGTGTGTGTGTGTGTGTGTGTGTGTGTGTGTGTGTGTGTGTGTGTGTGTGTGTGTGTGTGTGTGTGTGTGTGTGTGTGTGTGTGTGTGTGTGTGTGTGTGTGTGTGTGTGTGTGTGTGTGTGTGTGTGTGTGTGTGTGTGTGTGTGTGTGTGTGTGTGTGTGTGTGTGTGTGTGTGTGTGTGTGTGTGTGTGTGTGTGTGTGTGTGTGTGTGTGTGTGTGTGTGTGTGTGTGTGTGTGTGTGTGTGTGTGTGTGTGTGTGTGTGTGTGTGTGTGTGTGTGTGTGTGTGTGTGTGTGTGTGTGTGTGTGTGTGTGTGTGTGTGTGTGTGTGTGTGTGTGTGTGTGTGTGTGTGTGTGTGTGTGTGTGTGTGTGTGTGTGTGTGTGTGTGTGTGTGTGTGTGTGTGTGTGTGTGTGTGTGTGTGTGTGTGTGTGTGTGTGTGTGTGTGTGTGTGTGTGTGTGTGTGTGTGTGTGTGTGTGTACAGCATAACTCAAAAACGAAGAGTTGTTTGAGAGCCAAAGTTGGTATTTAAGTTTAATGTTTTTCAAGGATGCGACACGAAGATTTTGAGGAAAATTCTTCCAGCTTAAAGTACCCTTTACATAGAAAGTTTTTCGAAAATGTTTATTTTCTTGAAAATGGCTCTGACGATTTTAATTAAAATTACATTTTAAGGTGTTTTTATGACAAATGAAATGCATATTTTGACTTATCTGGCTATAGGCTATGTAGCCCTATTTACTCTTGATGAATTTTGGGTAACACCTAAACCGTAAGAGATAGACCAAATGTTACTATACAAAAATGTAGATCTCTCTAAAACACAGTCTATGTCCAAATACATTTTTTGTAGAGTGAACCATTTCGGAGATATTCCCTGCTATTTATGTGAGTTTTGTGTACCTTATACTTGTATCAAATGGAACATGGTTATTCGTTTTTTTATATGTTAACCGTGCAAAGAATTCGGAATCTCAAAGCTTTAAAAGATTTGAGTGTCACTCAAAGTCACTCTCCTTCTAGCTACAATAAGATAAACAATAAGGTAATTTCTGCAAATGTTTGTCTCAACCAACACGAAGAAGATATAGGAATAAGAGTTTTCAAGAATGGTTAATACAAGATTAGAGAAAGTCATATGAATGTAACACATCAGATTTTTTGAATACCAATACTTTGTACCAGAAAACGAAATTCATGCTACACTGAAAGAGATTCAGAAAAGGGCAATAACCTACCGGGGCAATCTGAAGTTCTTCCTGAGCATTTCCCCTGTGGCTGGCATACGAAGTGTAAGAACTATAGGATTTCTGAAATATCATTTCATAAAAATCACTAACACAGTACCTCTGATGTCTATGCTGTTTTATAAGTCAGAACTCACAAATTGGAGAACTAAAATAATTAATTCAGGAAAATGCAACAAAGCAGCGTCAGCTTATCAACAAATATTTTATGAAATTTTCTGTCTGGTTAGTGAATTTGCAACACATACAGTGGGACTGTTCAGATACTCAAAATAAATGCATTGCGTAATTGATTTATGATCCTCTGTACGTTGTTGTAAATATTAATGTACAGGTCTAGGTAAATATGTCTGCCAGACACAGATCGATATTGGCAGCAAAACCATTAATGTAATTGGCCGCAGAGGAATGTCCAATAGAATTTCTTTACCCAGTATATTGTCCCTAATAAACGTCAGTTCTCATTCACTTGCACTTACCGTTTTATTGCTTTTACCCCGAGCTACAAATGTGTTAAACTGTTGACCATCTTTGTTAAACTAGTCCTTAGCCGACGTTTATTTCAATTGCAATTTAGATATCCCTGGTATGGCGTGAACATACCTAAGAATTGTTATTATTACCCTGTAGAAACTAACATCTACTTTCTATATTGCTCACTTATTGCAAGACAAGGTCAAAGAGAGACTTAGCACTCCGACCAAATGCCATCTTTTGTGCTTGTGCCCTTAATAGGGCGGCCAGGTGAGAGGAGCATGGTTGGACCTAAGGAAAGACGACATGAGAAGGCTGGGTACCTAGAGAATACACATTTTAACTCCCCGGTGGCGGCTCACAGATCCTGTGGGAGACCCACACTCTGAGATCCTCCCCGATCCAGAGGACCATTATTTACACAAAGAAAACTCCTACCACGCACCCCGAAACTCCCGCCGACATTTAAAACTCTGAAACAACCAAGCAAGTTATTGTGTTAAAAATTCCAAAAGTGCTTCAAAATAACATGGCCTCTCTGTTCGTCGGACCTCAATCCATTAGGTACATTAGGCTATGGGGATATTCAGAGGCATTGCTAAACGTATCGAAAATGTGCACACATTGCACAGTTTTCCAAAATGGCTCATATCTCAACAAGCATTTGTTTACAGGCATATGTTTGCAGGAACATTTATTCTAGTTTTGACCAATTCCAACTCCTGTTGCAATATCGGACACTTTTTAAGGGACACTGGGAGTGAAATTTGAACGTTCCACATTTCTTTACAGATTTTTCTGAAATCTTTACTGTGTTTGTATTTATATGAGAATAGGAGGTACACAAAATTTCATCAAAATTGGATAATTCGTTTATGATATATAAATTATTTTATGAATTTAATAGGCACATTTTCAAAATAGAGCTCGCGTCTATTGACTTTTCAAAATTCATTTATATTGGTAGAACTGATACTCTAAAACATGGGTAACAATTGTATGAAGAGATATTTCAAATACGTTTGCTGATCATCCTGTACATATTTTTTAATAACAAAGAAAATTTAATCTTAAAAATGATTAATTTTTTTCATACAAAAAAAATGTTTTTGGAATTCATGTCAGTGATAACATCAATATTGAATCATAGTTTTGTTTAGCTGCTATTTATGAATACTTTTGGAAATTTTCAGTGATTTTGAAGCAAAACTCAGGCGCGACCTTCTTTTGGAATGTGCAGAAATGTAGTTTTGAGAAAAACAGGCTTTTATATAGGAGCATCCTGTGTACATTAAGGGAAGAGCACTATTTGAAAGGGCCGCAATGATCACATGGAGTGGGGGATATGAAAAATGTTAGCTGATCCAAATGTACAGGTGTTCCAGGAACATTTTAAGGTAAAAAAACAATTTTCAACTTTTTGACAATTTTGACCAAAATTTCACCCCCAGTGTCCCTTAAACATCCTGTATGTGGAACCCAAGGTATGTACAGATTGTTAATACACACTAGTACCAACACTGGTAAGGAAATTACACTTAATTTTCTTACCAAGTGCCCTTCGGCACCCTGTTCCTTTGGCCCATTCTTGTCCTATATGCAACTTGCCTTTTGGTTACATCTGAGGAACTTTGAAATACTTGTAAGGACATCAAATGCTTGTGAAGAACTCAAAAGTAACAGTTGTGATTGCCAACCAACGGTTGTCGTAAGCTTGGTCACATTGCAAAAAACAAACAAAATAAAATATAAACAAATGGTAAATTACAAAATGCATGTAATAATTTGTTAGAACAGTGCTTTTAATTGCTCTAAAAGTAGAGACTTATTACAAAGGGGGATTATAAAATGATTGTCCAAAAATGCAATAAATGTGGAACAATACCTTGTCGCTTATCAAGTTAGGAGATTTATACATGCTATAGCTCACAAGGCAGCTTTGTCACTTCCCTAGCACGACATAATGAGGATTTTATGTGTATGGGAGTATGGGATCAATATTACCCAGACAACAGACTCTCAAGTATGGACGCTCTATATCATACACATGGTGTAGGGCTTTTGTGAGACCCTATTATGGAACTGTATTCCAAGGAAGCCATTGTCCGATTAATGCATGGCTATTAAATGTAAATAAACACATATTCCTGGTCGCTTTCTATAGTGATGCAAATCCAGCATTGTATGATACATAGAATCCTCTTACAAGATATCGTGGATTTTGATGTAGTAGTCAGCACCACAAACACCGCAATGCGGAAGGCCCGGGGCTATCCAAGCAAGGAGCTGCTTCAGACCCTGCCTGTGCCTTAAAGCTCTAGACACTATTCAGATGAGAAAACCAAAACAAGCAATTTCTTCGTTGTTAACAACAGATAGATTCTATAGTAACTTAACTGTGTTGGGCACTAATAAGGAATTTAATTACATAAAAGGGGAGGCATCTGTGAAAATGACAAAAATCCACAATTTTTGTCACAATGATGTGAAAATTTGTATGTATGTGTGCCAAAGCATAACTAGAAGGTTTACCTAATTTCACTTTTCTATGTAAGACAGTTTTTGCAAACAAAAAATTTATTCGTTTTTTTGCTGCAATTTTAGGGTAGTATAGCAAACGCTTCTTATAAAATATTATTTGTTCTAAGTAAACTAAACTCTGGCCATATGTTTCCCTAGATTATGTCTACAAAACCTGGTATTTTTATTTCGCTATGTCAAACAGTTTTGGAGAAAACAAAATATTGAATACCTCAATGTCCAGTTTTTGTTTTTTTTTTTTTCAAATTATTAATAATTTTCAAAATAAAAATTCGATAACAATTAAACTACTCCATCTAGAGCATTTAAAATACCAAGTCTTATGAAGCAACTATCTAAAAACATGTGTGCAAAATTTAAAAGAAATCTATTAAGAACTGTATGAGAAGATGCATTTTGAAGATTGAAAAATGTGAAAAAATAGAAAGCAGAGAAAAATGACTTTAAAGTTTTAAGTATATGACAACATACATACGCCATGGGCATTTAAATCATGGCGTAACGGCCTTTTAAATGGGGATGAGGAGTAAACGACGGTAGATTCTGAAAGTACAAGGTACACACATAATTTTTAGGTAGAAAACGAAAAATCGCATTTTTCATTTTTGTCCAAATTTCACCGATGCCTCCCCTTATACAGAATAAGAAAAATGTAGAAAAACATACAAGAGAACGTACTCAACCTTTCAAACAGAACAGTAAAACGTGGTTATTCCAGTCTCGTGTTTTCACAACTATACAGGCAATAATTAAGGGATACGGAATAGGTATCCTATTTTGATAATCTTTGATAATAACATTTTCGTAATAATCGATTAAGCGGTGAAAGTTGCTCAAAATGACCTGTTTATTTTTTTGTGCGCTCTTATATATTGGAAGCCTCATTTAATTTGGTATATTTTCTAAAATTGCAGGCAAAATATTTATACTCTAAACGTATTGTGACAAAAAAGATAAATGTCCAAGTTCAGTTACTTTTCTGTCACCTTATGTTCTTCTAACTGAATACACAACAGCGGAGTTCTTTATTACTTTCGTTAACACAGTTCTCAGTCCTTCGTGAGATTACAACTCACAACTGTTTCTTCTTGTAACCTTGGCTCATTCCTTTCTGTCCACTTTCTCTGCCTCTCGTCGAACAGCTCACTTTGACGGTACAATCACTTGACACTCTAACTGCTTCGCTACCTTACTTTCGACGCAACCGTAGGCGTGCAGCTCACACACAGACACCTCCCGCCCACCCACCCACACACACCCACCCACACCCACCCACACCCACCCACACCCACACACCCCCACACCCCCACACCCCCACACCCCCCCCTCCCCACACACACACACTACATTTAAAAATTGACTGCTGCGACGACTCATATCTGTAACTTACTACTACTCTACTGCTAAAAACTGACTGCTTGTGTCACCTCGCCTCCTTATGCAAGGAGAATGACGTAACACGGACCTTTCTCGAACTTCACCGTTTCTGGAATCTACAAATACGCCGGCCACCGGACACTTCTCGAATAATCTCGAAAATTCCTTTGGCATGCCGCGTTCACTGTTGTCACTAGTTTGCTCACATGAGTGATGTGAGGCAGCTTGCCTATGAGCGCTTTTGATACGTGCCGCGCCTGGTATGGTAGTACTCCTCTCAATTGCGCCATTCTCTCTCAAGCGTTGGTGAATTCGTGGGAATATTCTTGCACACGGTAACTGCCTGTCAAGTTACGTTTCTGCATAAAGTTCACATGCTCATGCTGCATTGCCATCTGTACGGCCATACGTGTAGTGTATATCCGTCTGTTCACTTGTGGAATACATCTTCTTTGGCCTATAACAAAGAAACTGTTCATTTTCAGGCCCATGCACATATGAACTGTTTTTTACTATTTTGATGTCAGGGACACGTCCCGCAATAAGGATACACCAATACGTCACCAATAAAGATACAGCCTGTATATTCTTGTTAGCAATCAAATGATGGAAGTAGCTTCAACATCAAGGGAATAGAACCAGTTAATCATTGCGAATGACAATGGGTGGCATTCGATTGTCTTCGAGTTATCGTCGACTTCTTACAGTTGGAGAGAATACTGTAAGTTGTTGAAGTTTGCAGCAGCGTTTCTGTCACT
The DNA here is from genome assembly GCA_030765045.1 of Tenodera sinensis. NCBI lineage: Eukaryota > Metazoa > Arthropoda > Insecta > Mantodea > Mantidae > Tenodera > Tenodera sinensis. Next base: position 24,846,607 of record CM060964.1, read on the forward strand.
TCCAGAGCCTCAGTGGCGACTTCTTCCTTTCTTTTTCCAAAGTTGCAACACCAAGTTCCCATGACTGCTATGGCCAATATTTCCCAGCTTCCTAAGTGTAGCAATGCGACTGCAATCAACCGCGACAAAATGGCCATTACGCTCTTCTCCCAACAGTCCAGCAGCACAAAATGCACGTTCTTAAGTCTCGACTTTTATAACAAGAAAAGTATTACTTAGCCCTAGGGTTAGAATGGTGATGTATAGGGCTAGGAAGCTCATGCATTTGCATGTTTTTTCATAGGGGTTAAAAATGTATGCTTTTACATTATGTGCACGAATTATGGAATTTTCAGTTATTTGGACATGATTTATGGTGCTGTATTTTCTTGATTTTTGATAAATGCATATTATTTCAATACTATAGCCCCTATATTGCATATTTTAATGATTTTTAAGCTTTTTTTTATTTTTTCATCTGTATAATATTTTTCATATTGGTAGCATTTCTGAGACAATGGTTCTTTCCCATTGGTAGATAGGTTTGTCTCCAGTACGAAGATAATTTTTGTTAAATCTCCTAAAAGAGCTGAGATGTTTAGATCAACAGCACCTAATATCTGACTTCTTCCTGCACCAGTGTTAATCGATGGGGAACATGGATCGATGCAGTTTTATATTATGCTGAGCACATAGAAATAGCCGAAGATGTTATTAATTCATTGGACTTGAAAGATGCTTCATCAATAGAAACTGTGCAAAACATTCTGTCAGGCACTGGGTTAAAAGAGGATCTTGGTTTCATATCTGCCCATTTTTCTTTCTTACTAACAGTCATAGCGGCATTGGAAGCTGTAGGATCTCCTTTGCATGAATTACTGTCTTTGAGAAAAACAATATGTGATCTAAGTTTGGTTCCTGGTAGCATAGGACAAAAAGTGAAAGAGAAAGTGAATTATGTAATTTCAAAAAATTCTGGTTATAAACAGATGTGCGATATTCAAGACATCCTCGAAAGAAAACCATGTCTCACCAAGAGACTTGACTCCCTCTCTCTCTCTCTCTCTCTCTCTCTCTCTCTCTCTCTCTCTCTGTGTGTGTGTGTGTGTGTGTGTGTGTGTGTGTGTGTGTGTGTGTGTGTGTGTGTGTGTGTGTGTGTGTGAAGCAGTTAACATCATTTAAATATGCCCGATAACATCCTGTGAAGAGAAGTTTTTCACGTTACAAAAGTGTTTTGTGAGACAACTGACGATGCTTTACAGTTGAAAATTTGTGCAAAGTGTTGGTTGTGAACTGCAATTTAGCAGTTAATACTAGCAGCAGGACCACTTCTGCTTCAACCTCTAAAGAATAAGGTACTTTATTTATTATTTATATTAACTCGTCTTGTCTACTGCAAAGGGACATTGTTTTAGTTGAATAGTGCATATTTCTTGGCATATTTTCAAGTTTTTAAGAGCATATTTGCATGCATATTTCAGTGTTGTTTAGGGCATGAATTCCGAGCCCTAGTGATGTACAACTATATGCATATGTCAGTCGAAAAAACATGCTTTTTTACAAGCTTGTTTGTCACATTGTGTTTCTGACAAACATTACGTAAGGTATTCAGGTTATCACATCGATCTCATTTCATCAATGTTTATTTTATAAATTCTTTCAAAACAACACACTTGTCCCAGGGGTGGATGCTGACGCTTCCACTGGATTGATGTAAACAAAACACCACATGGGATAGATGTATGTCGCTCATCTGTTATTGTCGCAAAGCCCAGCGGAAAGTTTGTGTCAAATAAAGAGAAAATAAACACTACAAATTAAACTCAGTTTCCCCAGTCCTGAAGTGGCTAAGAAAGTAGCAGGTTTGAGTTGTATTATTAACACTTTTAAACATTGGTTGGTGCAAAATTTGGAGGAAAAAATACAAAGAATATTCGCAGAAAGAGCTATCAAATTAAACGATTGGCATTAATAACGTGCCTTCTAAATAGTGGCTGATATGAAGTTGACTAATTTGAAGCTGAGTATCTTGCATTCAGAAATAAGATAATAAACCGGTTCGAATTGAAATTCAGAAGATTAAAAATGTATTCTTTTACAAAATTCATCTACAGCTCACCATTGATTCAGAAGTTTCTCAGCAGACAGAAACAGTTGAATCCTTTGGGCCAGGGTATTTTTAGTGTTATTGTTGGCAAAATATACGTTCAGAAAAGCAATTTTAACGGCTAAGGTACTTGGAGACAAGAGTTTATTTATCCTAAAGAATATTGGGACCATGTTGGCGTGTGAGCTTAGCAGAGCATCTATTCAACTCCAGAGTGTTTACATCTCCCATTCCAAAGTTTGCCTCTGGTTCAGAATTATAGACTCACCGCTATTTTATAAGTGCAATTCAAGATCTATAGAAATATGTGGTGTGAAAACAACAGCAAACTTATACGAATAATTTCTGCAATATTCTAAATTCAAGTATATTGTTTTACGTTCTGTGCTACAAACCTTTACTAAACCTTAGTGCACCACAACTATATTTATCCCAAACTACAAATTGTTTATTGTTGTTATTATCATCATCATCATTATCATCATCATTATCATTATCATTATCATTATTATCATTAATTATTATCGTCGTCGTCGTCATCGTCATCGTCATCGTCATCGTCATCGTCATCGTCATCGTCATCGTCATCGTCATCGTCATCGTCATCGTCATCGTCATCGTCATCGTCATCGTCATCGTCATCGTCATCGTCATCGTCATCGTCATTATTATTATTATTATTATTATTATTATTATTATTATTATTATTATTATTATTATTATTATTATTATTATTATTATTATTATTATTTATTATTATTATTATTATTATTATTATTATTATTATTATTATTATTATTATTATTATTATTATTATTATTATTATTATTATTATTATTATTAATATTCAGATTTTATAATGTTCACATCTTCTTGCTTTTATATGCACATTAAACTAGATGTCCTTTCGTATGGACAAAAATAATTTTATTTTGTCCTATCTATTCATTGTTCTTGAATTGTCTCTCCTTCATGGTTTCCATAACTCCATTTCGTACATGTACTTGGAGGTCACCCTGTCTTTGGTCTCATTGATGACATCCATTCCATAACCTACCTCACATATCTGTACCATAACATTAATAAACCATCACTGAGGATTAATTAACTGACTAAAACTAAAGGTTTCTTTTATACGTGTTAACAAATTTCAATAATGCTTCCTTGGATATAAGTAAAATAGGGTATTTTTGGCAACGGCAGAAAAGGAAATGGCAGTTGAACATAGTGTTCACCATTTTTCCCTCTGATCTATATGAACCTAGATATCGAGGATGTTTTTTTTTTATAATTATTGACAATTCTTAGTACATTTTGGTTTTAGAAAGTTGCCGAAGGTGATAGGCTAAGCTTCAATTTCCAGGAAATTCCACTGCCCCTATTTCCCATTGCTATTATCAACTCCTAACATTCAAATTAACGCTCTTTGGTTTATAAAATATAAACCTTGTGCACATGCTGTAAGTCTCAAGGTAAATTATAAGCTTGCTTATATCTTAAAAAAACCACCCAATTGCTACTTTTGGCCACACAGTACCAAAAATGTTTAACTTCGTCATTATTTTAAACTCCTATAGATTAGTTGTGCTAATCGGCGAATCAAGTTGCAACTTCAAAAAGTTATTCCTGTTTATATTTACAAGTCCTTATTTTGAGAATGCTCCCGCGGTATGCTGGGTAAATTCCGAGAATAATATCAAATATCAAAGCCATCTTTCGAACCTCAAATCTGTGACGGGAAAAAGTGATCATATAACGACTATCAGAAGTATATAAAGAGCATAGTAACTCTGTAAAAATGTACTTAGACTGTGACTGCCGGAAAGAAAGGCAGCGAGTCAGAATGCAATTGCGAGTCACGTTTTTGCCATGTGTAAGCTAATGTGTGAATTCTGTGAAGAATCCTGAGTATGTTTTAAATATCGAGTTAACAGTAAAGTTTCAATGACATCTTCTATTACGGGAACTGAAAGTTTGAACTCAGAATTTCAATTGTAACGGTTGCAAAATTGCAGGTGTACACTGAGAGAAATTACAACTATGTCCTTTGTTTGGGAACACTGAATTAGAAGTCCAAACAGAAGCATGTGATGTAATCCACGCTGAATATAAACCAGTGCACGAGTCCACGAAGCTACGAATTTGCATGACTGTATCAACACTTGATTATCGTACCTTGCTCGTATGTATGTAATTTCTCACAGCATTGGCATCTCTTGGATGTTTATAGTGCGAAAGAGTAACTACTGCTTGCTGCAGATTAAATATTGTCTGTTTCTGTAACTTCGGCACACTGTGTAATAAATCCCTGTAGATACCTTTAGCAAATATTTGCACGAGAGTAAAGCTTTCCAGCCGCGGTATTTGAAATAGCATTACCGACCTTTTCGTTTTCAATTGATCTGCGTAATCACTTGACCGTATTGTGCGCGGTGTGATAGGCGATTAAAGATATTCTGATATATGGATGCTGCAGGAATATTAATGGTACTGTATATTGCGTTTGTTCATTGTGAACTGAAGAGCATTTTTCAAAGTAAAACTGCAGCCTCTGGAAATCAGATTTTTTAGTTTCTGTAGTACTTAAACTGGCGTGAGGAAGTATTCGTTTCCACCCAGAAATTCTGTTCAGAGATTTCACAGGAAGTGCATGTTTTGAGGCCCTCAAATGCAAAATTGTGTGTGAATCAGTGTCAACCAGCGGCATAATTCATAAAGAAAAATTCGGATGAATACCGTAGTTCTGTTTAACTTAAGGTCCCATGAATATTATGACAACGACGCCAAAAGTCAGTTCGGTTGCTTTTCTATCAATAACCCTCTTAAACTTTACCAGAAATACACAGTTTTCCTCACGTCGTAAACAAAGTCTACAGTCTCTTGGGCTATCATAACTGTTCTACTCATAACCCTGCTCAGTCCTTTAGGTGTCTTTCTTTCCTTCCTCTGCCCCTCATTCTATGGATGACTTTTCAATATCTCGTAAACCGTAAAAGATAGACAAAGTCCTACTATACAAAAAATGTATATCTCGCTAAAACACATAACCTATGTCCAATTTTTTTTTTCTTGTAGAGTGAACCATTTCGGAGATATTCCTTACTGTTTGTGCCAGTTTCAGCAAATATACAATTTCGTCAAATACAACATCGTTGTTCATTTTTTGTATCTTAACCGTGCAAACAGAACGGAATTTTATAGCTTTAAAAGATTTGACTATCGGTCAAAGTCTACTGTATACCCATATTCACCTTGTACCTACAAGGAAATAAACAACAAGATAACTTCTGCAAAGGTTTATCTCAACTAACACGAAGAAGGTGTAGGAATAACAGTTTGTAAGAATGGTTAGTACAAGAGTAGAGAAAGTCATGTGAGTGCCACACATCAGATGTTTTGTATGTTATCTGTTTGAACGGTTTATATCTGATGTATTAGTTGTTATTAGGTGCTTAGTTTCATTGTGTACCTATATCTGTTATACAATGTAGTTTTATATGAATTATTTCTTATTGGCTTGCTTGTGGTTAAAGGTTCTTAATATAGAATGTGCTACATGGGTATGTTAAAACTCTAGGTAAACATTCCTTAAATTTAAAGGAAAGGAAAAATATTTACCTGAAATCGCTTTAGCTCCTTATTCAGGCTTATAATCAACAATTTTGGTAAAATATATGATGAAAATCAGCATGAAGAAAATGCGTTCCTGGTACATTTATTAAATGCATGATAGTATGCCACATTAAAGTACATGTAATAAGAAGTACTGAAGATTTGCTCTCATGTCTTGGATACACGCGTCAACCTGCCGTCCCGTAGTACGGTTTTCTGAATGCGCTGATGCTTCCCTGGAGAATTTGTATGGTTGGCATGGGCACATAACACTGTGCACCGTGGGAACGGATTTCATGTACGATAAATGTTGAATGTCCCCACAGTTAAAATTTGTATTAGGTTTTCCGTAAGGAGTAGAGCCGAAGGATTGCTCCACTTCTAATTGTCCATCACAAAATAAGGACGATATTAATACTGACATTGAAATGAGCAGAATTTTTAGAGTAAATCATAGATATATGCGCTTAAGGCAATGTACCTATGAAATTAAAACATCCACAGCTTTCTTCTGATTGCCTTGATTTCCACAAACTCGGAACACATATAGCGTACAGAAAATTTCAATGTTTGTGTCAAGCCGTTTTTAATTATTAACATACTTATTAATAGTAATCACTTTTTGATATGCTAGTATGAAATGGCCCTTAAATCTTACAGTTTATTGTATCTCCCCATAATTTTTAATTTAATCACCATTGCTTGGATTTAATTAGTTTAAGACAAAAAAAATGTATACAGCTTGTTGATATTTTCAATTCTTTCAGTATGACTTATGACAAATGTTTAATTTTAGCTCAATTATCTAATTTTTTAATCAGCGCTTGATAAATGTTAATACTTTAATCTCTACAACTCTCCTGAAAATTTGAAGCTAATAAGTTATAAACTAGGGTCCAAGGAGCATTTTGAAGAATGCTTAAAAAATTGCGAAAAACTTATTTTAAAGTTTAACAATATATTTTTGTACTTTAACTGAATACAATGAATTTAAAATTCCCCAGCACTATATGTGGGACTCTCTGCTGCTTTCATTTTGGCTTCAGTAGCTGTTTTTGAGAATTTTAAGTTTGGTTGGTTGTTCCTTAATATTAAAACTTTCCTTTCGCCTTCGTATTGTCCACAAAATTTAGAAATATATTGTTCCTAGCTTACCTCTCACTATACACTTTCATTAATTCATACACAAAATTCATAAAAAAATCTGCTTGTTGCGGGTTTACTATAGACTAACGAATAACTTAAAACCTATTAATTACCTAAACAATGTCTAATATACAACTGGAACACTGAAATAATCTGGCAATATTACAGAATTACAGAATACTGAGGGTATTTCTCTGTTTAGAAGCAAAACATGTCTCAGATTCACGGCATTTCAGCTCGATATATCGAATTCATTTCAGCACAGCCAAGTCACAACCTTTCTGAAGCAAAGTTCGCTGCAAGAGACTAAAATCAAAGCCAGTGAAAACACAAAACCATCTCAAAGCTGTAGCGACGAAGTTTAATGACGAATGTCTACCCGCACTAGGACATTCAAATGCCCTTCTGGAGCTTTACAAATTGCTGATATTAAGAAAACTAAACTGTGCCTTTAACGTACAAGTTATAAGCATAATAAAAATGCAAACGTAAGAAATAAAATTTTCGACAACTTTCACTAAATTTCACAGATGCATTGCCTTAAGAACGCTCAAAACATATTCTAACATACATATTTTCGCTGAGATAACATGGTATTACTTGTGTACCCGTAGAAGAGCATGATATCCCAGTTAGACCAAAACACTGGGGCTTTTAAGAATTGGATTGAAAATATAACTGCAAAGTGGAAACAAAACGATCGTAAAACAAAATCCTGCACTCATACCAGTCAGAACTCTTAACTTCTAATGAGTCATTTTGTTACAGTTTCCATACAGTTTCAACTGTACTGTTTATCTCTTAAAACTATACAGACATTACAGTATACCCTGTAAATTTACCTTCACTTGATCTAGTGTTACCTTCCTTTATGTTCTACTCCAGAAGGCTATAATTTTCATTTTAGTGTCAATTTTAGTTACAAGAGTAGATTTTAAAGTCGTAATTATTATAAAACGTGTTCGGTCATTCTAAAAGGATAATAAAGAAGCGTATAAAATCCTTCATCTACAGTAAAATTAGATTTACAGGAAAACAATTTGTCTTATACTTTTCTCAGGAGTAAACAACATTTATAACGAAAAAGCTTTAACGATAAACTGTGTTTTTCTGCAATGTCCCTGGAGGTAATCCGCGGTAACGTTTCCTGTTATGCTTCTTTTTATTGCAATGTTTTTCAAGGTTTTTGCACACGAGGATGTGTTGGTTTCTCTTTCGGCCGTACCGCCATGCATTCAGCGCCTTCACAAAGCTATTTAAACATAAGTCCTAACATTAATAACAAACATTTTTGTTTCTATTATGAAAACTTTGTTATTGATTCTAAGATTGGCAAAGTTGGAATATAATAAACGGGGCAACAGTTTTGTGTATACGGTGGAGAATGAGACAATGCAACCCGGCCTTTCATTAGCTTTATTTCTTTGAAAGCAAAAAAGTAAAACAAAACATGTTTATAACCTTCCCTTAGTGTTTTCTCATCTAACAAGTTCAGTGTAATTTCTCTGGCTCCCAATTCATAAGAAGCAATTAAGCACTTTCAACACTGGGCTTCCAGACGTTGTAGTAATAACTCCTCAGGTTTTACTGAAAATTACAAGTTACGGGGTAAAATATTCTGACGTGTGGAGCATTTTAAGCAACGAAAAGAAATGGGAAATGGGACATTCAAGATTGCAATTCCCATTACAGTAGTACGCTGAGGAGCCGATCAGTGGCTAAAATCAATGCCAAACTTAGTGAAGAAAAAGCAGTCAAATTATACGTTTTAAAAATAATAAGGTGCAGAAAAAATGTTACATTTCTTTCAAGATGTTCATTCAATTTTACACCTGCATTGCTTTGAATACAATCTTTGTACTTTAGATTCTGAACAATATATGTGCATCAGTTTTAGCACCAAAGGATTTGCTCAGGCCGGTTGTAGCAGGTTCGCCTTCCAGAAGGTTCATTTTGTACTTAGGCCATATATATACATGAGGAACTGCCAGTGTTAGTCGAGTTGAGTTGAACTGAATGTGTACAGTTGACAATGAGAGTCCTGTTGAGTGCAGTGGACAACAACAACAACAACAACAACAACAACAACAATAATAATAATAATAATGATAATGATAATGATAATGATAATGATAATGATAATGATAATGATAATGATAATGATAATGATAATGATAATGATAATGATAATGATAATGATAATGATAATGATAATGATAATGATAATGATAATGATAATGATAATGATAATGATAATGATAATGATAATGATAATGATAATGATAATGATAATGATAATGATAATGATAATGATAATGATAATGATAATGATAATGATAATGATAATGATAATGATAATGATAATGATAATGATAATGATAATGATAATGATAATGATAATGATAATGATAATGATAATGATAATGATAATGATAATGATAATCATAATAATAATGATAATCATAATAATAATAATAATAATAATAATAATAATAATAATAATAATAATAATAATAATAATAATAATAATAATAATAATAATAATAATAATAATAATAATAATAATAATAATAATAATAATAATAATAATAATAATAATAATAATAATAAGAATAAGAAGAAGAAGAAGAAGAAGAAGAAGAAGAAGAATTGGTGTTTAACGACGCTGTCAATTGCCAAAATCACAGCAGCGTCGTCGGTGTGCCGGAATTTCGCGCCGCAGTATATTTATCAACATAGAGCTGTCACTTAAAGCACACTTAAAAACCACCGGCTTGGGCCGGATTTGAACCCGTGACCTTAGGATCAGAAGGCCAGCGGCTAACCAACTGAGCTACCCAGATCAGTCCAGGGTTTTCCTCAGTTGTGAGTTATGATTCAGTAATTCAGTTATTACTCAGAAATTCGTGTTCTCATTTGTTATAATATATTCAGGTGGTTTTCACTATGGCTGGCACAAAATTTAATGGTGGGTAGTTCAACAAGGAATCCAATCATAGACTTGCTGCGCCTTGCGGTGTTGTGTAGTTAAACACCCTGTAAAACCACAACATTTATTTGCACCACAAGCAATGGAATGCTCAGGTATCAGTCGCCATTAAATGTTGTGCCTGAAATAGCAACAGAAACATACTGTATTTTCATACGGTGCATTTTTGCATGGGTTGTGAAATGGCATATGTACTATAAACCTTGTTTATTTTTAGTGAGCGTCCCAAATTAGTTAAGCGCTAACAAAGTGGAGTGCAATTAAAACTAGGAATGTTCTCATTTAAGCTGCGTTCGCAAATGAAGACGGGTAGGCTAACGTTAGTAGAAAAATCTGTATCGTGTGGGACACCTCACGAGTTAACATTGTTGCCAGCTTTCGCGCTGACGATACTCGCGGGAAGCGCTTCCGACAAATAAAATATAATAACAAAAAACTATGCGGAGAGGCTTGGCGACATGTTGCACAGGCCCCACTTGGGCACGTAAGCGTTACACTGCGTTCCATTCATCACGCTGCCAACTTACAGTCCACACATCCGATAAAGCAACAGCTGTTTCAGTTTCCTGACGTTTTTCATTGCCATAGACCTCTGCGGTGTATACAGACTAACATAAATTGTGCCTTTTTTGTTCATTTTATTTTGCGCGAAATCGCATCCCTCCTGTTTATGGGAAGTTTGCTGCGAGCTTCCGTGCATCTTGGGCCTTGCGAAAATGGCACGCTGGAAAGTGATTAATAAGACTAAGAAATCTAGACTTGTGCAGGAAACGGTCATGGACGTTGTGTGGAAAAAAAAGGAAAAAATATTATTGCTTTCCCTCGGAGCTGACCCGGGAAAAACGAGAAGATGGAATGCCCTCTATGTGACAGAAACACAAAAAAATATCCCCAGAGATTGCCACGACGTCACAAAAATATATATAAAACCTAACGAGCATAAAGGCAAGGAACAACGTATGTTACCTATCAACTTTATTAATGAATTTTGTTGTGTCCATTCGAGCCAATATAATCTGCTTCCAAAAATACACAGGTAAAATAGGCAGTTGTTAAAATAAACACGGTTCAGTGGCACGCTCATCAAAACACAAAGCCAAATAAAAATGAAAGGTATGGGGAATTATTAAAACAGTGTTATAATAAGGATTATTAGATAAAAGCTCAGAGGTGTTAAATTCACGTGAATTTTTCTAACCTATGTCGTTTATTATGTTTGACACAATATTTATCTCAGACATCTTATCTTAATGAAAATGGAAATTTATTTAAACACAACCATCGGCATTGATAAAGGTTGAAAAATAAGCCACAAATATGAAATAGTTAATTTAGGAGTATTACAGGACTGCCCAATAGGGTGAGTGAGTGAGTGAGTGAGAGAGTGAGTGAGTGACTGAGTGAGTGGAGTTTAAGGGCCCGTCGACAGCTAGGTCATCTGGGCCCTATACCCAATGGTGCCGACACTTTTTAATATATACAAGATGTCCCCCCCCCCAAAAAAAAAAAAACCACCGACAACGCTTAGTTTGTGCGGGATGGCAAACTGACCAATGACGTCTGTAGTGAGCACAGGTGGGGAACGCAGCGCCTGGGCGGCAAGCCTTGGCCCTTCACGGACTCTTACGCTAGCGGTTAACAAAATGTCTGAGCAATTTTTAAAACAGGTATATAAACAGTAATATATCTTGTAATGCTTCTAAAGGTAATATTTCACATTATTTAACCATTCCTTTTATACTTTTTACACGAATCACATTAGACATTATGCTAAGCCTAATCACAAAACTTATACTACCACTTTGTGACCACTACTGGTAATAAAATGTCTGAGACGTTTTGTCGGTCTGGGTGGCTCAGTTGGTTAGACGGTGGCCTACTGATCCCAAGGTGGTGGGTTCAAATCCGGCCGAGACAGATAGTCTTTAAGTGTGCTTAAAAACGACAGCTCCATACCAATAGACTTACTGTAAAAGAACTCCTGCTGGAGAAAACTCCGGCACACCGGCACACCGGCAACGCTGACAGCGTCGTTCCACAGCAAAAATGTCTGAGAAGTTTAAAAAGAATTATTTTAGAACTGGGCATTGAAGTTGCATTTGTAGAGGTTCCAGAAGAGGTGAAGTTAGAGAAAGGTCCCTGTTACGTCATCCTCGCTATATAAGGAGGCGAGGTGTAATAGGCTGTAGTAGTTAGTTAAACACATGAGCTTTTAGCCAATCAGTTTATAGTTTGTGTGTGTCAGCTACGTTTGCACGGAAGTCGTGAGAGAACCGACGCAACGTGAAGGAAGACTGTGAAGCAGTTAATGAGTGTTGAATGATCGTATCATCAGAGTTAGTTTTTGTAAGACAGAGAGAACTCAAAAAACAGAAAAGTGGTGTTTTAATTGAACATTTTTTATTTAACTTGGTTGATAAATTATGAATAACTTTTATTAAATTAATTTAACATTTAAGATAAAATGTATTTGAATTTTGAATTAAAAATAGTGTAAATATATTTGGTAAAATTTTATTAGATATTAGGTTAGCACCTTAAATTGAGATTTTGTTGTTTATTTGTTGATATTAAATCAATATCTGTATATGAAGTTTTGAATATGAAATTATGAAATTATTTAAAAGAATTGGGTAACTTTTAAATGGGTATTTTTGGGGGAATTTGAGCTGAAGATTTGTTGTTCTATTAATTTTATGAATTTAGGGAAGCGTTTTAATTAAAATACTTTATGTAATATTAAACTACATATTTATTTGAATTATTTTGGTGAATTGATTGATTTTTGTTATTTTAATTGGGAGCTTTGTTAGTTGTTTTGGTTTCAGGTACTAGGAATAAGTTTAATAAGTTAATTAATATTAACATATTAAATTATTCATGTAATAAGTTCTGAAATTTGGAAACATTTAATTAGATAATTTTGGAATTTTAATTTGAGGCCTTTTTTGGGTGCTGAAATATGAATATTTTATTAAATTAATATTTTATATATGTATATATTAATTTAACTATTATTATTGTGGTTGCTTTAGGTATTAGAGGAAATGGTTGTATAGATATTAGATGTGATAAATTATAATTTTGAGTATGTTTCATTTGTGTATGTTGCATAAAATTCTGTTGTGTATTATATTTTTGTTCTGTAATATTTAGATTTTTATAACGTGAAGATTTTTGTTGTTGGAAATATTTCTGAAAGTAAAATAAACGCATAAAGTTCTAGGATGTCAGCCTTGATTTAAGTAATTAAGTGCCAGGATTTATTGTTGCAGGTTTTTATTTATTTGTGTTAAGGATACGAGAAGAAAAAAATATTGTAACATCACGAAGGACTGTAGACTGTATTAACGTCAGTAAATGTGTACAGTGTGTTTGTGTAAACGTTTTGGAGGAGAATAAAGTGACAGACGAAGAAATTGCACTGGAATTTTGTGTTTTTGTCACAATGGTGTCAGGGGTGGGACTTGTGGAGTTGTATTTTGATATAGTATTTGTTGCATTGTGCATGAGTGAGTTTTGTCCCTAACAAAAACCAAAATTTGTATAATTTACTGCATGAAACTGAACATATTATTATGTTCTAATTTTAAACATATATTTCCCCCTCTTTGTGTTCTGTGTAGCTCCAAGTACTTCCGTTGCTGTCAGGGAAGGTAACTTAATATTCATTTACCGCATCGTTTTTTTGGAGCTCGGCATGACGTAGCTGGTTTGGTTACCCAGGGGAACGCAGAATCGATCTCGGGGCAGTGCGTGCCGTAATTTTACCCTACCTGCACAACTTTCTGTGCGGCACAGTATGCCCACGTTTTACTCACTTACCCATCACGGGAGTTGAATCTGACAGAAAGCTCTCCGGGACACGCTACTCGTGCATAAATGTTGGAAGTTCCATCTGGTCGAGATAACTAACTTATTAGCACCAGGGGTTTCAGTTTCCATTTTCGCCATTTCTCTCATTTCCGAAAGTCATTTGTTTTCCCCTTCGATACTTTCAGCTTTAGTTTACATTGCGCATTTGCTCCATTGCTCTATGTTTGCCACTCTCCGTCAAGTTCGGACTCTCAGTGACAGATTTGGAGTGCAATTTTTCACTGAGAATTGGATCACGTCAGATAAGATGATTCTCCTACACTCAGCGATGTGAACTCTGCGCGCCTCGGGTGCTTAGCATTGCACCTAACACAAAATACGAATTAGAAATATGAGATTAGGTTTCAAAGTGTGAGGATGTGTAGAAGTACGTTTGCTATACGAGGGTCATTATGTATTTAGGCAGCAAAATACGAATACTCATAGAAACGCTTTGTTTATCCCAGTTTCTCAAACTAATTTCCCTGACACAGTAGGCAGAGTTCTAAACTGCAAAACTACTTCTGGAAGCATCTACACCACTCAGCTTCTGGCAAGGCAGATAACTCCTCTTTGTATGCAGAAACAGCTTCTTCAGGGCTAAGAATCGGTGACCTCGAAGTCGCTTCTTCACCATACGGAACACGAAGAAATCACATAGTGCCAAACCGGACTGTAGGATGGATGAGTCAATAGTTTTGTCTCAGTTCCTTGCAGAAACTCCATTGTTACATTGGCGGCGTAAGCTGAGGCATTGTCATGAGGCAACAATGTAACAATATTCCCCTGACATGGAGGTGTTTATGAAGGATGGTTGAAACACTCGGCGAACTAATCCCTAATGCCAGCCTAATGTACTTAAAAGATAGTCTTAGATCTTACCTAATAATGGTTGCTTTTGGAACCTATAGATCGGACAGAGTGAAGACCTGGAAGTGGGTGGTCATTCACGCACCAGATATGATAGTGAGGAAGAGGATGATATGAAACGCTGGCGAAATGGATGATTGGAAAGGTGATGATGGAGCAATTTTGGTGGAAAGAGTGGCGGGGAAAACCACATAACCCGGAGAAAACCCTCCCAGACACCGCTTCCTCCATCGCGAATACCACATGCGGGTCCCCGGAATATATATATTCGTGTCTCAATACATATCTAGTGACCCTCGCATAATAGACGTCGGTGACATCGGGATTGTTGACGTGAAATATCAATAATTTTATGAGTAATGATCCACTTGTTAAAATTAGAAAGGGAAATCAAGTGCTTAGGATTATGTAAGCCAGAGTAAATATTGTGTTTCAGATACAAATGAGAGCTTTAAGGTTGGGCCGCATTATGTAGGAACGTTGGTGAGAGTGATAAAGAGGCTGGAGTTGGGTTAATATGGAGCCTGTATTTCTAAAATTCGAGTGTTTTCCTTCGGGTATTAAAGTGTATACTGTGATCGATTGGCGGAAGCCACAGCACTTAACGACCGCGCTCGAGTTCTGTAGATTTAGGGGTCACCGGAAGCGAACCATAAGCTTAGCTTTCTACGACTCACGAGAACGTACAGAATTGGTAAGAAGATTGATAAATATGGTAATAAATAATTTACATGTATTAAACTCAATGCATATTGAAATAAGCGTGGGTTAAAATGTTGCCAGGAAAGATGAAGGCAATTAGGCTTATCGAGAACTCAGGACATCCAAAAATGCCCGTAAGTCAATTCTGAGATTCTTAGTATTTAGCCAGACCGTGAGTGAAACATTGTGTTTGAGATGAAAATAACAAATTACAACTTCAAATTTGGCAACCTAATATATGAACCTTTGTGGGGTAGCCATGGTGCATGCTGGTGTATTTTTAAAATTCGTGTCTTTTCGTTTGTGTTCTACAGTCTTACAGAAGTGTCATACTATTATGGATAATCGGTAGTCTGCAGCAGCTAAACACCGCACTCGGGTTATACATACCCGACAGCAGCCACAAGAGGATACTCCGGTTAGCTTTTCAGCGACTCGCGGCGAGTTATGCAACTAACCATTGTTATGAATACAAGTGTCAACCGTATAGTTCTGATACTGTAACGCCGGCACACGACAGCGACGGTGGGGGCATCGATGGGAACACAAAATGCTATCCAGATTGTTCGAGAGTTGTATTGTGGCATGACCGTGGCAGTAGACGGGCGGTGGACCGCGCTACTTCTCAACACGTGACGTACCGGCGAGCGGCTACCTCGCGCAACTGTTTATGTGCACGTGACCGTAACAATGGGTGGTAGAAACAAAGCAACTTGTTTAGCACTTTCCCGAGACTTCTAACTACGTCATATCCGGTGCATGAGTGTGTGGAGAGATTCTCGAAATTTCGTGTGACGTAATTCCTAGTATAAAAGGACATGGCATAGCAGTAGAGTGAGTGTGAGTGAGTTTGAGCGTAGAATAAGTCGGTCAGCGTGTGTGAAACTGCTGTGCGAGTGTGTGTCGCCCCGGAAGATACGTAGGTTGTCGCGAGTGATTGTAACGCCGTAGTTAAGTGTATAAGAGGCAGAGAAAGTGAAGAAAGACTCTTAGAGGACAGTAACGTTATGAGAAGAACAGTTATGAGTTGTGGTAGAAGGAAAACTGTGGACTGTGTTTACTTCGAGAAGAAATCTGTGTTCGTAGTAAAAGTTTAGAGGACAATAAAGTGTCGGTTTGTTATCATTGTTACAATAAGTTAAAAGGTATAATACTTCAGTACCTTCTGTTTCTGGTGCTGAGATTCAGGAACAGTTTAACCTTATATCCTCAATAAGCGGACAAACAGCTCGTTAATCCCCATCCGTTAAATTTAGAATCCAACTTAAATGGTTCTGTATATACCCACACCCATCCACACAAACCATGGGAAAAATCCTACAGTTGATTGAGGTGGTAGAAAAGTAATCGAAGATCGAGGTATGGTATCAAAAGAGTCGCATACCGGTAGACGTTTACAAGCGGCACCCTACAGCTCGAATATCACCAGACGGGTAACTAATTGGAAGAGACAAGCTCCATATGCAAGAAGGAAAGCAGAGCACAACCATCCCTTGTTGACATTAGGGTAATGCATAACATTAATTACCAGATCTAGATGCGAAATCAACGGACCGTGCCAGCAAACAACTTTATGTGCTACATGGATGTGCATTGCAAGCGTTTGCAGTTTAGGCGTTGCACATTTCAAATAGTACGGGTGCTAAAGCCATACGATAAACGAAAATAGAGATAATTGGGTTTAGATTTGCAGGTAGGACGGCTGAAGGTGGGTCGCAGACGGACATGTGCCCTCTGGTTTGCTCTAGAACAGCAATGTCAACCCAAGCGGAATTTCGTTAATTTGGCAGTACTCGCGGGCATGAGACGCTCCGAGACAAACTAGGGCGCTGATGACCTAGAAGTTGAGCGCCCTTAAACCAAACCAAACCAAACCGAGACAAACTATGGTTAACGCAATGGCGCCAAGTGAAACATAGCAAAACTTGGGTGTGCCACTGTATGCCCAGGACAAGAAGGCAAGTCTTAGGAATGTGTAGCGTAATCATTTTTTGCTTCCCGCATGGTCTTTGTGCTCAGTTTCCGAGTATCACAAGGACGCTAGATTCGTTTAAAATACACAATGTTGTAACATAACTCACCCATAGCTAGAAGTATGCGCTCTCATACGCTCATTTCCTAGTAAACAGGTCTGCTACCGGAGCAGATAAGCAGTTCTAGCCCTCTTGTCGTGGGCATACAGTACACGGTTCGAAGGGAAAGTGAAGTCAACTCTTTTTGCTTTCTCTACTAGTAAGTAGAGGAAGTATTGTAATCCGCCCAAAAATTCGATGTCGAGATTTTACCGGAAGTATATGCTCTGAGGCCCACTGAACCCCCCACCCCCCCAAAAAAAAGCATTATTAGAAAATGTTCTGTGTCTGTCTGTCTGTCTGTCTGCAGACAGCATAACTCAAAAACTAAGAGTCGGTTCACAACCAAAGTTGATATTTAAGTTTAATGTCTTTCAAGGATGCGACACCAAGATTTTGAAGAAAGTTGCCCCACCCGAAACTACCCTTTACATAGAAAACTTCTAACGATTTTGATTAAAATGACATATGTTTAAGATATTTATATGACAAATGAAAAGTATAGTATGAATTTCCTCGCTATAGCTCATGTAGTCCTCTCTACCCTGGATGACTTTTGAATAACTGGTAAACCGTAAGACATAGACCAAATCTTACTACATAAAAAGTGTAGATTTCGCTGCAAAGAGAACGGAATCTCAAAGCTTACTATCATTCAAAGCCTACTGTATTTCCATATTCCCCTTGTACCTACAAGGAAATAAGCAATAAGATAGTTTCTGCAAATGTTTACCTCAACTAACACGAAGAAGATATAGGAATAAGAGTTTGTAAAGAATGGTTACTATAAGAGTATAGATAGTCATTGGAGTGCAACACATCAGATTTTTCATCTGATATCACCCATATTGAATTAGACTATACACGAACACTTTAGCGTAGAAACCCCAAACAAATAGTTTCAAGCTAACATACAAACGGTTCAATCATAGCCGCATCACAGAAGATTTAAATATTTTGTAACCAAAGCTTATTTAAGTGTACAGACATTCGGTTTTTACATTTAAAAATAATGGCATTCATGTCTATTATTTGCTTGCACCTGTTGAAATAATACCTTAGTGTGAATTTCTTACTTTATTTAATTTAGAAGCTACTTATTTTCCAAATTAGTGAGAGAACATTACAGTAAAGTATGCTATGCAATTCTATGGATTTAGAATTCATTTCACGGCTTTAAATTGCGTTTTTGTAATTTTGTTACACAAATAAATAATATTATATTTCTATCTTTACCATCTGTACTAGTAGCGTATATCTCATGGTTCGTTTGCAGCAAATGGAAATCTACATCCCAAGTCACACAATTATTTAAGTCATATGCATACTGAATTGCTATAAAGCACGAACTGCACCCACGGTTGACTGCTTTTTACATGCGGTTTGTCTGGTGCATTATAGATTATGAATTCGCCTGCATTGTTACGTAAGCCCTAAGAACTCCCTTTGAAGTATGAAATGTTTATAAGGCAGAGATTAGATGTGTAATAGGCGAGAGAATAAGAGGAAAAAATTACATTATTTATATAGTTTATACTATTAACATTAATATTAAATTTAATATTATTTTATTCTTATTGGTGTGTTTATCATTATTATGTTTATCACCATTGACATTAGTATGGTTATTATTATTATTACTATTATTATTATTATTATTATTATTATTAATTATTATTATTATTATTATTATTATTATTATTATTATTATTATTATTATTATTATTATTATTATTATTATTATTATTATTATTATTATTATTATTATTATTATTATTATTATTATTATTATTATTATTATTATTATTATTATTATTATTATTATTATTATTATTATTATTATTATTATTATTATTATTATTATTATTATTATTATTATTATTATTATTATTATTATTATTATTATTATTATTATTATTATTATTATTATTATTATTATTATTATTATTATTATTATTATTATTATTATTATTATTATTATTATTATTATTATTAGCAGTAGTAGTAATATTATTATAGTTATATTAAGAACAATGAACAAGGTACTGAACATTCAATAGGTCATTAGTGAAGCTTAGTGAAGCTGTTGATGAGTTTTGAGTGATTGTATCATCAAAGTCAGCAGTTTGAGAGACAGAGAAAGTAAAGAAACACATAAAGTAGTGAGCCAAGGTTACATGAGGGTTGTGTGATGTAATATCACAAAAGACTGTAGACCTTGTTAACGTTAGTAAAGAAGAACTGTGTTGTGCGTTCAGTTTTGGAAAAAATTAAATGGGAAAGAAGTATTTGGACTGGATTTTGTCATTTTTGTCACATGGTGTCAGAAGGGGGATTTTTCAACTTGTTATACTGTTACAATATCATCGATTAGTGTGACTGAAGTTACTTGTGTACTACAACTGTGATCTAGTAGGTTTTATGATAAAAGCTGCGCGCGCACACACACACATACACGCGCGCGCGCGCGCACACACACACACACACACACACACACACACACACACACACACATGGACAGAAGCTGCTTTTAAGGTTGTCCATATGTAATCTAAGTAGCCATCCTGAATTCGCTTTACGGCTGGGTTCGACAACCGCATGTGGGATTCATGATGGACGAAGCGGTGCTGGGGTGGTTTTCTCCGGGTTCTCCGGTTTCCCCCGTCATCTCATTCCACTGGTACTCCATCTTCATCCCATGTATCATCAGTGTCACCGCCTGCGGTGCCATAGTAGTAAAAGCTGGCGTTAAGCACTATAAAAAATGAATTCGCTATGAAAATCAAACACTATAGGCTTTCAACTAAAATGTATGTAGCCATTATCATAATACACAACGAAAGTACCTTTGGGATACGGTGTATATAATATTCAGTGCTTTTAACGGGCAGTTTCTGCTGATTTATTTTATTTTCAGTAAATTGGAGTTATTCAATTAATCACCAGCAATTAGCCTATAACAAAGGGCACAATTAATAGTCCAATGCCTTTAAAAATAGAATATACTGTTTGCAAGATATTTTGAAATTGCACTTTCCCCCATCAAATGTATTTATGTGGACCATGAAATACCGGTGAAATTGTTTATGAAGCCTGTCACATTCCCCTGGGTTCTATTAATATTTATGCACAGAGTTGCCAATTCTAAAAATTAGTAACGGCTTTCTATTCATCGAGTTAAACTCAATTTATGTCAATACATCCTGAGTGATGCAAAGTTTGTGAAAGAATTTAGGTGCAGGAAAATGTAAATGAACCAGAGCAGAAGAAAGAAAAAAAGCGTAGCTCAAGTATAACAAAACCATTTCCATGTCACCGCAACAAAACACATACGTTAAAACGGTGACATTATAGGTTGGGTTTATAGGAAAGTCTAAAATAGCTTGCTGTCAATATTAAGCCTCTTAATGCTGAAAGACAGCCTTTCCGCATGAAAAAAAAAGATGTGACGCCAGGCGCGGAGCACAACAAAGGGTGGAGAGGGCCAAACTACTTCACACAACTTACCAGGTGGGAGAGCAAGGTCAGGATGCCTCACGGGACTGTTTGTGTATACGTGACTGCACCTCAAGCTCGCCCACACCACTCACTCGAGAAAACAGAGCGGCAAAACCAAAAGGGGTTTTCTCCAGATGATTCGAGTAGTATACGGTGGGCCGCTTGTGTAAAGAAGTTCGCGAACTCTGTTTTATGTTATCCTCGCTGTATAAGGAGACGAAGAAACAACAGAGGAGTTAGTTACAGTCATGAATCGGACAGAGCGTCAGTGACATAAGACAGCTATATATGTGTGTAGTACTGTCGGCGTGTAGGTACGTCGCGTCGAAGTGAAGAAGCTTTAATGAGCGTTGAGTGATTGTATTGTCAGAGTTAGTATATAAGAGACAGAGAAAGTGAAGAAAGACAGTGAAAGGAGTGAGTGAAGGCTAAGAGAAGAAAATAGTTAGGAGTTGTAATGTCAGACGATAGACTGTGTTATATAAGCAGAAGAGAACTGTGTATTTATGCAAACATTTTGGAAGAAAATGAAGTGATAGAAAAGTAACTGGACTGATTTTGTCGTTTTAGTTACACTGGTGGCAGAGATGGGATTCGCCGAATTGTCATTTTGTCGCCATCTTGAAGTTTGTAAACAATTTTTTGGGAGAATTTAATTTGCATAAATGTGTAACACATAAATCCACTTTATTGTAATATGCATTTTTTTAAATATACTTATGAGCAGCAAGTGATTTTAAGAATGTCAAATTAATCAGTTATCTTCATCATTCTAAGATTTCATTGTTATACATAATGAAATGATTGAATCTCATGCTGCATACTGTCTTGAGGTACAGAGAGCAAAGATTGCTGGATTTCATCAATTTTTGTTGCTTATATGCAGTCCAAATTCATAGATTTTTGTTGAAGGGAGTTACAAAAGTTGAACAGCGTTACCTTCCAGGGAAAGAACTCACTCCCGTTAATTGTATAACATTACGCATTACAGATTGTTAGGTGCCCTAACAAAATACATGCAATAAGAAGGGCAACTAATGTTTCATTGGTGGTTGTCGTTTCTTATTAATGTTATTGTTGAATATTATTATATTATTAGTTCTGATTATGTTATTACTATATTACTATTTTATTATTTTGTATTATTTAAAAAAAATTCTACGCACACTTCAATTAAGTTTTGAAAAAATATTTTAGAATTTGTGTCTTTAATAGTACGTAAATGAATTATGGAGATTAACTTTTAAGTATGAGAGAAAAGCACCGTTAAATGTGAGAATTACATTTTTTCTAACATTTATAAAATATAAATTGCTAGGTATGTTAACAAAGAGCCACCTCATTGTTTTGTTATTCTACAGTTAATAGAAGCTGAAAAAATGTTATTAAATTTATCTAAAATTCAATGGGGTGAAACAATTTGAAAAGAGAATGTTACCACAGTTGAAACTCCAGAAAAGATAGCTTAAAAATAGTAACTCTAAAACACACCTTCTGGCCCTGTGCAGTTTAAAGGGCTTTGAGTGAGCTTAAAGGCGTTTCATTCTTTTTGTTTTATTTATTTATTTATTTATATATTTTTTGTTTTGATTCTTTCTTCTCTGCTCCTCAGTAGAACTTGAATCCTTTGTTCACTTTAATATAGGCAACATTTATAGTTTTAGTATAATTTTAAAGGCTTATAGACCGACAATTAATCTGTTATATGTCATGCTCTGAACGGTGGTGCAGCTATAAAATCTGCATAGAACTAAATTATAGTTTTTTGGGATTGAATTCTGTGAATTATTGACAAATTGTTTTCACATATCGGTATGTTTAAACCCTGTTGCTGCAAACTTTAAATTTCAAATGAATAGACCTGAAATTCTGAAAATATACAGTTTTTATTGGATTGATTTGGAATTTCAACGCAACAATCAGTGTGTAGTGAGGAGTAAATCTGCTGGATGTCATACATTTAGCCAAATTAGTGGCTGAGATATTAATATTTCATAATAATGTTTTAATATTTCAATAAATAGTTCCCCACAATACTATTTTTATTTGAAAAACTTAATACCTTTTTGTCATGTTAGCAGAATGATGAGATAATTTCTTCATTTTGTTATTTGTTTGGATAAAAATAAATTTCAAAATTTAAATTCATTATTTTTTCATTTAAATTTCGAAATGTAAACGTTAATATTTAATTACTGAGGAGTTAGTCATGTGAAAAAATTAGCTAATCATTTCCTTCTAATTTTACTTCTAAGCAAGTATATCAAATCTCATTCATATGTACTGAAAACTGCATCATCTGGAGCATTGTAAAGAGCAAACAGTGCTACAAATAAAATCATTAGAAAACTAAATTTGAGGGGGGTAGCAAGGATTGTATTGATTTAAATAGACATGAGCACTTAAGAGGCAATCGGTTAAACGGTCACGTGACATAGTTAAAAGGGGCGTAAGTCCATCACTTTTGAGACTGTTTACACAGATGCGTATCCTTAAGGAAAAGGTTGATCCCAGCGCTCGTTCCAACGTGCAAAGCACGCAGAAATACTGCAGAAGGACCTGATGTCTGTATTCAGAGGTCAAAGGCAAACGATGGCCGTACGAAACATATTTATAGGCGGAAGACGGTTTCCAGCCTTCCGTTACTGTGAGCTTTGTTTATTTATCTGGTTGAGCAGTTGATGTTTGTAAACATGGATCCTTGCTCAGTGTCAGACAGAATCATATATCATCAGGCACGATTGTGTGAAATGGTGCCATGTTTGTATCTGTCTCCCTCATATTACATCAAACCGTTCACACCGTGTCAGCCTTGGTGAATGTGTCACCTGTGTCCGCCCAGCGAGTCGGTGTCAACCCCGAGTTATCGTCGAGGACGTCTACAAGTCCATTCAGCTTCAATCCCTCCCTGTCTTTCTCAAACCTTGCCCTCTGTAACTTGTACAGTGTGCTTCAGATACATACAGCTCATTCGTGTTGCTTTGGAGAGAAAATTTTACTGTACAGGTGTAACAAAAGGGTGTGTCAAAAACTTGGGAAAACATTTCTTGCTGATAGATGTAAAAAATGCTATATACACATAGGTCCAGAAAATTTTTATTTCATATTTGGATCACTTTTTCTATAGCTGCACTCCATACAAAAATACTCGATGAGACTGCCGTGGGGAAGCAGGAAGGACACAACACATATGTGGGCATCGCATCCACTCTCTAATGTTCTGAGTTTGTCCTGGAGAATTAAGTATTTTCTGTTAGCATTCTACAATACGAGCTCTAAGAGTCTCTAATACGGAACTGAAGCTGCATAAACAGATATTTCAAATGCCCCTACAAATAAAAATCTAGTGGATTTAAGTCAGGCGAACTTGTAGGACACGGAATTGGTCCACTTCTTCCTATCCATCTACCAGGAAACCTGCTATTCAGAACTCGATGGACAGAAAGACTGAAATGAGGAGGAGCTTCATCGTGCATGAAGTACATGTCTCGTTGTATTGCTAATAGAGTATCTTGCAACAAGACAGTATTGTACTGTAGCACAATGACTGCATCACCTCCACCCGATTTAACTAAATGTAAAAGCGAATGTTTACTGCTGTAAATTTAACAACTATTCCGTTGCGGGTTTGTGGCTAGAGGATGTATTATATATCTCACCGTCCACACAGAGTTGCAGAAAAAGAGGTCGACCATGGAAATAAACAATTTTCGGACTTATGTTCATATAACATTTTTTGTCCTCCATATGCAAGAAATGCTTTTTCAAAGTTTTGACACACTTCTTTGTTACACCCTGTATATACACCTTGTTTGCCACCAAGCTCTTTATGAAATCTCGATTATGATATTGTTTGGCAGCGTTTAACTTATTTTAAAAATGGAGAATTAAAATCATTTGTTGTTTTGCACACCATTGCAAATAAATCTGAACGATATTAATTAACTCTGTGACGCGACAAATCGATCCAGTAATAACAATATTAATAATATCATACTGATAATCAGATTCTAATAGTGATCATGTTAATCATAAGAAAATAATAAATAGTAACAATATTCAGAAGTCATGCATCTAAAAAGTAGTAAAACGGCCAGTAATATACGGTTGTTAAATAATGCATACAAAAGGTCCACCAATGAGAAACGTAGAACTGCCAGTAGGAGAGGAAAAATCTAGGGGTTGTTGTTGGTAACAAAACTGGAAGGCACGACTCAGAAAGTATAATCATTATCCGCGTATAATCATTGTAAGGCTCACGTCGACAGAATCTGCACGTGTCCTTCTCCATCAGAACATTACAAAGTCTAACAGTCTCGAAAACTCACAAGGACGCATAAATTCATAACACATTTAGGAAACACGATTCCTAAAATAATCGGGAAAGTAAGTTTTGCGAATGAAGTCTTCGCGATGGTATATTGTTGCAAGAGAGAAAACAAATCTGTACACAATAACAATATATGTGGCATGGAAATCAAAGTTCGCAGGAGAAATTAGCTCAGAGTTAATTATTTCACCAATGCTCTACAACCAATGAGGTAAGAGCCATAGTCGAGGCAAACTTTGCGAACAAACCAACTTCTATAATACAGTTGCATGCGCACTTTAATATACGGTAGTGCATATACAAATGAGATAGATTGATAAGACCGACACGGGTAGCCCAAGTCGTTTAAACAAGTTCTGCGGCTCAAGTTCCTTGGTACCTCCTCTCTAACTGAGCTTTCTCCAGGTTTTCCCCAGTTTTGTGGTTACTGCCGGTGAAACACCTTAAGCTTAGGCCTCCTTTCCAAACTTCCCTTCCCATTATCATTTCTTTCCAAGTGCCATCACTAGAGGGCGAAAGATTGTGCAATAAGCCACAAGTTTAGTGCACATGGGTTGTATTGTTGCTACTCGTGCATGTACACAGTGCTAGGCATCTGCTGATGCGCGTGCATATACAATCATCTGCGCGGTCCCTGTTACGTCATTCACTCTCCGTTTCCAACTAACCCAGGGGAAGACAACTTTGGGCTGTGTGGCGTATTTAAACGAAGAGCCAGTTTGCACGTTCGTGTGACGTCAGGCGAGAGCGGTGTATTGCTATGCTGCCTAGATCAGCGGCGCTACTTGGATGAAATTGAATGAATATGAAAAATGTTATTTCGACATGTTTACAACATACCCGGGCTGTTTAGGGAGAACCCTCTTCAGCCTTGTCTGAGGTTTTTTAATTGTTGTGTAAGGCATCGGCGTTAATGCGAATTTTGTTTTTATTTTGTGTTTCTGTTGACGTAGTGTTGTGTGTTATGATTTTGTGTTTGTGTTCAGTTCCCCATATTTCACATCACTTTGAGACCAGGCTTCAAGATGCACAAGCATTGTCAACTACGTTTCAAATATTTGCGTATTCATTGGATGTTAACAATGTTTCTAGCAGGTAGCAAACTGAATTGATAAATTTACAGTGGGACGATTTGCTGAAGGACAAATATAAACACAAGGAAGACTTGGCTGATTTTTATAAGAATGTTCCTTAAACCCGATTTCTGAGATTATATGCCCTTGTTGCACGGGTATTATGTGTGTTTGGTTCTATGTATGTGTGCGAACAACTCTTTTCTGTTATGAACCTTTCTAAGTCAAAATCCCGAAGCATATTGTCAGATCACAATCTAACATGCAGTGTTCGGTTACAAATGTGCCGTACATTACGTCCTAACATTGACAAACTAGTTAAAGAAAAGCGAAACGGCAAATGTCGGAAAATGTCCACTTAATTGTTCTGTATAGCTCTCCTCTAGCTTAGACAAAATAGTTATAACTTCTGTTCTATTTGCGTTATAACAGGATTGTTCACATAAACTATGGCAAAAGTCGAAATGTAATTATTTATAATCTGTGACTATTCCGTAATTGAAACAGTCAGCATTAAAATTATGATGTCCCGCACGCCATTTCCTCTTCCCCGCTGTGACGTCACACGTTCAACTGGTCTTTGCTGGGAGCATGTGAGCTGAGAGAGCTGACGTCACAGCAGCGATATCTGTCTTCCCCTGAACTAACCTGTATCGCGTGTGACTGCATGCGGTTTCGGGCTCTAGTCATCACTAGGGACAGGCATATTATGCTACAATAATCTATTGAAAACGTCCATAGTATGCACAAGTAGTACGCCATTATAGTGTTAAAGTATGATACTGACACGGAATAAGAAATAGTGGAAATTCCATGTAATCTCTCCAAGAGTAAGACCACTATGGAAACATGAATTATTTAACTCTCCAAAGTTTATGCTCAATATGAAACAGGATTTACCCCTGTATCCTAGCTCTGCCGTTCACTTATATATTTGGCATGATTACACCAAGACAAGGGCCACACATTGAATTGAGTAGCCTAAAGCTTCAACTGGAGAACGACTTCGAAGCTACAGGAATATTTTCAGATTTGAATTTCAAAAACGATTAAAACCTGCACATTTTAAAGTCCTTTTCTTTGTGTAAATTGGCTGGTTGCGTTTCTACACATATTCCAAATCATTGTGTAAACACCATACTTGAACTCACTTTCAATAACTCCTCATCAGGCGCCTTCATACCTTTAGGGAACGGCTACGACCAGATAAGGCAGGTATTTGCCAATGCGTTGCATGTGAGCTACCATTATTCTTGCTAGGTTTCATGTGACTGAACGGTAGATATTCTTTGGCAACACGGTATTGGTATGTCAAATATTATTATAAAATGAAAAATTGTTGTAGCGCTTAAATAAAGCTTGGAATCCAGCATTATACAAATCACGCAAAAAAACAAAAAACAGAAAAAAAACCACAACAAAAAAACACTTAACCGGAGACAAATTGAAGATCATACACAATCAACAGCTTCAGCCACGATAAACACGTCGGTGTGGGTGGCTAAGTTGGTTAGAAGCTGACCTACTGATCCCACGGTCGCGGGTTCAAACCCGGCTCAGGCCAATGGTTTTTAAGTGTGCTTAAAAACGACAGTTCCATGTCAGCAGATTTACTGGCATGTAAAAAAACTCCTGCGGGGCGAAATTCCGGCACACCAGCGACGCTGATGTGATCCTGGCAATTGACAGCGTCGTTAAACAACAAAATAATAATAATAATAATAATAATAATAATAATAATAATAATAATAATAATAATAATAATAATAATAATAATAATGATAATAATAATAATGATAATGATAATGATAATAATAATAATAATAATAATAATAATAATAATAATAATAATAATAATAATAATAATAATAATAATAATAATAATAATAATAATAATAATAATAATAATAATAATAATAATAATAATAATAATAATAATAATAATAATAATAATAATAATAATAATAATAATAATAATAATAATAATAATAATAATAATAATAATAATAATAATAATAATAATAATAATAATAATAATAATAATAATAATAATAATAATAATAATAATAATAATAATAATAATAATAATAATAATAATAATAATAATAATAATAATAATAATAATAATAATAATAATAATAATAATAATAATAATAATAATAATAATAATAATAATAATAATAATAATAATAATAATAATAATAATAATAATAATAATAATAATAATAATAATAATAATAATAATAATAATAATAACAATAATAGTAATAGTAATAACGATAAACACTGTGAAACCAAAGGCTGCGTATCAGTCGTCGTCGAGAATGCATTTGTCTCAAGAACCTGTCCCTGATCATTGTTCACCACCTGTTACAGACGTCAAGAACTAACACATTTGAGGGCATTATACGATGCCAGTGCCTTATACTTTGATAATATGGGTTTGTCATTACTGTGAAACGTAAGGCAGCTGCTGTGGGTACGCGAGTAACGGAGTACTACAAGGGCTCGCGCCTAACGGAGGGTTAAGCATGTATGGTAAATAACCTGTGCACTAAGTGTCTAGTATCAACCTTAATCATTTAAGGGACACTGGGAGTGAAATTATTTTGGTCAAAATTATCAAAAAGTCGAAAATTGTTTTTTTACCTTAAAATGTTCCTGGAACACCTGTGCATTTGGATCAGCTAACATTTTTCATATCCCCCACTCCATGTGGTCATTACGGCCCTTTCAAATAGTGATCTTTCCTTAACGTACACAGGATGCTCCTATATAAAAGCCTCTTTTTCTCAAAACTACATTTCTGCACATTCCAAAAGAAGGTCGCGCCTGAGTTTTGCTTCAAATTCAATGAACATTTCCAAAAGTATTCATAAATAGCAGCTAAACAAAACTATGATTCAATATTGATATTATCATTAACATGAATTCCAAAAACATTTTTTGTACGAAAAAATCAATAATTTTTAAGATTAAATTTTCTTTGTTATTAAAAAGATATGTATAGCATAATCAGCAAACGTATTTGAAATATCTCTACATACAATTGTTACCCATGTTTTAGAGTATCAGTTCTGCAAATATAAATGAATTTTGAAAAGTCAATGGATGCGAGCTCTATTTTGAAAATGTGCCTGTTAAATTCATAAAATAATTTATATATCCTAAACGAATTATCCAATTTTAATGAAATTTGGTGTACCTCCTATTCTTATATAAATACAAACAGAGTAAAAATTTCGGAAACATGTATAAAAAAATGTGGAACTTTCAAATTTCACTCCCAGTGTCCCTTAACATCAATAGTTTATTGTACTGGATACCAGTAAATTTTTGTTTATTTAAAATTTTTAATAAATATTTAACTTTAAATATATATATATATATAACTATAAAAGTATTAGTTATAGCTAGAATTATAATATTAAATTAATTAATTTCTAAGTAATAATAATTATATTAATAATAGTAATTATATAATTTATAGTTGTGTGTAATAATTATAATTAATAATTTAATTGTATATATTTGTTTATTGTTTAGTATTAGTTTGTAGTTGTGAGTGATGTGTATGAAATTTATATTTTGTTGTATTGAGGTGATAAATTTGTTCTAATTTTATAGGTTTTTTTCCTTTATATTATAAATTGTTAAATCTTTTAATATAAATTTATTTAGAAATTTTATTGTAATTTGATAGTTTTAAATGATTTGTTATTGTTTTAGAGTATTTATTTTTGAGAGTGATTATGTGTGAAATGTAATAATTTGTGTTTTTGTTTTTATTTTCTTGTTTTTTTTATGATATATAATTTAATTTATTTATCTTTATAATTTGTTATATATTCTATTATTTTGTAATTTTTTTTTTAAATTTTCTGTAAAGTATGTTGCATGTATGAATGTGTAGAATAAATAAATGTTAAAGATCTGGCATATTAGCCCTGGTTTAAGTAATTAGGTGCCAGGGTTATTATGCAGATTTTTATGTAATTTTATTATTGTACTTGTATGTCCTTCTATTGATGTTATAGACGTGTTTATAGAACAAACAGAGTTTATCGAAGCAATGGATGGTCCTGCAAGGCACAAAGGACTTATGTATTCTGCGTGGGGAATTTGCCAGGTAGTTGTCACGCACTAGAAGACAGCCACTGACTACAGCCCTAGGTATGCGTCTTATCTAACTTCTGAATTTAGTCCTGTATTCCCTATGGCCAGATTTACTCATACTGGAACTAAATGCTGGAGATTTGCCCATGGGATTAAGTCTGGCAGCGGTGTTAGGATTGGCGTTTCCGCCTGCAGGATATCCTGCATACACAGCAACACCGAGAAACACTACATACTCCAAGCCTGGGTTTACTTAAATATATTTATTCCATTACAGTAATTATGCATGCAATACACTGTGATAAATATACTTTATATTATCTGATAACAACAATATACTTGAATTTCATAAATAAAGTAAATTAAAATAATTGAAGGGCCAACACACTTAAATAGTGAGACACTATTTTTGGGTAAACCTTCTGAAATAACTCAAATTGTAAATATAGAGGCAATGGGAAGCCCCTTGAAATGACAATGTTAACCCTAGAAGGCTAAGCCTCGTTATTTTTACGACGCACGATTGGCAATCCTGCTTTTTCTCCTATAGTTTTCGCGCCACAATTATTTCCTTTTCAGTAGCTTCCTAGCTTTTGAAGAGCTTGGTCAGTGGGTGTGCATTGTCGAAATCGGGTGCAACAGTGCATTGTTAGTAAGTGCTTTGTCGTAAATTTTACGACGATTAGTGTTCACGTATCCAGAATTTCATAAGGAAGCAAATTTATTTTTGTAATAATATGAATTCAGGAAAGCAGGACGTGTAATAACAATTCAGGAAAGCAGTTGAATCATTGCTGTCGATCGTTTCAGATGAGTATTCTGCGTGCAGACGACCCAAATCTTGGAAAAAAAGATTATGGCAATGCTTCTTGAAGAAGATAGTAGCCCCCAGATTGATTTTAGCTCCGACGAAGAAATTGATAATGTGGAGTCTGATAATGTAATAATGACTGATACAGATGGTGAAGATATGGCAGGACGAAATATTGATATGTGTATGAGCAACGATGAAAATTCTCCTCTTACTAGGCAAAGAATGTTGCCATGCTTACTGCAAAGAACATAGGCCAAATCTCTGCACAAATTGTTGTAAGTGAGGCGAGATAGAACTGTCTTTGTTGTCTCATAACAGTTTAAATGAGTCAAGATAATATTTTATGAGGCAGGCATAAACATTTGTGAGATAATAGTAATGTATTTTGTAATAGAAATAAACAGTAGTAAATTGTACGAGGCTTAGTGTTTATGTACTATAGGAATAGGGTTAGTATTCCAGGGTGAAATTATAGACAGTGTAATGATAAACCAAAAAGTGAATAACTAATTGTGAACTTCCGTGATATTCAGAAAAATCGTCTATAATTGATTGAAATCAATCGAGTGCGGCGAGACTAGAAAAAGGACATTGACTTTTCGCAATGATTGTCTGTGCCTAGCCATTTTGTTTGTTCGCGAAGATGTCCACCATATTCAGCAAGGAAAGTTTAAGTGTTTCTTGAGAAGAACAATGATTATTAAATTTTAATAAATTGTTCAAAATATAAGTTAAAACATTGATTGTTTCATATATATAAAATAGATTCACACTACTCAGCCAGACAACAGTAATAGAGCCTTATAGCTCTCAGACTGATAAAACGTTGTAAGGACCTTAATTCCAATGAAAATTACTAAAAGCTAAACAGCACCTCTACGTTGGTCTCACATTAACATCAACAACATATTAAAAATCGCTACAATAGTAAAATAAAGTAATACTTTGTCACGCACAACTTATAAGCACAACACATGAAGCTGAAATTTCTAAAGGGTTGATTTAAGTCAATATTTGCACACTGCCTTAGTGCCAAAGCTTATACTTTAAAACAATGAAATCTCGTATTGCAACAAAGACGAGAATTTGACAAATCCCACTCCTGACACCAGTGTGACAAAATGACAAAATGAGGTCCAGATATGTTAATTTCTTTGTCCATATTTTCTTATTAACTAAATGCACATCAACAATGTCATTTTACTGACGTTAACACAGTGTGCAGTCCTTCGTAATATTACAACTCACTTTTTTCTTCTCGTATTCCTATCACATGATTTTCTGTTTTGCTTTTCTTTTTCTGTCTCTCAAACAGCTGACTGATGATAACATCACTCAACACTCATTAACTGCTTCGCCATCTTACTTTCGAGGCTACTGCACACACGCAGCTAACTTACACCCATTAAAACTAAAAAATGATGACACCTTGCTCTCGTTGCCCCGCCTCCTTATATACCTAGCATAGTCCAACACGGACTTTTCTCGAACTTCACCTTTTTTGGAACTTCTAAGCATACGCCAGCCGCCGGACATTTCCCGAATAATCTCGAAAACCCCGGTTAGTTCTGCCACTCTGATTGTTATCACGTGACCGCTTTTGTAGTGCGGTGGTGGCGCGTCTGCCTCACGTTCAAGAGGTCGCGAGTTCGAATCTCGCATAGGGCGAATTAAACGCATAACTTGCTTTTCTTTTCTTCCCGAGGTTTTCCCTTATCCTGAGAAGACGACTGTCGGGTAACTTGAAACTCTATGGATCGCGGGCTCATTTGAAGTGAATGTTGAACTGAATATTTTGAACCGCGCAATTTTCTCTCATGCCTTTCAGTGTTACATTTAATTTCCTTCTTCTTCAGGGCCATACCAGGCATCGAGTTTGATTAGTCTTTTTGGTAACGCTACGGTCCACATTTTCTTGCTTCTAGGCAGGCTACTGATCCAAGATATTGGCTTATAAGTCCTTGGAGTTGTAAAGTAACCCGTTGAAGAATAAGTATTACCTTTGGTTTTCATGAAATCTTTGACCTAAATGCGAAATGGTCACAATATTCCCTTGACATACACACTCCCACACATACACATACCGGGTGGAAGGGTAGTCATTACATTAATTTAAAGCAGATTTCAGTTTTTAGAACACATTTGTGTCTTATATTTTTTGCTCTGACCATTTCCTAAGAACATATTTTAGTTTTGTCGAAAACAAGCTGGAAACACTGTGTGGGTGTCGCTTTCCCTAGGTCACGATGTAAACATACGGTAGCTGTGTATCCTAAGAACATAAAAACATACCCTGCCTTATTCTTCCATATTTACTGTGCAAGTATAGGCCAATCACAAGTGTTTGCTCTCAAAACATTAAATGAAAGCGAAAGCGCCCGACCTGTTTACATCCACAAACCAGGTCCATTCCCTGACCAACCTCAACGCAACATTGTCGAGTTACTTCACGCCTGAAAAAGCAATTCGGGACATTCCGTTAATTATTTTAAGTGATTAATTATTTTGAAACCCTGTGTGATGTCTCACAATGACTACCGAATGTGTGTCAGAAATAACTTACTCTACGCATCTTGCCAGTAATAAACTGTTATCTTAGTACATTCTTGCCGAATTGCTCATCCAAATTGGATCTAAAACCATTTATTTTTTCGAAACTGGGTGATCAATGAACAAAATGCCATTAGAATTTTTTATTTGTAATGCGTCTATGAATCACATAGAAGGAATGGAGGTAATGACCTTCCATCCTCCCTGTATATAAAATATTCTAAAAGTGCCAAAAAGGTTTACGGAGAAGAAACAAAATACTCCTGAATATGGACCCAGAAATTAAAGGTTTATAACAAAATGCCCTTCTCTTGAACACTGTAAAGTGAAGATTTTTATTTTCGGCATGATTACCCCACCCCCCCCTCTCTCTCTCTGTCTATACTCTACTCTATTGTATCCCTAACCATTTCATTGCTATTCCTACAGGAATAAATATAAAGCAGCCAATATTTGTTCAGTACATATCCTGATTCTGGTGTAGAACTATTTTGTGGACCTTGCAGAGATTGCCGCAACATATACTACGCATTGATGCACTTCGTGTATAGCAAACACAACGTTATTGGACTAATAGCTGAACGTTTGTGTGCAGAAGCTTTTACAAACAGAAGGCAGCGAGCAGCCGAATATTTTATCAAGATAAATCAACGCCTTCCAGAAAATGGGACCTTTGCACAACACAGGGGCTGTAGGCCTCTGACAAGAAAACCTCTGAGGGGTGTTCTATCGTGTTCCTCTTACGAGGACGTGACTATAAGTAGCGCATTTGGCATCAGCAACTCCAGCGTCTTCCGAGAGAGACTAGGGCTAGAGCTGCAACATATCAACAAGGATCAGGGCTCTGCAGGGCTCTGCGAGCAATGTTACGATACTAATGTTGCATGATTCATGTCGGACATATTCGCAGTGAGAGGAACAGTACAGCTACGGCCATAGCACCTGATGTAGAAGAAGCGGGATCGCACTACCGAGCGGCATGGTTCTGTTGTGCCCTCCACCTGGGCTTTCCTTGTATCTCTGAGGTTGGTAGGCGACCTCTGAGGCGATTTCTCTTCTATCACGAATTGTCTGTCCGTCATTTCCATTGATCCGTTTCACCTTTGTAGGTTTCCTTATTACAGGGCCGGACGGAAATTGTTTTTCCGAGTGCGTAGATGACCCATTGGTGCTCGTTTCCGGATTGGCAGGCGTGAAGTTTGGCATTGGCTCAGCTTTTAAACACTGATGCCGAAGTTATTGTCGGGAAAGTTTTACAAAGAAAAGATAAGAAAATAGAGAAATAATTGCAATAAGTAATCTGTGTATATAAAAACCATTGAATAATGTACGAGTTAGTGGCACGAGTTACATCTTTGTCAATTGATACGAATTATTAACCAGGCAATTTAAGGATAACCATCTGTGAGATTTTGAAAATCTACAGTTTTCATTGGATTGATTTGAAATTTTAACACAACAATCACTGTATAGTCAGGAGTAATTGTGCTAAATTGCATACATTGAGTCAGATTAGTTGCTAACATATTAATATTTTATTATATATTTTTTTTTTTTAAATATCTGTATAAATGGTTCCCCATGATGCAATTTTGATTTGAAAAACTTAATAATTTCCTGTAATAGAATGTTAGCAAATTGATGAGATAATTTTTTAATCTTGTTATTAGTTTGGATAAAAATAAATTTTAAAGTTTAAATTCATAACTTTATTAATTTAAATTTCGAAATGTAAACTTTAATATTTAATTACTCAGCAGTTATTCACGTTATGAAAAAATTATCTCATCATTTCTTTTTAACGTTATTTCTAAGCAGATACACCAAATTTCATGCATAAGTACTGAAAATTGCATCGTGTGGAGCATTTTAAAGAGCAAACAGTGCTAAAAATAAAAACATGGAAAAACTAAGTTTGAAGCCATAGCAAGGATAATGGAACTGTATGGATTTAAATGGACACGACCACTCACAAGCAATCAGTTAGGCGGCCACGCGGCATAGTTAAAAAGGCCATAAGGCTATAAAAAGCATATCAAAATAAAGCAGAAGATTTAAACTATTTGATAAAACAAAAATCCATTTTTGACAATCTTTGAAATTTTTAGCCTTTTTACACAGATGGGCATCCTTAAGGTTGAGGGAAAGGAATTAGGTATAAGTCAGCGCAGCCTAGGTAATTAGGCTTGAGGATGAAGTCGACGAACAAGAAAGCATTGATGTACAGTTTAGGGCAATTAGAACTCAATAATTTCAAAAACCACAGAGTTGCATGGAAACCTGGGTCTACCACTTATGCAGAAATACTCCGGAGTAAATAGGACTACATAGGCTACAGCCAGAAAATTCAGGGTATACATTTTATTTGCCATAAAATATCTCAAACATGTCAGATTTTAATAAAAATCGTTGGGGTATTTTCAAGAAAATTAAAATTGTCGAAAAATTATTTATGTAAAGGGTAGTTTAGGGTGGATAAATTTTCTTCAAAATCTTCGTGTTGCATCCTTTAAAGAAATTAAACTTAAATACCAAATTTGGTTTTTAACAGACTTTTCGTTTTTGAGTTATACCGTCCAAAGACAGACACACACAAACACACGCAGACACACGGACCCTTTTTTCTAAAAATGTTATCGAATTCAGGGGACCTCAAAACATATATTTGCGGTGAACTCTCGACATCGAATCTTTGGGTAGAATGCAAGACTTCCTCTACTTCACTATACGCAGTAGAGAAACCAAAAATTATTACAGTGCTCAAAAACATGAGCTACGTGTTTTATGGAAGTACTGAAAATTTCAGCTCTTTACCTCTTATATTTTCTGAGATAAATATAATTGGATTCAGCGATTTTAAGACTAAATTTTATTATTTTTCTACTGAATGAAATACTTTTGCAGCTTCAACCACATAGATAACAGTGCAAATAATCTTTTGATCTAATTGTCATGAGTTATTAAATAATTAATAACAATTTCAGGAAAAACCATTGAGTAGTAATCTAACTCACTAAGGTGTATTTTCTGTATGTTCAAACTACCTTGTCCGTGAAATAATACTAAATTTCTGTAGTAAATTAAATTAGATACTTCACAAAGTGCTTGTTATAAATATACGAAAACATTATTTTGTGCACTTTTTCTTAAATTTGAACTTGTATAAGATCTTCGCCCAGAGCCCTCAAATTGCAAATTTTGATTTAGATGCCCTTAAGATGTTATTAAAAATCTGCTGAATTCAAGATGTGTCTCACTGAAATATATAGGAGGTAGTCACAGTAATGATTTGAACTTATGTAAAGTATCAGGAAGTACAACTGACGTAGGAAGAGGTATCCTTATTCGTTAAACATTGCATAATGCATTTGAATAATACGTATCTAATTTTTTTCCGGTGTTCAAAGATTTAAAATCAAATCTGTTACATTTGCGCTTTGTTAGTGCATCTGCATTTCCACGTAGTGGTCTAGAAGTCAGATAGCAGTACTTTCTGCACCAGGAAAAAGGCATTGCCTTCCATATTATATACCTTTTCTAAGGCTTAATGCTTCGCGGAATAAATAACTCACCATAAAAGAAATCAATAAATCATTGTTTTTTTTTTTTTTTTTTTTTTTTTTTTTTGTTAGCGTCCTCCAACATAATGTCATATCGGATGGTTTAGCTAGACTTGCTCGGTTACTTCGGTAGTATAAAAAAAACTGATGCCCTTTCCTTCCTTTTTACGCTAAGCTCGCAGTCGTAATGTGTAAAGCTCACATATTAGCGTAATGGTTTGCTATTGCTTGTAGCTTAGAGGATTGGAAAACTTCATCATATTGTATGTGCTACGTGTTTATGGTCGGGGTTTCCCTCATAATTATTTTCAATATTCAACGACCAATGTGGTTTGCACCCACCATCACCACCGCCTACACCACCACCGCCACCACCACCACCACCGCCACCACCACCACCACTACCACCACCACCACTACCACCGCCACCACCACCGCCGCCACAGCCACCACCACCACTACCACCGCCACCACCACCACCACCGCCACCACCACCACCACTACCACCGCCACCACCACCACCACTACCACCGCCACCACCACCACCACCACCACCGCCACCACCACCACCACCGCCACCACCACCACCACCACCACCGCCACCACCACCACCACTACCACCGCCACCACCGCCACCACCACCACTACCACCGCCACCACCACCACCACCGCCACCACCACCACTACCACCGCCACCACCACCGCCGCCACAGCCACCACCACCACTACCACCGCCACCACCACCACTACCACCGCCACCACCACCACCGCCACCACCACCACTACCACCGCCACCACCACCACCACCGCCACCACCACCACTACCACCGCCACCACCACCGCCGCCACAGCCACCACCACCACTACCACCGCCACCACCACCACTACCACCGCCACCACCACCACCACCGCCACCACCACCACTACCACCGCCACCACCACCGCCGCCACAGCCACCACCACCACTACCACCGCCACCACCACCACTACCACCGCCACCACCACCGCCTCCACCACCACCACTACCACCGCCACCACCACCACTACCACCGCCACCACCACCACCGCCTCCACCACCACCACTACCACCGCCACCACCACCACCACCGCCGCCACCACCGCCACCACCACTACCGTCACCACCACCACTACCGTCACCACCACCACTACCGTCACCACCACCACCACCACCGCCACCACCACCACCACCGCCACCACCACCACTACCACCGCCACCACCACCGCCGCCACAGCCACCACCACCACTACCACCGCCACCACCACCACTACCACCGCCACCACCACCGCCTCCACCACCACCACTACCACCGCCACCACCACCACTACCACCGCCACCACCACCACCGCCTCCACCACCACCACTACCACCGCCACCACCACCACCACCGCCGCCACCACCGCCACCACCACTACCGTCACCACCACCACTACCGTCACCACCACCACTAACGTCACCACCGCCACCACCACCACTATCGTCACCGCCACCAACACCACCACCACCACTACCGTCACCACCACCACTACCGTCACCACCGCCACCACCACCACTATCGTCACCGCCACCAACACCACCACCACCACTACCGTCACCACCACCACTACCGTCACCACCACCACTATCGTCACCGCCACCATCACCACCACTACCGTCACCACCACCACCACCGCCACCACCACCACTATCGTCACCGCCACCAACACCACCACCACCACTACCGTCACCACCACCACTATCGTCACCGCCACCAACACCACCACCACCACTACCATCACCACCACTACCACCGCCACCACCACCACTATCGTCACCGCCACCAACACCACCACCACCACTACCGTCACCACCACCACTACCGTCACCACCACCACTATCGTCACCGCCACCATCACCACCACTACCGTCACCACCACCACCACCGCCACCACCACCACTATCGTCACCGCCACCAACACCACCACCACCACTACCGTCACCACCACCACTACCGTCACCACCACCACTATCGTCACCGCCACCACCACCACCACTACCGTCACCACCACCACCACCGCCACCACCACCACTATCGTCACCGCCACCATCACCACCACTACCACCGCCACCACCACCACTATCGTCACCGCCACCACCACCACCACTACCACCGCCACCACCACCACTATCGTCACCGCCACCAACACCACCACCACCACTACCGTCACCACCACCACTACCGTCACCACCGCCACCACCACCACTATCGTCACCGCCACCATCACCACCACTACCACCGCCACCACCACCACTATCGTCACCGCCACCACCGTCACCACCACCTCCACCGCCACCACCACCACCATCAGCACCACCACCTCCACCACCACCGCCACCGCCACCCCCACCACCGTCACCACCACCACTACCGTCACCACCACCACCGCCACCACCACCACCAGCACCGCCACCGCCACCACCACCGCCACCACCACCGCCACCACCGCCACCACCACCGCCACCACCACCGCCACCACCACCACTACCGTCACCGTCACAACCACTACCGTCACCGCCGCCACCACCACCACCACCACCACCGTCACCACCACCACCACCACTACCGTCACCGCCACCACCATCACCACCACCATCGCCACCACCACCAACACCACCGCCACCACCACCACTACCGTCACCGTCACCACCACCACCACCACCGCCACCGTCACCACCACCACCATCACCACCACCATCGCCACCACCACCAACACCACCGCCACCACCACCACTACCGTCACCACCACCACCACCGCCACCACCGTCACCGCCACCACCACCACCACCACCACCGTCACCACCACCACTACCGTCACCGTCACCACCACCACCACCACTAGCACCACCACCACCGCCTTAACCTTTGAGTAACTCGTAAACCATGAGAAAAAGACAAGGTCTTCCTATATAAAAATGTGGATCTCGCTAAAACATACAATTTGTGTCCTAATAAATTTCTTTTTGTAGACTGAACGATTTTGGAGATAGGTATTCCTTGTTATTTGTCTCAGTTTCGGTAAACAAACTTTCGTCAAATGCAACATAGTTGTTCTTTTTTATATGTTAACCTTGCAAAGAGAACGAAATCTAACCGCTTTAAAAAATTTGACTAGCGCTCAAAGCCTACTATCTCTTATATTCATGCTGTACCTACAAGGAAATAAACAATAAGCTAATTTCTGCAAATTTGTATGTCAACTAACACAAAGAAGATATAGAGATAAGAGTTTGTAAAAATGGCTAGCACAAAGAGTAGAGAAGGTCATGTGAGTGCAGCACATCAGATTTTTGGTATTAATATTTGATCATGTGGGTATATTATTGTGTTACTGATCTTACCTCTACATTAATACCTCTTATTGTTTGTTATTTCCATAGCTTTATCATGTCTCCTATATGTCAATTAAAGGAGTGGTTGACATACATATTTATTTATTTATCTAATGGCAAAGTAATTGAACATCAAATTTATTTACAATTATGATACATAATTTATCTAGCTTTCCATTATCTTGATACTTTAGACCCAAATATAGCACATGTAGAAGTAGATCTATCTCCCAGTGGTGTACCCTGGAAACGGCCTACAGCTAATTTATCTACAATATTGGCAATATTGATGTCTATGTATCAGGAGTGGTTGACATTGAGCAAACTTGTCTAACCCCTTTTGAAGTCAGTATTGGTTCTCGGTGCATTCATCTTGATTTTCGTTTCTGCATATACATTTCCTATTACTTCTATAATATGTACTGGGATTTCCTT
The DNA here is from genome assembly GCA_030765045.1 of Tenodera sinensis. Lineage (NCBI taxonomy): Eukaryota > Metazoa > Arthropoda > Insecta > Mantodea > Mantidae > Tenodera > Tenodera sinensis. Next base: position 24,887,703 of record CM060964.1, read on the forward strand.
CTTCCTTTCAATTTCCTATTAATATTTCCTATAACATTAAGCTACATTTTTATCAAAGGTATTTTACTAGCTTATAAAGGGGATGTGTTTCCAAATTAAATTCGTTTAGCTTTTCAGTTATTTGCTTTGGAAAGAAGACCTTGTCATTCTTTCAACTGGTCGTGTGCAGCCTCTAATTTGGAAACTCGGTTTAGACTAGAAAATATTCGAGGCTTTTCTGTACCCATCCTCATGCCACTGAGCTGCATATGTGCTCATAAGGCCCTCTCATCTCATTCTATTATATCTTTAAAATTTCAGGTTGATCTCAGATATTCTCGTTGTCATATCTGAAAGGGAATTCTAATATTCCAAGCAATATTCTCTAGATTTTGAAAGATAAGCTGTGAAACTTGCGTATCAAAATCTTACTAACTGTTACTTATGCACCTTTTCACACTGTCTACCACGTATCTAGAAGGTAGAGGAAGTGCTATAACAAACTAAAAATTAGATATCGAAATTTTACAGGAAATGCATGTTTTAGGACACATGAATCCAAGGAAAAAGCTGCGTATGATTGTGAACAGTATAATTCAAATACAAAAATCCGGAGAATTGCCGAAATTGGTACGAAAAAAGTTATTTTCTAAAGTATTGAAGTTAGAGGCTTAATTGTTTGCACAGGTATTTCTAGCAACTGAAGAAATGTGTGTATCAAATTTCATTCCAATAGCTAATCACATTCTTCATATATTAATTAATTTATATGAATTTTATTGGCTATGATTAAAATCTGCTGCAACAAATGTTGAACTGCAAAGTTGATTTTCTTAAAAAGTTGTATCTCTTATTACATTTGTAATAATTCATATACTCTTCAATATCGCAAAGTGTAAAAAGGTCATTAAAAACAGCGCACTATCACCTAAACTTTTTAAAAATTATAATCAATATCAAAATTTCAATCGGACATTTTAGTACATATGTTCCGAGCTATACTGGATTTTTGTGTGATAAGATAGACTTTGAATGTTAGTAAATAACAAAAAATTGTTTTCGAGAAAAATGACTTTAAAGTTCAGTCACACACTTCCTGATTAACCTGTATGCAAGTATACATATTTTACCCATCTAATTTTGTTCATTCGACGTACCGCCCATTCTGCTTGTCATGCCAAAACAGAGTAATTCAATGCGTGATTTTAAAAACTACCTAACATACAGGGTTTACAAACATATGGTTTGCTCAAAGAAATATAAGCAAAGTATTGTTACCACAATTTAAGCTTTATTTTCGCCACAAATAAGATAAGTGATACTAGACACGATGTATATGTCAAAAGTAGGACCAAATGCACACGATCAGCTTGTAAACAACAGAAATCTACGAAGTCAAATAGAAGTACGGTAAATAACTTCAGCAATCAACAAACGATAGATGAAAAGCATTGCCCTCTAGGGGATTTATTGGAGCACTTCTTCAACTTGTATATGCTGATACGAGTATAGTGTAACGTTACGGATTACAGGTTGTAAATTGTCGTAACAAAATCGTCATTACAGAGCCTAAATCGATGGTGCTGAGACTCGTTCACATGACCCATACTTGCGGTTGTCTTTGAAGATTTTCAATCGCTCCGTGATTCCACATATTTACATCAAAGTGTGCTGAAGCTCATGCCGGCCGTTTCCGCAACTGTGTTGAAGCGTTACTGTAGTTGAAGCTACCTAATTAACGCAGTAAGGAGCCTATGGAAGAACTTAGCGCATGCGCAGGAAGGTCATTATGCTCAAGTTGTCATCTCGCACAACATACTAAGCGTTGCCGGTGTATTTTGGGGCACCCAGTATATTATAATACAGAATTCTCGAGTTCTGAGTGTGCAAAATCAAAGAGGTAGATCAAGAAAGTCATATTTCTTACACATTTCTTTGGTAGGTAACATGTACTTCAAGATTGATTTGGTCTAGCAAAGTGAGCCATCATGATTACCTCGCAGGTTTCTCCTCCCCCCCCCCCCACCCCTCAGACCTTTCTTCCATTGTTCCTCCATTGGTAGCCAGCAAGCGCATGGATTCATTAGTGATGGATTGGCTGTCGTCCAGCATGTCTCATTGAAAACCGTCAAATAGTCCACGGAAGCATTCTTCCCAAATAGAATGGGAGGAAAGATTTTTCTGTTCTGCAGAAGAAGAAAATGTGATTGTCTTATTTGCTCGAAACTTCTTATTAGTGCAAAGGGAAGCAACATACAGCGGCGTCATACTTTGTATCACAAAGACCACTCCACACTAGAAATCACAAAGGAATCTTTAAAAGTAAATGGTGAATAAACACTTCCTTCACTATCTCGACTTCAGGAATAGAACCAAACAAACAACTGCAAGGTTTATAGCAGACATGGGCAAAATCGGCTCAAAAGGGCCATTCCACTAAAACATGTTCTTGCCTTACTCCACCGGCCATCCCTTCCCTTTAATTGCTGTTCAGCTTTACCTTTGTTTACGACACGTCTCATTTATTAGGGAGTATGGCTTCGTGAGGGCCCGTTTCATGAAGAGTGGTAGAGAGAATATTTTGTATGTTATAAAAAACATGAAGGTTTGCTGTTTAATATGCGGATTTCAGTTTGTAAACATAAAGCGTTAAAATATCAAAATCCATGAGCAGAAGCATAAAGCAAACTTTGGTGATTTTATACATATTTATTTACCATTTCAAAAGGATCTTTCTCAATATTCGTATTTGTAAACATATAAAAGGGACGATATGAATCTACCTTTAAGTTTATTATTAGTTTATTTAATATAAGCTATTGAGTTTCGTGTTTCAAAGTTTGAACATAATGTTGAGTTTAAAACCAAATTATCTATTATGTTGATCAAAGAGGTTTAAAGCATTTTGAGGCTAAATAGCAATAGAACTTTCACTGCTTTATTTATATTGAAAGAGAAACAATTTTGTATGTTAATCATAAGACAGAGTAAGAATATTACGTGCATAAGACAAAGACATTTTCCCAATTAGAATAGGTATATACGAAATATGTTCCACATAAACAAAATAGTTCATTACAGCGTATAAATTATTACTACTGCGCAGGTGGAATGAAGCCGTCATTGCGCTTGTTGAATCAAAACAACCTTCATCGCTCGGCAAGAAAGCATGGAATGACAAGTTCAATAGGTACCTCTCTTGTTGTGCTCATGGCTGGTTTAAAGTATAGGCAAAAGGGTGCATTGGAGAGCAGTCCACTCAAACTATAAAGCAAAACCAAATGCTCACTATTTATTTTGTTGCTTGGGAACTTGCCAAGTCCCTAATGGCGATTTTTACGTTCTCTACTAGGAAGTAGAGGAAGTATTGTATTCCACCCCAAAAATTCGATGTCGAGATTTCACCAAAAATATATCTGGCATTTTTAGAAAATGGTTTTTGTGTGTGTGTGTATATGTGTATGTGTGTGTGTGTGTGTGTGTGTGTGTGTGTGTGTGTGTGTGTGTGTGTGTGTGGGTGTGGGTGTGTGTGTGAGTCTGTGGACAGCATAATTCAAAAACGAAAAGTCGGTTAAAAACGAAAGTTGGTATTTAAGTTTAACGTCTATCAAGGATGCGTCAAGAAGATTTTTAAGAAAGTTGCTCCACCTTAAACTACCCTTTACATGGAAAAAGTTTAGAACATTTTGGTTGAAAATGGCGCCATGAGTGGGGTACAGTACTGGAGTGTTTACGTGGCCAGCGCTCCGATCCCTACTGGCCGTTACTTTTCAAACAAGTAGGTCTTCAATTGGACCCTTAGGGACATAACAAGGCTGAGTGCACCCGGACCAAGTCTCTCAGTCCCGGGAATCGAACCAGGTTCTCCCGCTTGCTAAGGAGCAGCGCAACCACCGCGCTAAGTGGACGACCCTATCCCCGTGTATAGTGAGAAAGTCCAGTATATTAAGTTATAGGAAAATGGTTTCTGGTGTTGAAAAGGTGGCGGTCATTTCAATGGAAAATTGTGCAGAACATTTTATTTTGCATTTGACAAGGTTTTCAGAAATAAACTGTTATAACGCCAAATTAATGAAATGCACGAAAATTAAATTCTGCCAATCCATTGCACATTTTAACACACAGCTTCCAGATGGACATATACTAAAACTTGGCAACTAATGAATGTATACTGGATGGCTTGGAGGGCTACGGAGCAGTAGGTTGGGTTGCCATACTTGTGTAGGGGGTTTATGTCCTAGGGCGTGGTTGTCATTGTGCAGTGTACGCAACTTCCTGCCTAACATGCCGAAACCTGACAACTACGTGATTGGTGCTCCATTAGTGTGATTGGCCACGATACTGAAACAAATATTGTAGTTTTCAGTTAGATCACTGGGCTGTTTCTTCCTTCAATTGGACCAATGACTGTGAAATCATGGTCGACTGCATGCAGTCAGTGCGCGTGGGACGGACAGACTTTTGTTGTAAATGCTGTAAGAGAAGCCGTTGCTGCAAATCCGCATACTATTGCGCATGAGCAAGTTAGTTTAGGTTTCCAGTGCATGACAGTAAAAGCTCCTGCAGTGTAACTTTACATCGTGCATTTTTGTACTCGTGTGCTTGTTAAGATACTAATTTGCACTCCATTCTTCAAATGAGTAGGAAATGTCTACTCAAAATTATTGAGAACAACCGTCCTAGTTATTTGGAACGCTGATGTTCAGATAAATTCCACATTTGATTAGTTCCAAAGAGGATCATAAATATAGGTTGTATTTTAACCTGAATTGAACACCTTTGTTACTCCTGGAGAAAAAGTATTAGCTTACAAGTGATGATTCAAAGGCTTAGTGAAGCATTTGTTACTTAGGTTTCCAAATACATTTGTAATAATTTTTAGCCATAAGGATACGAAAATTATTACGTGTAATAATAAGGCTCAAGAATTAGAATTTAAATTCAAGCACAGGAAATTACAAATTTGTGTCCACAGTATCCCAGCGTGACTCCTGCATTTCTGTAAAGTTAATTGTGCGTGCGAAAGGTTCCTTATGGTAGGTAATATCTTCACATTTTTAGTTCTAAAAGTTCTCTCCTTTCGTCAGGCAGTGGAAAAAAAAAAAAATAAATAAAAAAAAAAAAAAAAAAAAAAAAAATAATAATAATAATAATAATAATAATAATAATAATAATAATAATAATAATAATAATAATAATAATAATAATAATAATAATAATAATAATAATAATAATAATAATAATAATAATAATAATAATAATAATAATAATAATAATAATAATAATAATAATAATAATAATAAACACTTTCCACACTTACTACTATCGACATAATCAAATAGTTAAAAGATGAAGGCTGCTAACTGGTGCATTGAAGTTTTTATACGTAGTACATGCAGGGCTGGTAAAATATTTGCTTCCCATTTTACAGAACGATAGAAAAGTGTGTGTGAGAGAGAGAGAGCGAGAGAGTGAGAGAGAGAGGCAGAAACAGAGAGAGAGAGGACAGAGATTGTGTTTTTACTTATGGACGCTCCTGAACTTCTATGGTTCTCAGCGTCACATTCTATATTGGGAGTGCAAGACTGCTTAATTTTCCTCAGAGGTATCTTTATCAGGCCTGACGCTCTTTTAGGAGCCATAAATCTACGACACCGGCTTTACAGCCCTTCCGAAGGAAACCATGCTAAGCATTTTTACGCCCGAAAAATATCCATAGCGCTCCGCCAAGTTTGAACCCGCGACCTCTGGAACCAGAGTCTAGCATGATACCCTAGCGTGTGTTTGTGTATAGGTGTGTCTGCGTGTATGTGCGTGCGTGTTTGTACACGTGCATGTCTTCCCATCCGTCTGCCGTTCGAAGTTTCATTTATGTACCTGTAACGGTTTCTGAGAAAAGGGCACATATTGTTTGCGGTATTTTCCCACTTGAATGATGAAGTAATGCTCTGATTTTGATATTTGAAAAAGTAAATATATAACATTTCTACATTTTGTGAGACACTGTAGACTACACATTGAAAATTTCGTTACTGTAGCTATAATGCTTACAAAAACACTCAACTTTAATTGGATGGTGTCTCATGCAAGGCTGATAACACTCTTAAAGCAACAGGATTTAATAATGTTTATGAAAAACTTCGGAAGTGGTATCTACAGACTATGAAGAAATTGAGTTTAATTCTGCGTTTTATATACCTACCAGCTAAACATTAATTATACTCCCTTAAGTTGGTAAAACCTGTATTTTTGTCACTTAGCAACGCAGAAATGTTCGTACTTGGATAAACCATAGAAAATGTGCCTTTAATGAGAGCTCACAAATCTTTTGCATCTTTCATTCAAGTTCTCTGTAGTCATGCCAGGCAAAAACTCTTAATGCATAGTCTGTTTCACGTGGATCTGTTATTTTTTCCACATGACATCTCGGATCCTCAGGAAGAGCTCCCCTCGGGGAATGTGCTCCATATACAAAGAGACATGCTCTCTTCACCGCAATGCTGTGGCGCTTTTGCTTCTCCAAGTAGTTGAAGCTGAAATGTGTGATTTTTTTGTTTCACTGCTCAACAAGTGACGATCACTCGAATACTAAACGAAAGGCGCTACATGTACATAGGGAACATTCTATGTAGTAGACGTGTACCACATTTGATGAAGTATTTCCTAGATACAAAATCGGTGACCTAAAATTAAGCAGTTCTCAAAGGCTAGAATCATATTCTATAGCAGGGAAGAGATTTGCAGCTGAAGGAATACGTAAAATCATTACATATAACAGTAAGTGATAAAATTGGAAATGTTGTGAAGGGCGAAATTAAACTTCACCTACATTCTTGCAGAATTTGCTCAAGGATGCCTTTGGGATTGTTCTTCTTCACCCGCAGAAACCATGGTTTCCGCCTGTGCATTACCAAGCATTACCATGTCCTCCCAAAGCCCTGGGCTTACAGGCCTATTTTCATCAAGTGCACTTTGCGTTCTATTTCAGAGTCCCTCTTAAAGAAACACTTTGGTACAACAGATGGGCCGTAGTGACCCTGTCCGATGGCAACTTTGATTACAAGATATAAAATCAGTGTACCCTTTGGTACAAGATGGAGTAGACCATATGGAAACGGGTCGGTTTAGATTAGCAATGACATGTATAACTCCTCCCTTACCCGTTCAACTTCTGCCTATTGACTCAAAATTTGGGTACCTTATTCAAAATAGGAGGACGTTCTTGTTGGTTGAGTATTACACTATAATCATAACACTCGTAGTATTTTTGTTTGCGTATCGCCTTTATGCAATACGAGGGGACCTCAAGAAGTTAGACTAGATTAGATTGGGTTCAGCGAGTTCACAAGTATCCATGGAGGCCGGTGAATATTGATCATATCAATTGAAATGTACAATCATGACAATAAATATAAGTATAGCATATAAAACACATTTACAGGCACAAAAGGAGTGGTATGTGGCTTTTGCTACACTTTAGAAATTCTCAAGATATTCCAAAATTTGTTCAATCACCAGAGGACAAATTGTTGCAAAAACTATATTTAAAGCTTTAAAATAACTTCCTCAAACAACTGAAGAGCGAAAACATTTGTATAAGCCAGCTTTGTATATTAAGTTTTACATAAACTACTAGTGTTTTTATATTTTTAAAAATTACGATTCCTTTATTGTATGCAACACCTGATAAAAGTATAACAGTGATAAAATAAAGTATTTTTTCGCAAGACTATTAAGATTACCACAGTGAACTTCAAAACACGCTTATTTGTGATGGAGTATCATCAGGGGAAATTTTCAAAACGTTTCGATAAAAGCCGCAAGATCTAGAAATTGCACCTATGGGTTACATTTAGAGCTACAGCTAACACTTTGGATTTTGTTTCATAATAATCCCACCAGAGTGCACATCATACCATAGGATTTGTATTCATGAGTTGAATTTGATCCCATAATCTTACGGTACACTTAGAAGACGATTTTAATAACATTTTGACATATCCATCCTGTAAGCAGAGTGAGTGAGTTAGTAAGTGAGTGAGTGAGTGAGTGAGTGAGTGAGTGAGTGGGTGAGTGAGTGATTGAGTAAGTGAATGAGTGAGTGAATGAGTGAGTGAGTGAGTGAGTGAGCGAGCGAGTGATTAAGTGAGTGGATAAGTGAGTGAATAAGTGCATGAGTGAGTGAGTGAGTGAGTGAGTGAGTGAGTGAGTGAGTGAGTGGATAAGTAAGTGAGTGAGTGAATGAGTGAGTCAGTGAGTGAGTGAGTGAGTGGAATTTAAGGGACCGTCGACAGCTATGTCATTTGGGTTCGTCTAAGCAGAGAAACACTGCTGAAACTTATAAACAATTCCGAATCGATTCTCAATAATAAGCGGAAATTAAATCGACGTTGTTTACTAGCTGAAGCTAGACGAAGTTGGAGTAGAATTAGAACATTCATGCATAGTAAATATTAGTTTTTTGATGAGCTCGATGGGGCGAGGTACCTCATCTTTTAACATTGAGACCATGCAGGTTCTCTGTTGACCCGAACTATGAACATCTGACGGCGAGAGTCGGGCAAACCTCTGTAACTGGATTTTCAGGAATGTCACTAATGGAGTAAATGATCCAAATTTAATCATCTCTGTCGAAGCATGGTCCCATTTATATGGTCATGTTGCAACTAGAATAAACGGTAATATAGCTAGGGAAACTCGATTTATCACAGAAAACCCAAATGCATATTGAGAAAATCGGGGTATGTTGAGCAATTAATGCGTCCAGAATAATGTGGCTAATATTGTTTGTGTATACAGTAAACACAAAGCATCACAGAAATGACATATGCCATTCTTTTAACAACTGACATATATTGAACGTCGGCCAAACGCTACCTTTTGGTACACAGTTGAAGTCACCGCAGTTTTAAAGATAGTGAAATAAGTAGGTAGCCACATGTTATTTTTGTTTAGGTTTATGCTTAAAAACAGTGTATAGATCAAATCCCAAAATCTTACAAGAACCATAACAAATATCGGAGTGAAATTAACTGTAGTTTAGAAATGAGCTGATGCGCGCGAAAGACAATTTTCTGTAAAGGGTACAGAGCTATGTGGATGCATGATGAGAACATTTCCAATATCTGTTTGATAACACATACACTATTTTCATTGTTATTGGAGCTGTGAGAAGAAATTTAATGGTTTTCACTTGCGCAAATGTTTCATTGAATTCCTCGGGAGCAAGAGCTCTGGTTTCCGCAGCCAGATCAGGGCGTGGCCGGCCAAAGATTGCATGCTACTAATGTTCTAGAAATATATCTTCTAATCTACAAGAGAACTGGAATCACTCCGCTCGTATAACCAAAGATGTTGTAAACACATGATGTCATTAACTGTTCTAAGATTCACAGAAAACCAAGGCACCCATAACAAAGAGTACCTCAAATATGCGCAATTATTTGTGGGGTTTAAAGAAGGATGTTAATCAAATATAGCTTGAAACTTTCATTAATATGAGACAGTAAATAGCGTGAATAATAAGAGAAACAGACAACGTACCAAAAAGAGGTGTTTTCTTTTTCCAGCACGAGTGTGGAAATTCCTGCACAAGAGCTGAATGAGATATGGGGCAAATAGAAACAGTTAGGAACTGAAACAATCGAACAAAATGTGAAAAGCCAGCTAAAACTGTGAATAGTGTCCTGTCGGGAACAGTCAAGACAAATGAGACCCCTATTAGGGTTAGGTTACTAGTAAAAATTAAAAACAAGTTTTCTCAAGTTTATAAAATTATTTCTAGAAGATAAACCAGATGGCACCTATGGTGCTAGGATGTTAGTATACAGTTAACCACAAGTGAAGTGTTGGACCAAGGATGTTAATGTATCAAATGATAAATGGCATATGCGCTAAGAGGGAAGTATAAAGTAGACACAGAATCCCATAAATTTATATTGTGACACCGACCGGCGGCAGCACAGCAAGGGTCCGGGGCCGAGCTCAACCACCCCAATGGCGGGGAGGGTATTAAAGGTGCTCAAGTTCAGACTGCCTCACGCAACTGCTTGTGAACACGTGACAACAATCAGAGCGCGACACTACAAAAGGCTTTCGAGATTATTCGAGAAGTGTCCGGCGGCCGGGCTATCTGTAGAGATTTCATAAAGATAAAGTTTGAGAAAGCTCCGTGTTACGTCATCCTCACATATAAGCATAGAACTACAGAAAGATAGCGAAGCAGTTAGTGAGTGTTGGGTGATTGTATTGCCAACGTCAGCTTGTTTGAGAGACAGAAAAAGCGAAAAAAGGCAGAAAGGAGAGAACCAAAGTTACGAGAAGAAAACAGTTGTGATTTGTAATATCACGAGGGACTGTAGGCAGTGCTAATGGCACTAAAATAGATCTGTGTATTTGTACAAAAGTTTTTGGAGGAGAATAAAGCGATAGAAAGGTAATTGGACTGGAACTTTGTCATTTTGAGACATCGCTATGATAGCAGCAGATTATTAAGCATGTACAATTCTGCTATGTTCTGGCTCTCCATAAGAGTACACTAAAGCCCCTAGTTGGAGGTCCTTGTGAGCCACCCCTACAACGTAGGAGGCCCTTACCCTACAGGGCTTATTTAATTCATTCTTAAACAGCAAAAATAGGGAAGATTATAGCTTTCGCTTGATTCATTGTGATGTTGTTCACCCCTCTTCTGTACACATGTTGAGATATCGATCACCGGCAAAGGAGAATCAAGGTCAGTAACCTCACACCACTAGGCAGCGTGCGACAAAGGCCGTTTCCAAACAGTTCGAGAAGCTTCGAGTGCCGAGCTTTTACGAGAAGCCTCGCGAAGCGTTGGTTTCCAGAAGCCTTTTCGGTGATTAATTCTCGCCTATATGAGCGAGTCGGCAAGGACAGTCAGTTTAGTATTCAGTCAGTTTTAAGTGAGTTTATTGATAGAGTCACTTTTAGCTAGTAAGTGAGTGAGACAATTGAGCAGTGTTGACGTCAATGTTACGATTAGAACTGAACATCTAATTTGCAAGGTCACGAGTTGTTAATTGTGATTCGGTTTTGAGGTAAATGAAGTGGCATAAAATGTAATAGGATTTATCATTGTTCACAATAAGATAATAATCACTAGTAGTTAGTTCCTCATACCTGATAGAAATTGGCTCAAAAGGGCCAGTCCACTGAAACGCGTTCTTGCCTCACTAGACCAGCCATCCCTCCCCTTCACTGCTGTTCAACTTCCGACACAACTCATACAGTGGCGAGTGTGGCATCATTGGGGCATCTGTTTCATGGAGAGAATTTGTTGTAAATTGCAAAAACCAAAAAGTTCCTTTTTCAATATGCGGATTTACATTTGCCAACATCAACTGCCACTTTGACCAGAAACATAAATCAAACCTTGGTGATCTTACAGGTATTTATTTAAGATTCCAAAAGATACTTTCTCAATAGTCGTATTTGTAAATGTAAGGTAGGTGATGCAAATATGACCATCTTAATTTGAATTTTTATTTTCCTGGTCATGGTATTCACTAAAAGGAATGTGTATAATTAAGCATATACTATGTCTAATTGGCTGTACATAAAAAAATGTAATGCCTGCTTTAAAATCTGCTATTTTTAATTTCAATTTTTAAGAACGTTACATTCTGCATGTGATCTGCCCATATGAAGGTAATATGGCCTACTTAAATAAACGTGTATTATTGTAGGGAAAATGCATATTTACTTTATTCTGACTTGAAATTAAGTGCAGTAGCATTATCTGACCAGTATTAAGGATACCCATCTGTGTAAAAAGTCTAAAAATTTCAAAAATTGTCAAAAATGAATTTTTGTTTTATGAAATAGTTTATATCTTCTGCTTTATTTTGATATGCTTTTTATAGCCTTACGGCCTTTTTAACTATGTCACGTGGCCGCCTAACTGATTGCTTGTAAGTGGTTGTGTCCATTTAAATCCATACAGTTCCATTATCCTTGCTATGACTTCAAACTTAGTTTTTCCATGTTTTTATTTTTAACACTAATTGCTCTTTAAAATGCTCCACAGGATGCAATTTTCAGTGCTTAAGCATGAAATTTGGTATAACTGCTTAAAAATATCATTAAAAAGAAATGATGAGATAATTTTTTCATAACGTGAATAACTGCTGAGTAATTAAATATTAAAGTTTACATTACGAAATTTAAATGAAAAAAATTATGAATTTAAACTTTAAAATTTATTTTTATCCAGACTAATAACAAGATTAAAAAATCATCTCATCAATTTGCTAACATTCTATTACAGGACATAACTGAAAATTATGAAGTTTTTCAAATCAAAATTGCATCATGGGGAACCATTTATACAAATATTTTAAAAAAATATATAATAAAATATTAATATGTTAGCAACTAATCTGACTAAATGTGTGAAATTTGGCACAGTTACTCCCCACTATACAGTGATTGTTGTGTTAAAATTTCAAATCAATCCAATGAAAACTGTAGATTTTCAAAATTTCACAGATGGGTATCCTTAATACAAAAATCATATGTAAGTTAATGCTGCTACACTTAAAAATTGAAATTATAAATAGTAGGGTCTATTTCACATATTGCACAAAAGTAATCCAGAGTAAACAGGACTACATAGGCTATAGCCATAAAATTCAAAATCTACACTTCATTTGTCATAAAATATCTCAAACATATGGCTCCTTAATCAAAATCGTTAGAGCCGTTTTTGAGAAAATAAAAAAGGTTAAGTTAGGGTGAAGAAATTTTCTTCAAAATCTTCGTGTCGCATCGTTGAAAGATGTTAAGGGACACTGGGAAAATTTGGTCAAAATTGTCAACAAGTCGAAAATTGTTTTTTACCTTAAAATGTTCCTGGCACACCGGTGCATTTGGATCACCTAACATTTTTCAAATACCGCACTCCATGTGGCCATTACGACCCTTTCAAATGGTGCTCTTCCCTTAACGTACACATATGTTCCTATATAAAAGCCTGTTTTTCTCAAAACTACATTTCTGCACATTCCAAAAGAAGGTCGCGCCTGAGTTTTGCTTCAAATTCAATGAAAATTTCCAAAAGTATTCATAAATAGCAGCTAAACAAAACTATGTTTCAATATTGATTTTATCATTAACATGAACTCCAAAAACATTTTTTGTATGAAAAAATCAATAATTTTTAAGATTAAATTTTATTTGTTATTAAAAAATATGTACAGCATAATCAGCAAACGTATTTGAAATATCTTTTCATACAATTGTCATCCATGTTTTAGAGTACCAGTTCTGCCAATATAAATAAATTTTGAAAAGTCAATAGACGCGAACTCTATTTTGAAAATGTGTCTATTAAATTCATAAAATAATTTACATATCCTAAACGAATTATCCAATTTTAATGAAATTTGGTGTACCTGCTATTCTCATATAAATAAAAACACAGTAAAAATTTCAGAAAGATCTATCAAAAAATGTGGAACTTTCAAATTTCACTCCCAGTGTTCCTTAAACTTAAATACCAACTTTGGATTTCAACCGAGTTTTCGCTTTTGAGTTATACTGTCCAGAGGCTGACAGACTGACATACAGACACACACACACACACACACACACACACACACACACACACACACACACACACACACACACACACACACACACACACACGGACCTTTTTTTAAAAAATGCATTTATTGGATTCAAGGTGCCTCAAAGCTATGCATCCGGGAAAACCTCGACATCGAATTTTTGGGTGGAATACAATATTTCCTCTACTTACTCTACGTAGTGGAGAAAGTGAAAGGGATTCAGAAGAAAACTGTAGAATTCATTTATTTTTTCACAGGAGCGTTGCAATTGAGAAATGGTGGAATTGTAGGACTTCCGCAGCCTGTAATCAAGGCATTCCTAAATGCTGTCTGCCCAGATGGTAGTTGCGTTATTTGAGTGAGTGCGCAGCAGGGAAAGAGATGAATCTTTGTATAGAAGTGCAATGGTGACTAACTGACATTTTTGTCAACTGTAGGTCAGTTAGTCACGAAAAGTTTAGCGCTCATTATTAAATAATTGTTTCACTTTTTAAGGTTTTTATATTCCCTATCACAACCGCCAATGTATTCTTTGTCATCATATGTCGTTAAAATAACATTTTTACACCTATATTGACCATTAGACAGACATTTTAAGAAGAAAATGTAGTGTAAATGTCAGTTAGTCACACGCGGAATTGCTCACCAAGCCTAAAGATAATGCTATCTGAGCTCGCATAGAGTCTTAGCGATTAAAAAGTAAGACCATGGAGAAGTAAATGAGCCTTCGATTAAGTTTGGAAATGAACCGAAGCGAAAACAGGCAGTTCCGATGGTCAAGAGGGAATGAAGGCTAAACACTTGGGTCCTTGGGACCCGGAAGCAATTTCCTCGATCATTGTTTGGGCTCGAGTGTGGAAGCATAACTGTGAAGCCACCAAGTACTCATGCTCGGTAGATTTGTTAGATAAACATCAAGTGTTCATCTCATCCCAGACTATCCTATCTAGAGGCGCAGAATGTTGACACAGGGGCTTGCCTTCGGCATTACATTGTTTGACTTGCTGGTGTTACGTTACCGTCTAATGCCTACAAAGTTCACGACTAATTACAACTTATACACACTTGCAGGGTTAAGGGAAGTGGATTTCTCTACTCAGATGGCACCTCCTTATGGCTGCCACTTCTCACTACGGCCATATTTGTGGCTAATTAACAACTGTACAAATTTCGACATTACATATAGCTGCTTCCGTTTATTTATCTATCAGACTGCTAACACGATTACTTTAAGGGACACTGGGAGTGAAATTTGAAAGTTCCACATTTTTTTATAGATTTTTCTGGAATTTTTACTGTTTGTATTCATATGAGAATAGGAGGTACACCAAATCTCATTAAAATTGGACAATTCATTTAGGATATATAAATTATTTTATGAATTTATTAGACACATTTTCAAAATAGAGCTCGCGTCTATTGACTTTTCAAAATTCATTTATATTGGCAGAACTGATACTCCAAAACATGGGTAACAATTGTATGAAGAGATATTTCAAATACGTTTGCTGATTATGCTCTACATATTTTTTTTAATGACAAAGAAAATTTAATCTTCAAAATTATTGATTTTTTTTCATACAAAAAAATGTTTTTGGAATTCATGTTAATGATAACATCAATATTGAATCATAGTTTTGTTTAGTTGCTATTTATGAATACTTTTGGAAACTTTCATTGAATTTGAAGCAAAACTCAGGCGCGACCTTCTTTAGAAATGTAGTTTTGAGAAAGGGACACTGGGAGTGTAATTTTGGTCAAAATTGCTCAAAAAGTCGAAAATTGTTTTTTACATTAAAATATTCCTGGAGCTCCTCTGTATCTAGATAAGCTAACATTTTTCATATCCCCCACTCCATGTGGTCATTACGGCCCAGTGCTCTTCCCTTAACGTACACAGCATGTTCCTACATAAAACCCTGTTTTTCTCAAAACTACATTTCTTCAAATTCCAAATGTGCATCGCACCTCAAATTACTTCAAATTCAGTGAAAATTCCCAAAAGTATTCATAAATAGCAGCTAAACAATTATATGATTGAATATTGATGTTATCATTAACATGGATTCTAAAAACATTTTTGTATGAAAAAAATCAATAATTTTTAAGATTAAATTTTCTTTGTTATTAAAAAAATATGAACAGCATAATCAGCAAACGTATTTGAAATATCTCTTCCTAAAATTGCTACCCATGTTTTGGAGTACCAGTTCTGCCAATATAAACCAATTTTGAAAAGTCAGTATGGGCGTATCACATTTTGAAGATGTGCCTTAATAGCAGAAATAAATTCATAAACTAGTTTATACATCTTAAACCAATTAATGAAATTAAGTGTACATCCTATGCTCACATAGCTATAAACAGAGTAAAAATTTCAAAAATGTCTATCAAGAAATGTGGAACTTTGAAATTTCACTCCCAGTGTCTCTTAAGGGCACACCGAGGTAAAAAAGTTGATTTTCTAAAGTAATTTTTCGCACAGGCATTTCTACCAACTGCAGAAATGGGTGTACCAAATTTCATTCCAATATATAATCACACATATTAAATAATTTATATAATTCTTTTGGGGTATAACCAAGTTCTATGACCTCCAACAGATGTTGAACAACAGAGGTGATTCTTACTTTCTCTATTACGTATAGTAAAGTAGAGGAAGTATTTAGTTCCACCCAAAAATTCGATGTCGAGATTTTACTGGAAATATATGTTTTGAAGCCACCTGAATCCAAAGAAGGCATGTTTAGAGAAGGGTCCGATCGCACGCTTGTGTGGGTGTTTGTCAGTCTGTGGACAACATACAACATAACTTAAAACATAAATGTCGGCTAAAAACCAAAGTTGGTATTTAAGTTTAATGTCTTTCAAGGATGCGACACGAAGATTTTGAATAAAATTCCTCCTCCCTAAACTAACCTTTACATGGAAAAATTTTCAAACATGTTTATTTTCTCAAAAATGTCCTTAACGATTTTGATTAAAATGTCATATGTTTGATATATGTTTATGGTACAGGAAATGTATATTTAATATTCTCTGGTTATAGCCTATGCAGTCCTGTTTACACTAGATGACTCGTGCATAACTGGTAAAGCGTAAGACATACACTAAACCTTACTATACAAAATGTGTAGATCTACTGTGGGCTGGCGTTATACTATGAAACCACAGCACATCGGCTTTGCATTTACCAAAATCGGTAGTGGAAGTCGTTAAAGCGCGTATTCTTAAGCGAAAAGTCCGCGCTTCAGTCCCGCCAAGATCGTCCCCCCCTGTTTCAGGTCTTTACCAGGTTTGCCTCAATCCTCATAACTGGTATATTCCGAGAAAGTACCCTTAGTTTAGCCTGAAACGTTTCAGTTCCCAATTTCCTTTCCCAGCTGTAAATTCTCAGAGATACTTGCAGCCGTTAAACTTTAATTAAATAGCCAGGTTTCTGGCTGTGTTTGACTTGTAAGTGTAACTTTATGTATAGCAAACTATTTAAAATAGTATTGGAGATGCAAAAATCTGATGTGTTGCACTCACATGACTTGTACTAACCATTCTTACAAACCCTTATACCTATATCGTCTTCGTGTTAGTTGAGATAAGCATTTGCAGAAATTATCTTACTGTTTATCTCTTTCTAGGTACAAGAAAAATAGGGGAATATAGTAGACTTTGAGCGATAATCAAATGCTTTAGAGCCTTCGAATTCCGTTCTCTTTGCAAGGTGAGACGATATTTCTGCGTAAGCCCTCTGGAATAGTTTAATACAAAATTATAGAGGTGGCGGAAAGGCCTTCTAAACTTACGAATAATAATTATAGTAGGTAAAGTGTATATTCAATTGTCTTCTTTCCATGGCTTGGGCTGGCGTCACACAGAAAAGACAAAGTGTGAAGTGTTACTTTAGACGAACATTTCTGTTGTGAAAGATAGCAGAATAATAACGCATAGAACAAGTGTATGATCAGTGAAGTGGCATACAAATACGAAGAAGAATATGAACTTACGAAAATATATAACCCGTGTCTGTGGAAGTGTGAACCCCGTAGCGTCATATAAGCAAAGGACCCGTACCGCGTCCTAGATACGAATAGCAAAATAGAAAAAAAAAAAAAAATAGCACATGAAAAGAGTTATTCAAGCTCGCCGCTGATCAAGCTCGACTAAAACAAATTACACCACCCCATACCACAGAGTAGATGATACCCCATTATGATAAACGTTACAAAGGTTAACATATAAAAAATGCATGACGATGTTCCATTTGACAGAGGTATAAGTTCTCCAAAACTCACACAAATAACAAGGAATATCTCCGAAAAGGTTCACTGTACAAACAAATTTATTTGTTCATAAATTGTCTTTTATTAAGATCTACATTTTTCGTACAGTAAGATTTGGTGTATCTCTTATGGTATACCAGTTATGCAAAAGTCATGTGAAGTAAACAGGACTACATGGGCTACAGCCAGAAAATTGAAGGTATGCATTTCAATTGCTCTAAATATACCTCAAACATACGGCATTTTAATCAATATGGTTATAGCCATTTTCAAAAAATTATCCATGTAATGGGTAGTTTAGGGTGGACAAATTTTCCTCAAAATCTTCGTGTCGCATCATTGAAAGACATTAAACTTAAACACCAATTTTGGTTTTTAACCGAGTTTTCGTTTTTGTGTTATGCTGTCCAAAGGCTGACGCACACACTCACACGGACTGTTTTCTAAAAATGCTTTCTTTGGATTCAGGGATGGAATACAATATTTCCTTTACTTCACGTAGAGTGGAAAGTAAAAATAATGCATGTGGAGAATCGTATGCTGCTGTCAGTTCATCTCTTAAAAATGAACATCAGTAGTATTTGCTAAATCCTTGCTTTCCATCCTTCTTCAAGTAAATGCTTATTATTTCTCTCAGAAATGTCGCTGAATAACTGAGAGGTATACATCTCCCTTTCTCATGAAAACACTTTTCCTTTGGTATCATTTAAGGGCCCTCTTCTGTTGAATTTCCACCCTGGCCATTCATAGAGTTTGTGCATACCTCTCCAGGCGTCCTCATTAATAGCTTCCTATCCAGTCCTTTAGGAACCCGAACAAGTGGGTGATCTGAAGAGGCAGGGTTTGAAGTAGTGGAATGGGTTGCAGCTCAAAGGAAATCCACAGAATCTAATATGGTAATCCAAAGCATAGTTTTCCATCCGGATCCACACATGAGTGCTATCACAGATCTGCTGGCTATCATGTACATTCGATGACTGTACGGTTGTCGGACAAACACCGCAATATAATCCTTGAAACGGCTTGTATTTAAATATACTACCTCTAAAAATAAGACAGCAGCTGTCAGAGAAGTTATTCCACTCTTGAAATCAATGGCACCACAAGCTCTGTCATCAAGAATCAAATAAAATATTGTCACAAAATGACAAACGTCCATTTCAGTTACTTTCTCTGTCACTTTATTTTTTATAACTGAATACAGACAAACACAGTCCTCTTTTACGGGCATTGGCACAGTCTTCAGTCCTTCGTGATATTGCAACACATAACTGTTTCCTTCTCGTAACCTTGACTCACTCCTTTCTGTCTTGCTTCACTTTCTCTGTCCTCAAACAAGCTGACTCTGACAATACAATCACTCAACCCTCAGTTACAGCTTTGCTATCTTCCCTTCGAGGCCACGGCCCTCTCACGATGATCATACACACAGCTGACACACGCGCACACACTCACATAGACACACACACACATTCCCACACACATTCGCACACTAAAACTAAAAGCTAGCTGAGCAAAACCTGCCTCCTCTCACGCGCTCCACATGATTTTTTATCGGCGATGACGTAGCCAGATCCTTCTCGAAAATACTATTTTTATCGCAGAAAGTTCACGAACAATGTAGAAAAAACCTTTGTAATGCCGCACTGATTGTTGTCACGTGTTTGCTCCTGTGCGTGGTGGGGGTAGCGTGACCTTGAGCGCCTTAGCCGCACGCACCGCCAGTGGTATGAGGTAGCTTGGTTCCGAGCCTTTGCTGTTGCCGCTGCCGTTGGCCGGCATCACAATGCGAATGATATATGTGCTCTTTTACACAGCAGATCACACTAAGACAGGAATTGTTTCTTGCAATTTGATCCACATATCCAACGATGAATGTTTTTGTTTTTGCGCGTTATGCTTATATATGAACGGGTTTAGGCTACAACTGTAGCTCTCATATATCGTGGTGAAACACCCTACATTTTCAAATTGCTTTTTATTCACACAAACCATCATGTATACAGGTTAACTAAACTATGGCTCAAATTATGCGCTTAAACTACGCCAGTGCGTAGGAGATAATTATTGTAACTTACAGGGTATGGGGTAAACACGGAGGATAAATCGCGCAACCAAGCTGGATCTATTGCGGCTACCACCTCCCAGAGGGAAGGGATGAAGTGAGGGACCACAGGGTGCACAAGGTCGCAGTTAGATAGGCCACAGAAACGTGCGGAGGTACCTAAAAGGTGCTGAGCCACCATACACCACGGGTCCGGTGTCGCACAGGCATCCTTCCCCCTCGCCGCCGAAGCTAGCGCTCTGTAGGTCCGATATATATCGTACAGGCGTGCCCCTAGAAGGGCAACGGTCTCCCAAACCTCACCTAGCGCCGACAACAGCCGTTACCATGAGCAAGCATCCGTGCCATCTGTCCAGCGCTGTCAACACTGTAAGCTCACCTGAAAGATGATAAGGAAATGGAATGCAGGGAGATAATGAAAAGGAAACAGTGGTATGAAAGAATGCACTCCAGTTACATGGGAAAACCACGAAAAACCCCATGTAAGGGTGTGCGGCCACTGCGTTTAAACCACGACCTCGCGAATGCGGGCCACAGACGTTACACATCCCCCTCGGTTCTATACCTATGCCTATACCCGAGTGGTTAGACCAATCGCTTCTCACCAAAGCGGCCCGGGTTCAATCCTACGCAATCGCATATGGGATTTATGGTGGACGAAGTGGCGCAGGGGCGGGTTTCCTCCGGGTCATTCGGTTTCCCTCGCCCTCTCATTCCACCGGTGCTCCATCTTCATTCCATGTATCATCAGTGTCACCGTCTGCGGTGCCATACGTAGTCAAAGTGGGCGTTAAACGCTACCAAAAAATACCTATACCCTATATGTGCTTAAACTACGCCACATGACACATAGTAACTTAATTTGACACAATACTGAAGAAGAATAAAAGTTGCCAAAAAGTCAGCTGTATCCTTGCCAGAGAAAATAATGACCGGTGTAAACAGAGGAATTACAGAAGGTATTGGATATAAAGCAAGGCTTCTCAAAGCTTAAAATCACACCGGCTGCAATCCAACGTGCAGAAGTTGCTTGCACCGTGCATCGTGGCGACTCAGACTCGCACGCTGCACAATGGACAAGCGAGAATCGAGCGTGTGTTGATGGACACCTTGTTTGTCAATAACACGTGCAGTGCAATAATAATGGAACAGCTTGCTTCAAAGTAAGTTAAGGAATGCAGGACCTAGAAGTCTGTACTATGAGCAACTATATAGTTGAAGTCAGCTTGTTTAGGAGGATCATAGGAATGGACTGCAAAATTGGAAACATGCATACGGCCAAGATAACAGCCATTCCCACGCAACATTTTGTGGTGTTGGTCGCGTGTCGGCGGGCAGTGTGTGAATTACCAACCATTGAATACCATCCTGAATTCTAGCGTAATGTTTGCCTTTTGTGAAAGTTCATTTGTCACTCCAAAGCAGAAGAATAGCGTTGCTAAGCAGTGGGAAATACAGGCTGGAAGAGAAGTCATTACATTAGTTTAAACCAGGATAGACCTCGCTATTTGGAATACATTTTATATCTTACGTTTTTGCCTCTGACCATTTGCTATGGAGATATTTTAGTTTTGTCGAAAACAAGCTGGCAACACTGCAGTCCAATACAGCATGGGACGATGAGAATTATAGCAGTTAAAGGGTATCCATAAAGAGCTTGTGACTGTTGTACGGAGGTGACATTTGTTCACATTCATGCGGAGCCCAAAATATTCCTGAAAATGGTTAAGTATGAAAAATTTAAAAAGGTAAAGTTGCACGGAGACTAATCTGGTGCTGGCCATTACAGTCTCACCCTAATGCATTTCTTAGAATTTTGACTCAAGAACTCTAAATGTTGGAATGCGGGGCTGCACTTACTAAGAATAGTTCATTACTAAAGTTGGTATCCGAGTGTCAAGTAGTGTGCGTGCTATAATTTTGGACATATGGAGCTCAGGCCACCAAACCTTTATACTCCATCCAGCCTTAGATCCGCCCCTTGTATCCCTCCGCGATAACCTGCGTCTAATACAAAACAAAACACGCCACGTGGATTCATGCCTCGTGTTTATGTTGCAACAGAACAATATTTATTCAGAAGTTTTAGGAATATTGCTGCTATCGCGTTACATTCAAGTAGTCCTTGCGAGGGTTATCATACATCTTGAAAAGTCACAGATAATCGCCGATATTTAGGGTACTACATTTCATGGTGTGCTTTGGTTTCGGCGTATCACGGTTAGTTGTTGACGGCTTGTGTTTACAGCAAGTGCGGATCTAAGGGTGGAGCAATTATAGTTATTTATAACGGGGACACTACCTTGTGATGCCCCAGTGCACCATTATCTAGAAATTACATCGCTAACATTTGCTGCAAGTTTATTCCTAAGCGAACTTTCTGTATTCTATAACTATACACCTTTTTTAAGTGAAACTTCTTATGGGAAGGCTTCGAAATTCTGATCCGCAACCTTTTTGTGTGACGAAAAGTGGTGGGGGTAAACACTGTGTCGGTAGAGTGGGAGCAGAGTCTCGCTTGCCTTCGGGTATCGGAGAAGAGTGAGATATACGCTCTTCTCGCTTTCTTTCATTCTCGTTGTCCTTGGTTGCATGTACTGCATTCAGGCGGCGTGGCGATCACTGAGTACAGCTGTTGGTTGTCAACAGAGCATCCGTTGAAACACGTGTGTATAACCAACGCATTTCGAGTATTGTTTAGTGCTCTCGTTGTTTATAATATATTTTCTTCATTAAAATATACAATTTTGTTGTGAATATGCCTCAATCAGGTGCACAAAGAACAAGAGCGTGGTAAACGTGTGGGGGAAGTGACTGTTAAGAATGTGAAGAAAACAAAACGTAGATCTGAAATTCAAGGAGATAGTAGAGAAAGGAGTAGAATACGTGCTAGTTTGGACGGTGTAAATAATGAAGACAATGAACCAGCAACTAGCACCTTGGCTCAGCCACCTCTTGCACTTGTCAGTGATAATTTATAGTATTCTGATTTTAACAAATTCAAGACTGCACGTAATACTCTCAATCGGGATTTTGTAAATAACCCACTCGGTTTGAAGTATAATTTTATATAAATAAATGAATGATAAACACAATCTATGCTATTCAAATGTGATTAATAAATAACTAAAATGTTTTCCTGTGATAAAATGGTTCCACTTCTATCGTGGGTCTTTACGACACACCCTTTTTTGTAGTTAAGCATTCCTGAGGGATGCCACACAAAGATATTGAAGGAAATTCCTCCAACCTAAACCACCCTTTACATGGAAACTTTTCCAAAAACTTCTATTTTCTCAAAAAGAGCAATAACGATTTTGATTAAAACGTCATATGGTTGAGACATATTTATGGCAAATGAAATGTATATTTTGAACTTTCTGGCTATAGCCCATGTAGTCCTGTTTACTCTTGACTTTTGCATTACTGGTATACCGTAAGAGATAGACAAAATCTTACTTCACAAAAATATGTAGGTCTCTCTAAAATACGCAATTTATATCCAAATGCATTTTTGTGAAGTGAACTATTTCGGACATATTCCTTGTTATTTGTGTGAGCTCTGCAATGGAAGGCCGTCTAAGAAGAACATAAATTCAAAGCCCTTATTTAGTGACCAGGTTTAAAAGATCTGACTATCGCTTAAAGGTCTACTGTAATCCCCTTGCACCTACAAGAAAATTAGTCATAAGATAATTTCTACAAATGTTTGTCTCAACTAACACGAAGAAAATGAATAGGGATAGGGATAGTACAAGAGTAGAGAAAGTCATGTGAGAGCAACACATTAGACTTTTTACTTTCCCTACTACGTTAAGTAATGTAGAGGAAGTATTGCATTCTACCCAAAAATTCGATGTCAAGGTTTCATCGGAAATATGTTTTGAGGCCCGTTGAATCCAAAAAGAAAAGCATTTTTAGAAAAACGTCCGTATGTGTGTTTGCCTGTGTGTCTGTCAGTCTGTGGACAGCATTACTCAAATACCATAAGTCGGTTAAAAACCAAAGTTGGTAGTTAAGTTTGATGTCTTTCAAGGATGCAACACGAAGATTTTGAAGAAAATTGCTCCATACTAAACTATCCTTTACATGGAAAATTGTTCGAAAATTTTGACTTTCCTGAAAATGGCTCTAACAATTTCGATTATAATCACATATGTTTGAGGGGCTCTAATGACCTAGCTGTCGACGGGCCCTTAAACCCTAATCACTCACTCACTCACTCACTCACTCACTCACTCACTCACTCACTCACTCACATATGTTTGAGGGTCTTCCACCCTGTATATCTGCACACGTGCAAATAAACGTTCTATAGTGGCAATTAAATGGGAAAGAAAGCAAAATAACTCTCCAAATGAATTCTGCAATCTTCATGAAATTTTTTTTTTCCTAAAAACACTAAACGTCATTTTTTTTTTTTTTTCAAAAAAGAAAAAAGCACTAAATTCAGTATTGACTACGCTTAAATTTGAACCGCATGAAAGCCCAGGAGCTTCGCGTAGTTTGTACGTCTCTGTATCCCTCCATGTCAGCAGAATATAACGTGCCTTTGAGCGCTTTTAAAAGGATTGTGGCGTGATATATGAGATATACAGCATTGTAGCAGCGATCAAAAAAACGGCGGTAACAGGAAAAAATGTGTTATGCACATTACGCGTTCCTGTTAGGAAACGCCAAGTAGAAAGGATTCCGGCAATGTGCACAGGGGCCGTTATGATGCTGTAGCGATGTATCAGACAGCTAGCGTTGCTTGCTCAGTTAATCATCAAGAGAAAAACTCATCCCATCTGTCATGAGATTACTTAACGAAGATAAAGCGTACCTGGGAAGGTTCCTTCACATTGATGCTTCAGACCTTCTTCTCTGTGGTGGTTACCTAAGCTTTGGATGTCTGGGAATTCTATCGTTTTATTTATGTCTCTCACCATATTTTGATTTTCAACTACCCATTTTGTCCATTGATAACAACGACGACGAAGTAATTGATAAGTATTTTTTTTTCTCATTACTATTGCAACAAATGACAAATTCTAGGAATCCCACTTCTGACACCAGTGTGAGAAAACGACAGAATCCGTCTAATTACTTTTATCTCACTCTTTTGCACAATAACACACTTCTCTTCTACTGATGTTAACACAATCTACAGTCTTTTGTTATATTACAACACAACTGTTCTCTTCTCGTCATGAACACACCCCTTTCTGTCTCTCTTTACTTTCTCTGTCTCTCAAACAGTGGACTCTGACGATGCAATTCCTTAACACTCATTAAAAGTCCTTCTCTTCAACGCCATGTATCTTTCACGAGGACAGTACCACACACACAACTGTCTCTCGCTCACTGACACACTGATCGACTCAAAAACTGCCTGCCCTCACGCACTCCACAAGATTTTATACCAGCGATGACATAGCAAGATCTTTCTCGAACTTCTTCAAACAAGGCGGCCGCTAGACACTTCTCGAATCATCTGGAAAAAACCTCCTTGGTTCTGGCGCTCTGATGGTTGTCATGTGTTTGCTCCACTGTGTGGGTTGGGGAGCTTGGCCGTGAGCGCCTTTGATTTGGATTTGGTTTAAGGGCGCTCAACTTCTGGGTCATCAGCGAGCGCCTTTGATACGGGCTGCGCCTGATATGTGGTGTGAAGTAGTCTGTCCTTGACCGTCCTTTGTTGTGCGCTGCGGCCGGCATCACAGTATTATTATCTCGACAAAACCATATTCCAAACCTTTTTGTTTAAGGGACACTGGGAGTGAAATTTTGGTCAAAATTGTCAAAAAGTCGAAAATCGTTTTTTTACCTTAAAATGTTCCTGGAACACCGGTGCATTTGGATCAGCTAACATTTTTTATATCCCCCACTCCATGTGGTCATTACGGCCCTTTCAAACAGTGCTCTTCCCTTAACGTACACAGCATGTTCCTATATAAAAGCCTGGTTTTCTCAAAACTACATTTCTGCATATTCCAAAAGAAGGTCGCGCCTGAGTTTTGCTTCAAATTCAATGAAAATTTCCAAAAGTATTCATAAATAGCAGCTAAACAAAACTATGATTCAATATTGATGTTATCGTTAACACGAATTCCAAAAACATTTTTTTTGTATAAAAAATCAATAATTTTTAAGATTAAATTTTCTTTGTTATAAAAAACTATGTGCAGCATAATCAGAAAAAGTATTTGAAATATCTCTTCATACAACTGTTACCCATGTTTTATAGTATCAGTTCTGCCAATATAAATGAATTTTGAAAAGTCAATAGACGCGAGCTCTATTTTGAAGATGTGCCTATTCAATTCATAAAATAATTTATATATCCTAAACGAATTATCCAATTTTAATGAAATTTGGTGTACCTTCTATTCTCATATAAATACAAACACAGTAAAAATTTCAGAAAAATCGATCAAAAATGTGGAACTATCAAATTTCACTCCCAGTGTCCCTTAAAATGTTCAAAAGTTCAATGATGTTGCTCAAATATAGGTGATCGATTAAAATTGAAACTAAACATAACCCCAATTTTTTCGGTCATAGTAACAGGATGTGGAAATATTATATCCTATCTGCATAAATATACAATACCAGACAACTCATGTCGCCCATCTAGCAATGAGGAACAAACTGCAGAACATTTAGTATAGAACTGCGCGTTGCTTGACAGATAAAATGACATTAGAAAGTCTGCAGTTCTGAGGACAGTAAATTGGCCAGTGAAAAAAAAAAAAGACAAACTAATGCAGTGAAGCAAATTATACACATCTCCTACACTTAAATTGCCCAAATACTCACAGGATTGCATCAATTTGAATAATATTTTGAAAGAGCATGTAGTATCCCTCCACAGTATTGGAGCATGCAGGTTGTAAATAAATAAATAAATACGTAAATACGTAAATACGTAAATACGTAAATACGTAAATACGTAAATACGTAAATACGTAAATACGTAAATACGTAAATACGTAAATACGTAAATACGTAAGTAAGTAAGTAAGTAAGTAAGTAAGTAAGTAAGTAAGTAAGTAAGTAAGTAAGTAAGTAAGTAAGTAAGTAAGTAAGTAAGTAAGTAAGTAAGTAAGTAAGTAAGTAAGTAAGTAAGTAAGTAAGTAAGTAAGTAAGTAAGTAAGTAAGTAAGTAAGTAAGTAAGTAAGTAAGTAAGTAAGTAAGTAAGTAAGTAAGTAAGTAAGTAAGTAAGTAAGTAAGTAAGTAAGTAAGTAAGTAAGTAAGTAAGTAAGTAAGTAAGTAAGTAAGTAAGTAAGTAAGTAAGTAAGTAAGTAAGTAAGTAAGTAAGTAAGTAAGTAAGTAAGTAAGTAAGTAAGTAAGTAAGTAAGTAAGTAAGTAAGTAAGTAAGTAAGTAAGTAAGTAAGTAAGTAAGTAAGTAAGTAAGTAAGTAAGTAAGTAAGTAAGTAAGTAAGTAAGTAAGTAAGTAAGTAAGTAAGTAAGTAAGTAAGTAAGTAAGTAAGTAAGTAAGTAAGTAAGTAAGTAAGTAAGTAAGTAAGTAAGTAAGTAAGTAAGTAAGTAAGTAAGTAAGTAAGTAAGTAAGTAAGTAAGTAAGTAAGTAAGTAAGTAAGTAAGTAAGTAAGTAAGTAAGTAAGTAAGTAAGTAAGTAAGTAAGTAAGTAAGTAAGTAAGTAAGTAAGTAAGTAAGTAAGTAAGTAAGTAAGTAAGTAAGTAAGTAAGTAAGTAAGTAAGTAAGTAAGTAAGTAAGTAAGTAAGTAAGTAAGTAAGTAAGTAAGTAAGTAAGTAAGTAAGTAAGTAAGTAAGTAAGTAAGTAAGTAAGTAAGTAAGTAAGTAAGTAAGTAAGTAAGTAAGTAAGTAAGTAAGTAAGTAAGTAAGTAAGTAAGTAAGTAAGTAAGTAAGTAAGTAAGTAAGTAAGTAAGTAAGTAAGTAAGTAAGTAAGTAAGTAAGTAAGTAAGTAAGTAAGTAAGTAAGTAAGTAAGTAAGTAAGTAAGTAAGTAAGTAAGTAAGTAAGTAAGTAAGTAAGTAAGTAAGTAAGTAAGTAAGTAAGTAAGTAAGTAAGTAAGTAAGTAAGTAAGTAAGTAAGTAAGTAAGTAAGTAAGTAAGTAAGTAAGTAAGTAAGTAAGTAAGTAAGTAAGTAAGTAAGTAAGTAAGTAAGTAAGTAAGTAAGTAAGTAAGTAAGTAAGTAAGTAAGTAAGTAAGTAAGTAAGTAAGTAAGTAAGTAAGTAAGTAAGTAAGTAAGTAAGTAAGTAAGTAAGTAAGTAAGTAAGTAAGTAAGTAAGTAAGTAAGTAAGTAAGTAAGTAAGTAAGTAAGTAAGTAAGTAAGTAAGTAAGTAAGTAAGTAAGTAAGTAAGTAAGTAAGTAAGTAAGTAAGTAAGTAAGTAAGTAAGTAAGTAAGTAAGTAAGTAAGTAAGTAAGTAAGTAAGTAAGTAAGTAAGTAAGTAAGTAAGTAAGTAAGTAAGTAAGTAAGTAAGTAAGTAAGTAAGTAAGTAAGTAAGTAAGTAAGTAAGTAAGTAAGTAAGTAAGTAAGTAAGTAAGTAAGTAAGTAAGTAAGTAAGTAAGTAAGTAAGTAAGTAAGTAAGTAAGTAAGTAAGTAAGTAAGTAAGTAAGTAAGTAAGTAAGTAAGTAAGTAAGTAAGTAAGTAAGTAAGTAAGTAAGTAAGTAAGTAAGTAAGTAAGTAAGTAAGTAAGTAAGTAAGTAAGTAAGTAAGTAAGTAAGTAAGTAAGTAAGTAAGTAAGTAAGTAAGTAAGTAAGTAAGTAAGTAAGTAAGTAAGTAAGTAAGTAAGTAAGTAAGTAAGTAAGTAAGTAAGTAAGTAAGTAAGTAAGTAAGTAAGTAAGTAAGTAAGTAAGTAAGTAAGTAAGTAAGTAAGTAAGTAAGTAAGTAAGTAAGTAAGTAAGTAAGTAAGTAAGTAAGTAAGTAAGTAAGTAAGTAAGTAAGTAAGTAAGTAAGTAAGTAAGTAAGTAAGTAAGTAAGTAAGTAAGTAAGTAAGTAAGTAAGTAAGTAAGTAAGTAAGTAAGTAAGTAAGTAAGTAAGTAAGTAAGTAAGTAAGTAAGTAAGTAAGTAAGTAAGTAAGTAAGTAAGTAAGTAAGTAAGTAAGTAAGTAAGTAAGTAAGTAAGTAAGTAAGTAAGTAAGTAAGTAAGTAAGTAAGTAAGTAAGTAAGTAAGTAAGTAAGTAAGTAAGTAAGTAAGTAAGTAAGTAAGTAAGTAAGTAAGTAAGTAAGTAAGTAAGTAAGTAAGTAAGTAAGTAAGTAAGTAAGTAAGTAAGTAAGTAAGTAAGTAAGTAAGTAAGTAAGTAAGTAAGTAAGTAAGTAAGTAAGTAAGTAAGTAAGTAAGTAAGTAAGTAAGTAAGTAAGTAAGTAAGTAAGTAAGTAAGTAAGTAAGTAAGTAAGTAAGTAAGTAAGTAAGTAAGTAAGTAAGTAAGTAAGTAAGTAAGTAAGTAAGTAAGTAAGTAAGTAAGTAAGTAAGTAAGTAAGTAAGTAAGTAAATAAATAAATAAATAAATAAATAAATAAATAAATAAATAAATAAATAAATAAATAAATAAATAAATAAATCCCAAACTCAATGTCAGTCTATCTGTTTTAAGATCTCTTAAGCTCATAGGAATATTAAGCTTCCTATAGAATGGAAAAGAAATTTAAAAATCAAGATTTAATTTTCAGTTTGCCCCGGTGAATTTGGAAAGACATGAAACTACGTAATTCTCTAAGGATCATCTGGTTACTTTAGTTGTATTTGTCTTAGATGTTGTCTAATATCTAGGGACCTGTCCAAATATAATCCATACTACTAACTTCATGTACACATTTAAATAATTTCTTGATAAATTAGCTGTTTCGTTATGTTTCCAGTATTTTGAGAAATTATATCACATAGTTCGAATTTTTCTTTCGCGGCTACGTGGGTGTAGTAAGATTGGGAAGAATTGTCCTCGACTCCTAAATGCCATGTCGATATTTCACCTGAAATACATGTTTTGAGGTCCCCTGAATCCATAACGGAGCATTTCAGGTCCGCATGTGTGTTTGTGTGCGTGTGTGTGGTTACGTGTGTGTGTGTGCGTGTGTGTGTGCGTGTTGTGTTGTTGTTGTTGTTGTAGTGTTTAACGCCCGCTTTTACTACTACGGCACCGCAGGCGGTGACACTGATGATACATGAAGATGGAGCACCGGTGGAATGAGATGGCGGGGGAAACCGGAGTACCCGGAGAAAACCGGCCCTGACGCCGCTTCGTCCACCACGAATACCACATGCGGGTCCCTGGGATCGAACCCGGGCCGCCTAGGTGGTAGGCGAGCGCGCTAACCGCTCCGCCACGGCGCCGCCTGTGTGCGTGTGTTCGTGCCTTGAATGCAACTGTATTTTTCACTGCAAACGTAATAATAAAAACTCATTTTTAAAGTCTTGCCTGAACATGCTAACATGCTGATGCTGAGGCAAACTGCATATAATATACACGATTAATTACAGTCGACTGTGGTTATGATTTTAAGGTTGTATCAGGGCGCATGGCTAAACAGCGGAATTTCCCAGATTAGATCATAATCCTACATGGTTTTTAAGCTTAGCCAACATTGAAACTGTGTGCAACTCTCATACATAATGATTAATTTACCTGTGTTATGGACTTGAGCTAAGCTAATCAGCATAATCCTCACCGAAACACCATGATTTGTTTCTCTTTTACGGATTTGGAGGTTATTTACATAGAATCAACTAAACGAATTGAAAGCAAGACCGAGATTTTCATGTAGCGAAATTTATGAGTCCAAAAATGCTTAATATTGTCATGCAGATGTAAAGCGGGTATTACCTACATCTCAAATACTCAGTTTCACAACTCATAAATCACATTACCAATAACGTGTCGTTAAGTAAATAATAACGATTAATATGATTCATTATACGCTTAAAACAACAACAACAACAACAACAATAATAATAATAATAATAATAATAATAATAATAATAATAATAATAATAATAATAATAATAATAATAATAATAATAATAATAATAATAATAATAACAACAATTATAATAATAATAATAATAATAATAATAATAATAATAATAATAATAATAATAATAATAATAATAATAATAATAATAATAATAATAATAATAATAATAATAATAATAATAATAATAATAATAATAATAATAATAATAATAATAATAATAATAATAATAATAATAATAATAATAATAATAATAATAATAATAATAATAATAATAATAATAATAATAATAATAATAATAATAATAATAATAATAATAATAATAATAATAATAATAATAATAATAATAATAATAATAATAATAATAATAATAATAATAATAATAATAATAATAATAATAATAATAAAAAACACAATAACATTAATAATAAACAAAGAAATACCAATGAAACATTACGTGCCCTCATGTTCTAGCCAGTTAAAATTTACACACTTTTTATACTTCTCTACAGCTATCTAAGGCATTACTAACTAATAAAAAATATTTTACATTCTAATTTCCTTTGACAAACCCAGTTCCATTTTTATAACTTTATTTAAAATCCAACCTAAGCTCCTGTTCTCGTTTTTAAAAATCATCCTTAATGCTGTTCTCCTATCCACCTTCCCCCATCTCTGCTCCAAAAATTCTTTCCTCCATAAATTCGTTTCTTAGCATTCAAAAACTATATGCTCCAAGTATTTCCTCCCTTCACCTTTCTTAATCCCCTCAACCTCCAAGCACCAGTTCTGAGCCGTGCTGTTGCCTCCCTTTACTCATTATATGCCTCAATTTTCCCTATTTCCTGCATTGATATATAACACACCAAAGATCTTTTTTTCCATTATTCCACCATAAAGCTTTTGGACCCCTATATCTTTAAATCTCTTTGCTGTTATTTTCCAAAATTCCTTATGATTATTCCCCATTCTCCTCCAGTATTCCCCGTTTCATTCACCTCCAGGTTCCTTCGTATGCTACTCGTCCACCCAGATTCTCTAAGACTCTTCTCCTGATACTCTACACACTGCCTTAACAAGTTATTTTTTCTCTAAATTCAGGATCCTAAAAAATATTTCAAAGCTCTTTCTATAATCATATCCTTCCTCGACACCCTTCCCATTTCTATCTGGGCACTCGGTAGACCAAATATTTCCCTACAAAGGATCCTATGAACCACATCTATGGGTACCTACCCCCGTTAAACCCCCAGATTTCTATATCATAGAGCACCAAATTTTAATTCTTACATACATTTAACTCCAATATTCGGTACCCTAAACCCTCAACTTCCTCGTATTGGTGACATGACTCCTTCCCCTTTATCAAAGCTAGTTCGATTTCTTTTTCCAACCACCACTCCATCTATCTTTACTTCTAAGTGCACATATTCTTGTAATATCTTATGAAGGGTCTAACTGCAAAACTCACATTCTCCACTCTTGGGTGAAATACATTTTTTTTTTTTTTTTTTTTTTTTTGCGTATTCCTGTTCTAAATGTTGATCTCCATGTGAATGAAGTCAAATTAAATAACTAAACCGACATTCTCCTATATTAAAGAAGGGAAGAAAATTGGATGTGGTTGCAAAGCTCACATTCTCCGCCACAATTTTGGCTGCTAAAGTTACATTCTCCTCTCAACCAATAGGAAACTTTCATTAGGTCATAAGGTTATCAGTTTATACTACTGTGGGAGCTTGTTGAATATTGTGTTCCTGAAATTTTCATAAAAGTATTGTGAAATTTATATAATGGATTCATTGGCTGTTACACCAGTCAATAAGGCAACCGGAGAAATTCCAAGGAAGAGAGTTCGCCAGCCCGATAGATGGAAAAGAGCTCAGGCTAAAAAAAATGGGTAATACTATATAAGTAATGCCATGTTCGCAACCACAATAAAAAACTGGTACCGGTAAGCTTGGCAGCATTCCTGGGTGTTTTGCAGGTATCAAGAAATCGAGTGACACGTATTGGTGAAATATTTTATACTACTGGTGAAGTGGCCAAGGAACGTTGGGGTGGTGATAGAACTGGTAACAAAAGTAGAGCTAAGAGAGAAAATATTATTAAATTTATAAATAAGCTCACCTGTAGCGAAACACACTATTGTGCTAACACGACTGGACGAAAGTATTATCTTCGGAGTTGAATATAAGGAAGTTATGGAGAATGTATTCAGAAGATACTGAAGTTGAGACTCTGCAGGTGAAAGAATCTTACTTTCGTTATATTTTAACAAGTTCTACTACCTTGTGTTTAGCAGTCCTAGGGTAGACGTTTGCTCCACTTGCCTACAGCTTGAATCCACTTGCCTACAGCTTGAATCTCTACACTTTTTTAAACATGTAATAGATGGCCCAGAAATTGACGTAGGGGCAGATGAACATGAGTGCAAATGCATTCATGCAGAAGAATCACTTGTTTTACACATTTAGGACAGACTTTTTCACTTAATTTCAATGTGTAAAATTATAGTTTGCTAATGTATAAGTTACAATAAAGTAATTTCATTGATGCACCTGCTAAAAAATTTTGTTACCTTAACTGAAGTGTTTACATTTTCATTATTATTGGTATCAAAAATTACATTCTCCATATTTTTACATTGCAGAATTGACATTCTCCATAGCTTGGTTGCAAAAGTCACATTCTCCAATATTTAATCCTGTTTTTCTATCAATCAAATACCTAGATATATTTTTTTTTTATGTGAAGCAACATTTATTTATTATTCATTCTTCATGGAAATTGCAAAACAATTTTTAATCAGTGAATATTTTCATTTGTATTAGTTTTTTGTGGATTTTTTGCATTTAGACCCTTCTTATACTCCTTGTTTCACTTCTTCCACTTTTCATATTTTTCAATTTTTCTCGTTCTTAAATACCACTACTTGTGTTTTCTCCCAGTCCACAGTTAAGTTCCATTGATATTTATCTACCTCTTGCAACGCTTGCTCCAAGCCATTTACTGCAATTGACCCTGTTTGGAATATAATAAAATAGTATTCCACGCCAAAGACAATTTGATAAACATATTATATCTCCAATACCAAAAACGGTTAAGCAAAGTGTGTATGCCATCGAATGGTTTTGTCACAGGTGTTGTGGATAAAATAGGACGTGGGTGACACAAATGAGAAAGGAGAAACGTTACGTTAACTATATAAAGAGAGGTCCCTTTTGTTCAGTACAACCCCCTTGATTACCATCCCTCTCATGTTCAGGATTCGCTTTAATGTTTGTTCAGGTTACTTCTACACGCCTAAGCCTTTTGTGTGTCAAGTAGGGTCAGGCTACAAATGTAGCAATTGCCTGACTTTGCTTATGTAAAGCAGTCAAAGAGAACGCACACAATGAGGAAGGTGGGGAGAACCAGTTACTTACATTAATGAACGCCTTTTTCCTCCAATAACGAGGAAACTTCCAAAAGTTTTTCTGTTCAACGTAAAGGGAAAAGAGAGAAACCGCGAAGCAAGCGAATTAGTAAGATTCTGTCCTGGCTCGGTGATTATCGCTTCTCTGGAGTGTAAACTTCGGGGAAAGTCCAGACAATTGCATAACGTATTCATACATGTCACTGGGCCTGTGATACTTTACATCTAAAATGTACGCCTGAATAAGCAATTTGTAGTTGTTTTCATCTCTCTCGTTCAGAAAGCACTATATATTTGTTTATCTCTGGCATTTTTGATTCCATGCTGAAATCATTTGGTTGTGAATTACGACGTAAACGTTATTGCAAATACTCTGTCATCACTGATTTTTTTCCCTTAACGAAACAGCACTAATATACAATAAATTCATAACGTGACAATAGTTAGAATCAACATGGCATCTCCATTAATTAGCAATGCAGGAAACCAATAAACAATAGAAATTGAAGGAATTATTCTATATTAGTAAAATATTTCATCATAAATGCAAGGTTTGATATTTCTGAATATCCTCCTTCGAAAAAAATATATAGTATAACGCTTGTTGCAAATTGTCACTGTTGATTTTTTCCTCTTAATGTGTAAAAATAAAAAAATCACTTTTACTTATCACCAATACAACTGCAATGCGTTCATAACGTTATACTAATTAGGAAGCCCATCTCTATTTCTCGATAACGAAACCACTAAACAATGGAAAATAGAGGAATTGTTGTACTCCCACCAAATGTTATTCCACGAGAATATTTCATCAGAAACAAAGCATTTGACTCTTCTGATCATCCCATTTCCAAGAATACAGTGGTATAATCTCTATTGGAAACTTTTTTCATCACTAATGTTCCTTTTTATCTGGCACAGTAACAATATGAAATGTATTTATAACATCATAATCACTGAAGCACCTAACAACTGTATTTCTCGGTACACGAAAATAATAAGCAATAGAAAACCGATGATTTATTTCATTCCAGTAAAATGTTTTATATTGCTATTTGTGAAAACCAATCCCCATCTGCGAAAAAAAAAAAAAAAAAAAAAAATGAAGTTAGTCTAGTGTGCATATGAAAAGCACAAGTTAACCTTTCAAAGGGTTCATACAGTTAGGCGCCCAAGGTGAATAATATTATAGAATATCCTTAAGTCGTTTATTATTTACCCCAGAAATGCACCTGTCATTCACTTACAATAATGTTTAAGGGACACTGGGAGTGAAATTTTGGTCAAAATTGTCAAAAAGTCGAAAATTTTTTTTTACCTGAAAATGTTGCTGGAGCACCTTGATTTGGATCAGCTAACATTTTTCATATCCCCCACTCCATTAGGTCATTATGGCCCTTTCAAATAATGCCCTTCCCTTAACGTGCACAGGACGCTCCTATATAAAAGCCTGTTTTTCTCAAAACTACATTTCTGCACATTCCAAAGGAAGGTCGCGCCTGAGTTTTGCTTCAAGTTCAATGAAAATTTCCAAAAGTATTCATAAATAGCAGCTAAACAAAACTATGATTCAATATTGATGTTATCATTAACATGAATTCCAAAAACATTTTTTTTATGAAAAAAAATCAATTTTTAAGATTAAATTTTCTTTGTTATTAAAAAAATATGTACAGCATAATCAGCAAACGTATTTGAAATATCTCTTCATACAATTGTTATCCATGTTTTAGAGTAGCAGTTCTGGCGATATAAATGAATTTTGAAAAGTCAATAGACGCGAGCTCTATTTTGAAAATGTGGCTATTAAATTCATAAAATAATTTATATAGCACAAACGAATTATCCAATTTTAATGTAATTTGGCGTACCTC
The DNA here is from genome assembly GCA_030765045.1 of Tenodera sinensis. Classification (NCBI taxonomy): domain Eukaryota; kingdom Metazoa; phylum Arthropoda; class Insecta; order Mantodea; family Mantidae; genus Tenodera; species Tenodera sinensis. The sequence continues at coordinate 24,923,830 of CM060964.1, forward strand.
CTATTCTCATATAAATACAAACACAGTAAAAAGTTCAGAAAAATATATCAAGAAATGTGGAACTTTCAAATTTCACTCTCAGTGTCCCTTAACGCCCTTCTTACTACATTAGGCACCACAGGTAGTAGACACAATAATAAATGAAGTGAAATTATGTTCGGAGACGGAACTCTGAGAAGGACATGCTCCACAACTAAGTTTAGAGTACGGTAGAACGGGCTAACTTTGGCCGTTTTTTAAACGTTCTTGCCAATTTTGGTATTAAGATTTTGCCTAAAATTCCCAACTAAATTTGAGAAGATTCCCTGATGTCTATTGTATCCTTATCACAGAGAAAATAACTGCTATGTGTGATATTGTTTATTATACAGACTATTGAAATGTGACCGAATTTACCTGGACAACTTCGCCGCAAGAAATGCATATAGTGGAAAAACAAAGTTATACTTGTCTGTGTTTACTTCGGCCGCTAGAAACGCATTCTTTAATGCTCTAAGTGTCTTGGAACACTAGTTGCGTTAAAAAATTAAAGACTTTGAGTACTAAATCCTCTATTTTCTTTTCTTTAAAGCTTAATCATATAATAAAATAATATTACGCCAAAATTGTTTTTAAAATAACCTTATTTATCCGTTCAGTCATTCCTCAGGTCTACGCATAGTTTGCTTTAGAATATGTATTGTCTGTAATATTCCTAAAAATAAACCTTTAATGTCTTATACGAAGGGATAGGTGTAGTTTCCTGACAAACTGATTCTTCTGCACGTAGCACAAATCTTCGCTGTCTGCAAACATAAGCAAGAATTGTTTTCCAAAACTTTTTCTCAAGCACTTTATTTCAAGTGTTCCCAGAATTCAACATTTCTGCAGGTTCCCCACCATTTTCAGGATGAACCTCCAAGATGCCATCTACTACAACTAGAACCTCATCAGATTTGCACAGGAGGATCACAGACCCGAAAACTCCCTCGTTTCGAGAGACGGGGTTACTTCGGTCCTAATTTTTCTCTTGCAACCTTGAAAGTACAACACAGACAATTTTAAAGTGAAAAGAGAAATGAAGTGAAATGGAGAAAAAGGAAAATCTTGGGATCAAAGGGACCTTCCCAGTATTCACCTAGCCCGGGAGGGAAAAACAAACAAACAAACAAACAATGAATCAGAAATGCCAGCCGAACCAACAATCGCCTGCGCCACCGCAATAGATTGCAAACAGTAACTAGAAATCTTTATCAACGAACTCCAGCTTTTTACTTTCTCTACTAGCAAGTAGAGGAAGTATTGTATTCCACCCAAAAATTCGATGTCGAGATTTCACTGGAAATATATCTTATGCGGTCCCCTGAATCCAAAACAAGTGTTTTTAGAAAAAGGTCGTGTGAGAGTGCCTGTGTGTCTATCATTCTGTGGACAGCATAACACAAAAACGAAGAGGTTGGTTAAAAACCAAAGATGGTATTTAAATGTAATGTCTTTCAAGGATGCGACAAGAAGATTTTAAAGAAGATTGCTCCACCCTAAACTACTCTTTACATGGAAAATTTTGATTCTCTTTAAAATGGATCTACTTTTTGATTAAAATTACACATTTAAAATATTTTTATGATAAATGATTTTTTTTTTTTGCAGCGTGAACCATTTCGGAGATGTTCCTTTTTATTTGTGTCAGATTCGTAACTTTCCTCAAATGCAACATCGTTATTCATTTTTTATGTTAACCGTGCTAAGAGAACGTAATCTCAAAGCTTTCAAAGATTCGCCTATCGCTCAAAGTCTACTGTATTCCCATATTCCCCTTGTACCTACAAGGAAACAAGCAACAAGAAAATTTCTGCAAATGTTTATCTCAACTAACACGAATGAGAAATAGGAATTGGAGTGTTGTAGGAATGGTTAGTACAGGAGCAGAGAAAGCCATGTGAGTACAAAAGTAATATATCAACATGATCATGATCATAATCAAATTAGCATAATCGTCATCAATCACTTTACCCGCCGTTGCAGCGGGATGGTTAGCGTGTCTGCCTCACGTTCAAGAGGTCACAAGTTCGAAGCTTGCTTAGGGTAAGTTATCCGGTTAAGGTTTTTTCCTTATCCTGAGAAGATGAATATCGGGTAACTTAAAGCTCCATGGACCTCAGGCTCACTTGAGCATCATTTCACCCATTTCAGTTACTCACCGTCCCATATTACGTTACTTTAGGGGACGTCAACAAAAAAAAGAAAGAAAGAAAGAAAATTAAACACTTTCCAGCATTAGGTCTATTTTCCTGTTCGGCTTCAAATTGGAAGTTCCTCCCTCCAACGTTTCTTTGCTCATTCAAGACCTTTTTCCTTCTGGGTTTGTAGTTGGAGAGTCTTTGGGTCAATGTCTTCAAGCATTCTCAATATATGTTAATAAGAATTATTTCTGTAGGTGCTGTTATGGGTGTGACCTGTGGTTCGTCCCTTATTTCTTCGTTCCTTTAGTGACCATGCAAACTATAACCTGCTAAACGTGTTAATAATTTAAGGGCCACTGGGAGTGAAATTTTGGTCAAAATTTTCAAAAAATCGATTTTTTTTTTTTTAACCTTAAAATGTTCCTGGAACACCTGTGTATTTGGATCAGCTAACATTTTTCATATCCCTCACTCCATGTGGTCATTACGGCCCTTTCAAATAGTGCTCTTCCCTTAACGTACACAGGATGTTCCTATATAAAAGCCTGTTTTTCTCAAAACTACATTTCTGCACATTCCAAAAGAAAGTCACGCCTGAGTTTTGCTTCAAATTCAATGAAAATTTCCAAAACTGTTCATAAATAGCAGCTAACAAAACTATGTTTCAATATTGATTTTATCATTAACATGAATTCCAAAAACATTTTTTTATGAAAAAAAATCAATAATTTTTAAGATTAAATTTTCTTTGTTATTAAAAAAATATGTACAGCATAATCAGCAAACGTATTTGAAATATCTCTTCATGCAATTGTTACCCATGTTTTAGAGTATCAGTTCTAGCAATATAAATACATTTTGAAAAGTCAATAGACGCGAGCTCTATTTTGAAAATGTGCCTATTAAATTCATAAAATAATTTATATATCCTAAACGAATTATCCAGTTTTAATGAAGTTTGGTGTACCTCCTATTCTCATATAAATACAAACACAGTAAGCATTTCAGAAAAATCTATCCAAAAATGTGGAACTTTCAAATTTAACACCCAGTGTCCCTTAATTTCCGCAGCTTTCAATTGAAGGTTAAAGCCCACTTTTCTGAGCCATAAAGTAAAGTTGATATTAGCATTACTTTGTAAAATTTCAAAATAGTCTCTTGTCTGTCTTTGTTGATGAATATTTTCTTGGTTGTGTATAGGAGCAGTTGGAATTTGGCTACTTTGATCTGCGTGTCTCTTGGATTGAAGAGAGACTGCAGCCCAGATAGCTAAAGGCATTGAAGTTTTAGTTATATGTGTAATAATAACCAAAGTAATATGTGAACTGTAAAAATACTGACAGGTTGGTATTAAATTTATTACGTTAATTGCGCATTATTTACGGTATTTTACTCTAATATGCATATATATAAAGCCCCACACCTGCATATAATCAATACCTACTAAGTGCTAATGGGTGGCTAAACATATTATATTTTTCATAAAAAACCATTAGTTCTGCTCTGTTGCTACTTTTATCTCCATATAGAACAGTTTTGAAATTATAGGCGTGGCATTTAAATGTTAAGTGTCTTTTTCAACAAACCCAGCCCACGTTATCTGTTTCTTCCTGCATTCAAAATGCAACAAGAACACATAAATACCCGAAGTACAACAGAAAAATCTGATGTGTTGCAGTCACATGACTTTCCCTACTCTTGTACTAACCATTCTTACAAGTTCTTATTCCTATATCTTCTTCGTGTAAAGGGTACATATGACTGAATTTTCCAACTTCTATATTTTTTAATCAATTTTAATGAAAGTTTGTGTGCATATATATATAGTAACCATTTTATGCTGTGCAAAGTTTCAGCTCTGTATGTTGCTTGGTTCAAGAAATATTGCAAATTATTTAAATAAATTAATAGCCGCACTTAAAAAGTTTCTTGCGACGAAGTTTTGATCCAATCATTCTAAAATTTTGTAGAGATACACTTTAAACAAGGATAAATTAGAATTGCATTGGGTTTTTATATCTGGTTATTTGTTTGGCTTACAGAAAAATGTAAATATTTATATTTCATAATTTTCAAAAAATATGGAGTAACAGCCTGTTCTGAAAGATACAAAGCACAGTAAAATCCATCTGATATCAAAAACCAATACAATTTTTATTTATAGTACATATTACTACATACTGTGCAAGTTTCAAGCCATTCTGATAAGAAATGCTCCGCAATGAGCATTTTGTATAGAGCAAAATGCTGAAAAATTGAAAACTGAGAAAAAGGCAAAAGAAAATAGACTGACCTCAGAATTGCCCTGGGCCACATGTCTCCGTCTCAGACATCTTGTTTCTTTCTTCAGATGATATTTTCAATTACGTTACAAATGGCAGTAGCCAATCATTAGCAAGTTCCTGTTCACCCACTTCAAAATAGGAGTGAAGTGGCACAGTAACAGTGCACAATAACATTATATCGTAAAAGTGGGCGTATATGGACATTTAAATACCACGCACATGGAGTTAAAGGATGGCTTCTGTTAGCTTTAAAAATGGCGGAACTGAAAAAAATAATGGATGCATATGATAGAGGAAAGATTGTAATATTTTTAACGCTAAAATAAAAAAAATTCAAATTTTTTTACAAAAAATCGTCAAAACTCAGTCATATGTACCCATAACGATATAAACATTTGTACAAGTTAACTTATTGTTTATCATCTTGTAGATAGACGGAGAATATAGGAATACAGTAGGCTTTGAGCGATAGTCAATCTTTTAAACCTTTCACATTCCCTTCTCTTTGCACGGTTAGCATTTAAAAAATGAATAACGAAGTTCCATTTGACGGAAGCATGTTTTCCAAAACTCACACAAAAAACAAGAAAAATTTCCGAAACAGTTCACTATACAAAAAAATTCATTCCGAAATAAATTGTGTATTTTGGAAAGATCTACATTTTTTGTATGGTAAGATTTGGTCTATCTCTTAGGGTTTACCAGTTATGCAAAAGTCATCCAGTGTAAATAGGACTACATGTGCTATAGCCAGAAAATTCAAGATATACATTTCATTTGCCACAAAAATATCTCAAAACTTATTGCATTTAATCAAAATTGTTGGAGCCCTTTTCAAGAAAATAAAAATTTTCGAAAACATTTCCATGTAAAGGGTAGTTTATAGTGGAGCAATTTTCTTCAAGCTCTTCGTGTCGCATCCTTAAAGGGCATTAAACTTAAGTACCAATTTTGGTTTTCAAGCCACTTTTTGTTTTTGAGTTATACTGTTCACAGACTGACTGACACACGGAGGGCCTCAAAACATATATTTCCGGTGAAATATCAACATCAAATTTTGCGATGGAATGCAATACTTCCTCTACTTACTATACGTAGTAGAGAAAGCAATGGAGCTTTGTTCTGAAATCGGTACGTCATACTGAATCAAGAGGTCTGCAGTTGCAGTAATATGTGCCCTAGAAATTTCGGTTCAAAAATAAAGGTGTCAAAACTTTCTCGTAGTTTCCAATATAAACTTCAAATCAGGGCAACGCCATGGGAAACAAGTCAGAATTCACTCTGCAGCAGAGAAGGGAAGGCCTTTGAAAAATATATGAGCCTTCAGGTTGCAACCTACACCAGAAAATTTTTCCTACGAACAATATAATAAAGCTGGAAAACTGCACAGCCCAGGGTGTGGAGCAATTCCATAAATAAATTTAATGTCTCAAAATTTTCAGAGAGAAGTCTCTTCTATCAAATAGTAAAATCTAATACTATTTAGTACAAGCTGTTTCAAGTTGTGAAATTTTAGTTTCCTGCCACATACCCATAGCAGGTAGGTAACAGAAAATAATGCAATCCAACCAGAAACCATATTGAGGTTCTACCGGAAATACATGTTCAGAAATGGCCTGAATAAAAAGAAAGCATATATAGGTAATGTGTTCCATAAATACGAAAATTCTTCCAAATTTTCAAAGAGTAACCTTTAGGAAAATTCTACCACGGCTAAACTACTCCTTACAAAGAAAGTTTTGGATCCCTTTTATTTTCCTGAAAATGTCTCTAATTAATATGATTTAAATAGCATACATTTATATGCTTTTTACGGCAAATAAAATGTATAGGGTCGGCCAAGAGTCACGATCGGATATTTTCTAAGCTTGTGTAGCAATAATAAATTTTCACGATTGACGTGAAAACGTTATTTATTGATTGATTGATTGATTGATGCACTAATAAGGAATGGAAGTGTGAAAGATAAAGATAATTGGGCCAGTCGGCATAATGACCTGTATGGGCGATAACCCTAATTTTTCATTCGACGTTCTTGGGATCTGCGTTTCCGCCGACCATGTCCTTGTTGATTTCTTCACCGAACGCTCCAGTGATTCAGACAGAAGATAATTAATTCATCATCGCAATATTTTTTAGGTCTTCCGCTGCGTTTTGCACCCAACACAGAGCCTCCTGAGAAAGTCTTGTGTTCCAGTTTTTGTAGATTAGCTTCACTGGGAGCTGCTTGATTGGAACGAGGAAAGAAATTTTGTCTGATTTCTTCATACGCTAGGCCAGTTCGATCTTTTTCATGAACTCACACACTAACGATGAGACGTTTCTCAATCGCATGTTTGCTTGTATCAGTCATTGCTTACAACACAAACAACGTTTCGCATCGACAACGTCAACTATTAACCCGCGAAATATCTGACTTGCTGCTATAACATAACAATGCCCTCGCTCTATCGGATAATTGACAAACTAATGCAACAAAAATCATATAAAGGTGAAAAATGTCCCTCTCAACCTCTGAATAGTTTTTAATTATTTCAATATAAACATTACCCGATCAGGACTTTTGGCCCACCCCAGTATATCTTGTATTTTCTGGGATTAGCTTATTAAGTCATCTTCAGTCGGGAGGTATTGTATTTTGTAAGGGGGCAAAGCTGTGTGAAATCACATATTATACCATGACCACAGTATTGTCTACTGTGTTTTAGCAAGAATGATCGAGTAGTTATGAGGGAAGTGATTGGTCATAGGGTGTAGAGTGTACAAGAAAAACAAAACATAAAATTCACGAAACTTTCTCAACCAGAAAAATCTGCCGTCGTAGAACATGCAGAAAACACCGGCCATCAGGTTGGCTTCGACATTTTAAACGTTTTAGCAATTTGTGACAATTTCTCTCAAAGATAAATGAGGGAAGGCATAGAAATATCTAAAGAAAAGAGAAGTCTGAACCGTGACACCAGCAAACCACTCAACACGAAGACAATACTAGCAGGGCGACCTCCTATTGGAGGAGAAGGAACCAATAGAGTTGCAAGTGGGAGGGGACAGCGAGGCCAGTCAGAGTAGGCAGTGACTATGGAGGGGGTTTACAGTCGCCCAATGAAGAAGCCGAGCATAATTTACGGCGAAATGTCGGCATGATTAAAACGCGGCCCATACCGGAAGCCAAGAAAGAAGTGATTCCAAACACATTTGCTGCTGTATTCTGGGTTCTGGAGTTTCCCTCTTTAAATCATTTCACTTACGTCAGCATTAGATGCTTTACCGAAGCGAGAGATAGCCTTTTTGACCTTGGAATATCGATTTTATTGGGTCAAAATACTGTAGCACAGTGCCTCTAGATTCTCTAAACTGATCATAATATAAGAAAAGCAGAGAAGGTAACCATTAAAATTCAGAGGAGATGATAACGAAATTTGGTTAATGAAGGCTGTGATTGGTTCAAATTTGAAATTGTTAAGCACAAGCCACGTTTCGTGGTATATTTAGTATAATCATTATAAAGTACTACCTGCGTTTTTCAAAACATCTCTAAAGGTAAAAAATTGAGAGAAAAAGTTTCCTGGAAATAATCATCAAGTAAGGTGTCAGTGTTAAGGAAAACGAGACAAAAACCGCACCGCAAGAGGGAAAGTGTAACACAGAGAAAGTGAAGGATTTAAAAAATATATGAGCCTTCAGGTCGCAGTCTGCGATGCGAGATGTAATTAGGTATTTTCCTCTGACCAAACTCATAAACCATGACAACTTTACAGAGCTCAGAGGGAAAGGACTGACGTGTGCAGACGTGGTAATCAGCGCACCAAGGCTCTGCTGAATGAAGCTTGTCCGAGATTCTCTCATCTCTTCGAAAAACAGCCAAGTGGAAACGCTTTCTATTCTCTCTGCTACATATCTGATGCGCTAAGAATCGGACTAGCTTCCCCATTACAATTCACGTAGCTTGGAAATCTTTACTTGACTATCCGTGACATACAATCAGTCTAAAATAGTTTATGCTAATATTCAATGCAACCCTATCATTCTGTAGGTAGGCAAATTACGACCAAGGGGGATTACACATGGAGCGTATAGTCAGGCTATTGTATGTCAGGCCCCAGCAGGGCGGAGATGAAGGTTCCCAGCGGGTATACCACAACCAGGGCAAGAAGGGGGTCACTAACGTTTACTGAATATTCATCTCAGTGCCAGGTTTTTTTGTACAGCCGCCAATCTCACGGCATTCGATATCACCTCATGCATATTTTTGCAATAAAATGTATTATTTTGTTATAACCTTTTTATTTTAAACGTATTACAACTTGTTTTAATACAATGAACCAGTGGATTTCATATAGCTTTCGAACAAACTCTTCAAACATAAAGATCATTTTATAATATTTTTATTTGGTTTGTTATAAAGCGTGTATTCTTTTAGTTTTTAAACTACAACACTGAGGAGCAAAACATATATACATATAGTCAAGCGATAGTCAAATCTTTTAAAGATACACATAAAAAATGAATAACGACGTTCCATTTGACATAAGTATATGTTCTCCAAAACACACATAAATAACAAAGAATATCTCCAAAATGGTTCACTCTGGAAAAAAAAAAAAAAAAAAAAAAATTGTGTGTGTGCGTGCGTGTGTGTGTGTGTAATACCTTTTGTATAGTAGGATTTGTCCTATCTCTTATGGTTTACCAGTTGTGCAAGTCATCCAGAGTATTTAGGGGCCTTAATGACCAAGTTGTCGACGGGCCCTTAGACCCAACACACTCACTCACTCACTCCAGAGTATTTAAGACTTCATAGGCTATAGCCAGAAAAATATCCTAAACACACAGCATTTTAATCAAAATCGTTAATGCCATTTTCAAGAAGATGAATTTTGAAAAATTTTCCATCTAAAGGGTAGTTTAGGGTGGAGAAATTTTCTTCGAAATCTTTGTGTCGCATCCTTGACTGACAAACCGACAGACGCACACCCACACACACACACTTTAAATTAAAAAGAGTTGAAATTGAACGACTGAAAAGTTTATTTCATAGAATTGAAATTGAAACAAAAAAGAAACTGTGGAATGGACAAATTCCGGATACATATTTGAAAACATGATGAAAATCTGCATTAAGGTACACTGGGAGTGAAATTTTGGTCAAAATTGTCAAAAAGTCGAAAATTGTTTTTTTTTACCTTAAAATGTTCCTGGAACACCTGTGCATTTGGATCAGCTAACATTTTTCATATCCCCCACTCCATGTGGTCATTACGGCCCTTTCAAACAGTGCTCTTCCCTTAACGTACACAGGATGCTCCTATATAAAAACCTGTTTTTCTCAAGACTACATTTCTGCATATTCCAAAAGAAGGTCGCGCTTGAATTTTGCTTCAAATTCAATGAAAATTTCCAAAAGTATTCATAAATAGCAGCTAAACAAAACTATGATTCAATTTTGATGTTATCATTAACATGAATTCCAAAAACATTTTTTTTTGTATGTAAAAAATCAATAATTTTTAAGATTAAATTGTCTTTGTTATTAAAAAAATATGTACAGCATTATCAGCAAACGTATTTGAAATATCTCTTCATACAATTGTTACCCGTTTTAGAGTATCAGTTCTGCCATTATAAATGAATTTTGAAAAGTCAACAGACGCAAGCTACATTTTGAAAATTTGCCTATTAAATTCATAAAATTATTTATATAAGATAAGGGAATTATCCAATTTTAATGAAATTTGGTGTAACTTCTATTCTCATATAAATACAAACACAGTAAAACTTTCAGAAAAATCTATCCAGAAATGTGGAACTTTCAAATTTCACTCCCAGTGTCCCTTAAGTGAAACTATTTGTACTCATAAGACAAAAATTATGTTGACCAGTATAATCGATTACCTCTAATGTTGTGTATTTGTGACTGTTTCAATCTTTACACATCCTCTGTATATGGAGATACATAAAGAACGGATTAAAACTTGCATGGTCTGTCTGCGACATCTCTTTCAAGTCTTCTTGCCTCTAGGTTTCCCTCAATTGTATAATCTCGGTTTTTTGAGCCATATATTGCATGCATGGACGATCTTTTAATATTACAGAGCAGAATGAGAGAAAGAATACAAGAAAGAAAAAGGGAAAGACTTGGCTTCTCGTTCCTTATTTCTCTTGCAAATTATTTTGAATGCATCTGTGAGCCGGTCTGATGAAATTAATGCTTGCCGTAACAAGGATCCAATCAGGGACATCTGTATTCATGCATTCGTGCTTGTTACTTGTTAGATAGAGTTACACACCTACCGTGCCTGCCACAGCAGAGAGTACGAGATAAAAAATAATTAAATAAAAGTGTAGGACAGGAATGGAGACAAAAAGGGAAGTAGGCCTGCTGTCCAGGTCAACCGCAAATGGATTCTCTTTATGTAAGTAAATAAGACCACCCTGTCTGGCACTACTTTGTATCATCATGCATGGAAACCGGTTGTTAGTGTAGACGGCGTTTTCGCACAAAAGAGGACCCACGCATTTGCGAATATGCATATGCAAGAAAACATGTTTGTTGCAGGCTTTCTTATTATTCTTGTTTTACGACGAGTGAAATTCGGTTTGTCACGGTTAGACAACAAGTTAAGTAACAACACTTGAATTTATCATCGTCCAAGCACACAGTTGTAATGAATTCCTGTGTAAATAAACCCTACTAATTGGATAACATGGCACAGAGTGAGATGGCTCTGCGTTAACGTCTCTGGCTTGCATTCTCGAGGTAGTGGGTTGGATTCCCGTGGCAGACCCTCCAGAACTGTCCCCCGAATTTCCTGTCCCTCCATTTCGTTACATTAAGGACACCAGGAACTCATTATGCTTTTCCCATACTCAAGTTATGTGATTATTTCAATTTTAAATTTTTTGTGACAAATTTAGCCTAATTTAAATGACATTTGAAGTGTTTAGAAACTAAATATTTCTACATTTATTAGGTGTATAATATTTAGGTTAAATTTAAATGATTTTGTGCAAAATTGGTATAAGTGTGATCATGTTTTCTGACAAAAAATGTTCTGCCTCATACTTCTTGTGCAGTTTTCTCCATAAGCTTTGACTCTAGAACCATCTTATTTTTTCTGTGGCAGTTAATGGATAATTTGATATATGGATCTAAGGAAATGTTGTTGTTGTTGTTGTTGTTGTTGTAGTGTTTAACGCCCGCTTTTACTACTACGGCACCGCAGGCGGTGACACTGATGATACATGAAGATGGAGCACCGGTGGAATGAGATGGCGGGGGAAACCGGAGTACCCGGAGAAAACCCGCCCTGACGCCGCTTCGTCCACCATGAATACCACATGCGGGTCCCTGGGATCGAATCCGGGCCGCCTAGGTGGTAGGATCTAAGGAAATATACATGCTATAAAGATGAGGAAGGGAAAATGATTCATATGTAATGACACAAATTTTATATATATATATATTTTATATATATATATATATATATAAGCTATTTTAATCACATTAAACTTAATATTGCTAAACAAGGCTAGCTAACTAGTGAAAGTAGATGACCATATAGGTACAGTAAAAATTTCAAGTCACTATTTTCAATAGACTTTGAGAAATGTGCACAGGAAGTGTGCTACCCTATAGCATACCATGTTAGGTATATATATCATTTTTAAGCTAAGGATTTGTATTATTTTTAGAATACCAAACAAAAATCTATACTTTCACTGAAATTAGTTTTATTTCAAGTTAGGAAGTGTCGGCGAGCGTCGTGGCAGCAGCACGGCAAGGGGAAACGAATACGCTCTGGAAATTTCGTCCCCTGAATTGGAAGGCGAGCCTACTGGTTTCCTGTCCCCCTTCCCCATGGAACGGTACAAGCCCGAGGGGGGAAGGGAGCCGGTTTCAAAGTCACGCGACCCCTTTGAGAGTACGAACCCGAGGGGTGGGCTGAGTCAGCTTCCGCAGGGATGCTTCTAACTGGGAATATGTAGCGACCCTGCCCTCGGCTCTGTCGTGACAATGTTCCAGTCGCCCTTAGGATGCGTTCGCCTCGTCAGGGACATAGACACAAAAGATCGCCCTCCGGAAGTTGTCATAACGTCATCTTGTGGTATTGTATTCCATCAACAATTCGACACCGATATTTCACCAAAAATGCAAGTTTCGAAATTACCTGATGCCAGAAAGGGTATTTCTAGCAAACGTTCTATGTGTGCAGTCTGTGCCTGTTTGTGAACAGTATAACTCAAAAATGAGAAGTTGGATAAATACCAAACTTGAGTTCAGTGTCTTTCAAGGATGCAACAAAACGATTTTCAGTAAAAATCCACCTACCCCAAACTACACGGATTTTTAAAATAGATTTTCAGGAATAGCTGTGACTACTTTGATTAAGTTGCTATAAATGTGAGATATTTTCATGAGAAATGAAATGCTTATTTTGAATTTTCTGGAAATAGCCTGTGATGATAATTCTGAATGACTTTGCATAACTGAAACCGTCACAGATATACCAACTCTTGTTATGAGAAAGTTAGATCTCTTTAAAGCACGAAGCGGCGTCACGGCGGGTTTTCTCCGGGTACTCCGGTTTCCCCCGCCATCTCATTCCACCGGTGCTCCATCTTCATGTATCATCAGTAGTAGTAAAAGCGGGCGTTAAACACTACAACAACAACTCTTTAAAGCACAAAATTTATGTTAAATATATTTATTTTTATAATTAAACACTTACGAGACATTACTCTCTGAAGTTTATGGTCTTTAGTCTAAAATCTAGGATTCACTGGGTATAAACTTTTCAATGACCTAACCTTTCAACCATTCCTTTGCGTTGCACTATGTCTTAATTAAGAACATAATTAAACGAGTAGAATATCGTGTTATATTCACTTAATTAAGTTAAAGCACACAATAGATGCTTAAAGCTGTGCTAAAATTCTATTAAATTGAACCGGTAACCGAGTTTTTCTAGAATAACCGGGCCGATTCTCATCGGGCCAATGACGTCACGGCACAGCAATAAAGGTATTAAGCCGACGATATATATATATATATATATATATATATATATATGTTGTTGTTTAACGACGCTGTCAATTGCCAGGATCACATCAGCGTCGCCGGTGTGCCGGAATTTTGTCCCGCAGGAGTTCCTTTACATGCCAGTAAATCTACTGACATGGAGCTGTCGTTTTTAAGCACACTTAAAAACCATCGGCCTGGGCCGGGTTTGAACCCGCGACCTTGGGATCAGTAGGCCAGCGTCTAACCAACTGAGCCACCCAGACCGACAAACCGACGAGACCTGATCAATGTTAATATACAGGGTAGAAGGTACTGCTTCAGCCATACGTTAACTAGGGATTCTACATGATGAGTGCAACAAAAGTGTTCAATGCAATTATTGTCAATAAAGAACAGTTTCGCTGGAAAAGCATAATTTGTATAAAATAGTTGGAGCCATCTAGCTTCTTGATGAATTGTAGCGTAAACATTGTGTGAACAATGCTGTTATGCATCACTACCTTAATTCGAATGAATTTAGTCACAATTTAATCTTAAAATGTCACACAAAGTTTAATTTCTAAGAGAGATTTGGTATCTTGATCTTAACATTACTTTGTAACTTAATTCATTTAAATTAAAATAAAATAACATTACGGCATTGTTCACAATTTATCTGCGTGACAGTTAGTGAAATAATAAACCATTTATATCCATTCGTCAAGAAGCAAGAGGGCTCCAAATGTTTGAAGCATATTATTTTTTTTTTTTTTTCGGCGAAACGGTTCATTACTGACAATAATTGTACTGGACAAATTTGCTACACTCAACATATAGAATACCTGGTTAACGTATGTTCGAAGCACTGCCTTCCACCCTGTAGTGTTTGAAGGTGCTGCGGTAACTCCTTAGTACACTTAATGCATATGTAGTGGCACTATATATTCAGGAACTGAAGAAATAGGATGAGGATGAACAACCGATAAGGTTCGTTATCTGTCATTAAGCTCGCCCACTCTGACCATGGCAATTTTCGTGGTTTCTCCTACAAAAGATTCACGGGCTTGCCGTCCCCTTATTTCTCATCATTTGGTGGGCTTCGATGCTGTGTAGTGTTAGTAAGTGTTGGACTGATGATGCTGCCTCCTTCTCGAACCCTTCATATGGCAGCCTTCTATGAGCCGCCTAAGATGGCTTGATTTCTCTCGACTCCTTCAGAGGGACTCCTCTGGGTAGCCAAGTTATTACCTATAGAATCTTCAATCCTGGAATCGTTAGGAACATCTGCGCGTCTCTGTGGCCTCTCTGACTGGGGCCTATAACCTCCTGTGATTCCTCTATTTCACCCGTTTCTCCTAGGGAAGGTACCTCATCTCAATGCACTGTGACGTCACACTCTTTATCCCTATGCCTGTATAGGTGAAGGTGGACATAATGGGAGCTTAACATAGGTGGAAGGAAATACAGTGGCGGTTGTACGTTTTACAATATCAGAAGGTTTGCACTTTTATTAACAATATTGTCTATGTATAGAAGGTAAAGTATAAATAATATTTTATATTGCATTCAACTGAGTGCTTAATACAGCAAATGAACATTCAATTTCGTCGCTCTTCTGTCACTTACATATATATGCCAGCATCACATTCAATATTTACAATTGTATTCAATTGTGATTCAGACATCGAGTTTTTTGTACCATTTCCCTCTAATTATCTTTGCAGTAATTGGAGTAATGGTCTTTGTTGTACAAAGCTAAAGACTATATTTTAAACCGTTGTCAGATAATTGGCTTCTGTGAACACGCTTAGAGCGGTTCATTAATAAAAAAAAATCTGATGTGCTACACTCACATGACTTTTTCTACTCCTGCACTAACTATTCTTACAAAAAATATTGCTCTATTTTACGTTAATGGAGATTAATATTTGTAGACATTGTCGTATTGCTAATTTTCTTGTAGGTACAAGGAGAATAGAGTAAGTCGCTTTAAACGACAGTCAAATGTTTTAAGAGTGGTCACTATGTGACGACTGAAATTCCGTTCTCTTTGAATAACCAGGGGAACCATTTCAGAACTTCTGTAAGTATTGCAAAATTGACACACAACAAAAATGGTTCACTTCACGATAAAGGTTGCATGTTACATTGGTTGTATGTTTTAACGAGATCCATATTTTTTGTACAGTACGACTTGGTCTATCCTTTTGTGCAAAGGTCATCAAGAGTAAACATAACTACATGGGTTATAGCCACAAAATTCAAAATACACATTTAATTTGCCATAAAATATCTTAAACATTCACCGTTTTGTTCCAAATCAGTAGACATTTCTGAGAAAATATTAATTGTCCAAGAATTTATGTAAAGGGAAGTTTAGGATGGAAAACTTTTCTTCAATATCTTCGTGTTTTCGAATTTTCAGTTTTGAGATACGCTGCTCACAGGCAGACATGCACTCACACCACAGACAAACACAGATCTTCTTCTGAAAATGCCTTTTTTTCGGTGAAATCTCGACATAGAACTTTGGGTTGAATACAATACGTAGAAGAGAAAAGAATGAAATGGTTAATAGATATATAACCTTGAAAATTATTTTCTATAGAATTATTAAAGTATTTGCCTATTTGTTTACACCATTAATTCTGGTCCCTTTTTTATCTTTTTTGCTTAGTTGTTTATTTTAGAGTACAGAATGCAGAATAAAATGTATTGTGTAAGTTAATAAACCTATATGCACTACATGTGTGCCTATGCACATAGGAATTCATCATGAGCACGTGAGCTTTAACGATGCGCATCTGTTTAAAAAGGCTAAAATTTCAAAAAGTGACAAAAATGGATTTCTGTTCTATCAAATTGTATAGACCTTCTGCTTTACTTTGATATGCCTTTTATAACCCTACGACCTTTTTAACTATGGCCGTTTAAGTGACTGCCTGCAGTGGTCACGTCCACTTAAATCAATGCAATTTCATTATTCTTGCTACCACCTCAAACTTGGTTTTCTCATGTTCTTATTTTTAGCTCTGTTTGCTCTTTACAATGCTCCACGCCATCCAGTTTTCAGCACATATGCATGAAATTTGGTATACACACTTAGAAATAACATTAAAAAGAAATTTTGAGAAAATTTTTACATTACGTGAATAAATTCAGAGTAATTAAATATTAAAGTTTACATTTCAAAATTTAAATTAAAAAATAAAGAAATTAAAGTTTAAATTTTATTTTTATCCAGACCATTAACAAAATTAAGAAATCATCTCATCAATGTGCAAAAATTCTGTTAAAGAACACAAATAAAGATTATTACGTTTTTCAAACCAAAATTGCATCATGGGAAAATATTTCTAAAAATATTAAAAAATGATAATAAAATATTAATATCTTAGGAAATTAGTTGACTAAATGTATGAAAGTTGACAGATTTACTGCTCACTATGCACTTATTGTGGTGTTAAAATTCCAAGCGCAAGAGAAGTACGAAGCATCGACCGTGAAGAACGGGTTCTTGTGATGAGGACGTAATCTCACCAGATAGTCTTATGACTTACGGGGGGATGTTGCATGAAAATTTTCTGTATACGGCTACAGATATCGAAAGGGTAGTTAAAATAGGAAATCCTACAAACGCTATGAATTATTTCAAAAAGCTTCCTTGGGTCCAGCCTCAACCATTAAAGACAACTGAAAGGAAGGAACCATTTCTGGAGTAAGCACAATCTCCGCTCTCACTAATGAAGACATACAGCATCTGCTCTGTGAGATCTTCTAAACTTCGTGTATTATTCAGTAAATGGCGAATTGCTAACTTGAAAATGTGGCGCTGAAGTGTAAAAGTGGACAATAAGCTGTTTAGGTAGAAGATCAGATGCTTTGCACGCAGCATGGCCAGTCGGTTATTGCGGTGACATTTTCTTTAGTGGCCAGGCATGATTAATTATACAAGAAGCCGTGAAGACTACAAATGCTGGGGGAAACAGGTTCCAGAGTACCGCGTCCAAATACAAAGGTACAAACAATAAGATGGTGATCGTGGAAATATGTCGGCCGTGATGAAATGAACGCGCCGCTGAGTTGCATGTAAGATGGTTAGGGTATACAAACATACAGAACACGTTCACAGACTACCGTCCTGTTCCAACCTCGCCGTATTGTGAAACAAACGCATTACCAAGAAACATCCTCGTAAACACAAAATAACAGCAACTCCCTAAATTCATTTCATTGATAATAATGGGCCGGTACTGTGGAATGGAATAGGTTCTGTTCACGTGGCATAACAGTCAAGATTATGTCCATTTGTACAAACAGCACCAAAGAAAATCTTCGGCGCATTTTGTACCATTTCCTAGCGTCTTAATTATCACTGAGCATGTTGGCTTGACGACACAGCAGTGAGGGGGGAGGAGTTTTAAGACAAATTTCATTTATCAGAGTTTTCTCTAGAAGGTCAAATTATCTTATATTGCTTAAGCCTTTCCTTGTGTACCAGTTGTAGCAAAACTCATATACAGTGGGTATATGAAACATCCTTTCATTTCACAATATCCTTCACTGGATCGTATTTATGTCATCCAATTATTTTTCAACCCCGTCTCATAGACAATTGGTACCGACTGGGTGGAGTCGAAGGTTGGTTATCTGAACGTAAAATTTTAGCCAGGGAAGATCTCTATTGTGATCTAGAGGAGGGGAGCACCTTTAGGAACAACAACAACAACAACAACAACAACAACAACAACAACAACAACAACAACAACAACAACAATAATAATAATAATAATAATAATAATAATAATAATAATAATAATAATAATAATAATAATAATAATAATAATAATAATAATAATAATAATAATAATAATAATAATAATAATAATAATAATAATAATAAAAAATAATAATAATAATAATAAAAAATAATAATAATAATAATAAAAAATAATAATAATAATAATAAAAAATAATAATAATAATAATAATAATAATAATAATAGTAATAATAATAATAATAGTAATAATAATAATAATAGTAATAGTAATAATAATAATAGTAATAAAAATAGTAATAAAAATAGTAATAAAAATAGTAATAAAAATAGTAATAAAAATAATAATAATAAATAATAATAATAATAATAATAATAATAATAATAATAATAATAATAATAATAATAATAATAATAATAATAATAATAATAATAATAATAATAATAATAATAATAATAATAATAATAATAATAATAATAAAAAATAATAATAATAATAATAAAAAATAATAATAATAATAATAAAAAATAATAATAATAATAAAAAATAATAATAATAATAGTAATAGTAATAATAATAATAATAGTAATAATAATAATAATAGTAATAGTAATAATAATAATAATAGTAATAATAATAATAGTAATAAAAATAGTAATAAAAATAGTAATAAAAATAATAATAATAAATAATAATAAATAATAATAATTAATAATAATAATAATAATAATAATAATAATAATAATAATAATAATAATAATAATAATAATAATAATAATAATAATAATAATAATAATAATAATAATAATAATAATAATAATAATAATAATAATAATAATAATAATAATAATAAT
>CM060964.1:25635410-25735410 GCA_030765045.1 Tenodera sinensis
ATCCGGTCCAGACCGATTGTTTTTAAGTGTGCTTAAAAACGACAGCTCCATGTCAGTAGATTTACTGACATGTAAAATAACTCTTGCAGGACAAAATTCCGGCACACCGGCGACGATGACTGATGGTGAAATGGAATGAAATTACAAACACTCAACTAAAATCTCCGCAAAACTTAAAGGCATATGGAGGCGGGGCGTACTGCGGACTCCAGCGAATCCTACGCTTGCCCCTCCTACCAGCGCTGCCGAATGTGGTGCATGCATCTCACACAACCTTATGTACAGACCCTCTGCCGGTACACGCACTACGCTTGGCAACAGCGCTCTGCTTGAGCATTGGCCAGCGTCCACATGCCTTTAACTTTTGCGAGCGGTATGGCTATAAGTTCAAGCTTAAAATCAGCTATGTTTATCCCACAGCTGAGCTCCCTCCACGTGATGTATCACACGTAGTCTATTGCCTTAATCAAATTGAGTCTAATAATCGTTTGGGAGTTTTAAGTTTGAAACATAATTCGTTTCGAATTCATTTATATACAGCGTACATATGTAGCAGTATATTCCAAAATGTCTCATTTGTGTGGATCTGTTCCAAGGGGTTTGAAGTTAACTGGTGGTTGCTTGATGAGATACTTTAGGCATGCTAAAGCATAAGTACAGCATTGTCTAAGAAACGGGGTCCCCTCAGGACCTGCTCTCGTGGAAGACAAAAGGAAGATGAAACAGAAAACCAGGAAATGACAGTACCTTCTCATCTCATCACGGATTAACATTTAGTAATGATTACAAAGCTCTACGCTTCGCTTCTATTTTGCTCGGGGTAGCGTTCTCCCGTTTTGTTATTTGCAGTGCCCTAATCACTTAAGAGGTTTGCCATCCTTGGATAAAATGGTTAGCTGTAATCCCACCAGTTTCAATAAGAAGGAAAAAAATTGTCTCTTGTTGGTTACAGGACTGTGTGCTAGCTATCACTTTTCTTAAAGCTTCCTTCTTTTCCGTTGTCTGCCTTGTTAGTTTATGATTCTTGTTCTCTCATCATTATCGGCAGAATTGGCAGACAAAGGCCAACAAGAACAATATTCTTTGAAGGCGTACACAGTGAACAGTTTTATATACATTGTAGCATTCCGTCTGGAAGGCCGCCATTAAGCGTGTCTTCTTTATCCTAGCGTATTGTTGTATTGAAACACGTTTTACTTGAAGATTTGCTATCATAATTGTATCATTTGAATAATTATGAACCATAATAGTATATTATACAAGGAGACTACAATGGTAGTAATTAAGAAGCTCAAGTTTCATACGACAATTTATGCTCGACCGTATACCTAACTTTGATGGAGAAATTGAAGCAATTCGAATGGCCCTACAAAATCTTTTGTATAGAATTTCACATTTTCAGCAAGCAGTTATTCTCTCGGATTCCAGGGCAGAAATTATAGCAATTACTTCCAAGTTGTCACCAAAAAAACCAAACAATTATAGAATGTTGGAAAAGGCTTAGCCATCTAACAGCACTTCAAATACACCTAGTCTTCCAATGGATACCAGCTCACTGTGGACTGAATGGTAATGAGAAAGTTGATTTTCTTGCAAAAAAAGGTACCAGCGGTGTACAAAAATCTATATTTAATATTCCATTTTATGCAGCTAAAAGATTAGTCAACTCTGAATTCAAAAAAAGTATTGCAAAATATTACAATGAAAAATTAAAGAATAAAAGATGGGAATCAAACATTCAAACAGTAATTCCTGAGTGTCCTCGAAAAACAGCAGTTGCAACCTTCAGGTTGATTACAGGACATGATTGTGTGGCAAAACATTTAAACGGAATTGGGATATATTCTTCACCACTCTGTCCTCTATGTGATCTGCAAGAGGAAATGGATCGAGACCACCTTCAAATATGCCCGACCACTTCTAGTGCCCCATCCATCAGTGAAAAATATTGGAGAGCAAGAGGATTAATGACTTCATTGTCAGAAATCCAGCATTAGCTAACAATATAGTTGAATTGTTGTAAGATGCTACACACTCACCAAGGGACAATGACCTACATATTGCATTAGCTGATTTCTGCGCAGGTGCTAAAGGATTGATTCATTTCCAGTACGTCACAACTGCATGATGAAAACGATAACCTTGGAATGCTGCATAACATCGAAAAAAGAAAGCAAATTGAATATGTTGGATTTCAGACGAAACTTTATTTCATGTATAAGTTATTTATTGTATAATTAGTGAAATTAGGTGTGTGTTTTGTGTAAGTTGCATCTTACTTAGGCGGGTGGAGTAAGTTGCATCTTACTGTCAGTAGTGTCCGACGTTTCAGCGTTTTCTAAACTCGCGCTAGTTGCGTTTCGAGAATTAATCGATATTGCGCTTTGTCATTGCTGCATGGGAATTCTCTGATTGGTGGAACACCTGTCCTGAAAATTGAAGTGTCCAATTGGATGAAGAGCAGTCCTTTAATGAAAGTTTGAACTTAAGGAGGTCCATTAAAGAATCGCCATCAGACTTATAATTAATAAATTTGGGTATGGTTGAGCACAAAATACTTAATGTATGCAATTTGTTAAATGCACGACCAATAAAACGGTGTTGCTATAATATCCAGTTTGTTTATCATAGTTCAAAATCTCTTTGAACTAAACTGGGTCTAGACCGCCTCAGTATCGCAGTGGTAACACGTCTGCCTCTGGTGCGGAGGACTCGGGTTCGATTCCAGGTACCGGCGTGGGGATTTTTCCCCGCAGGGAGGTCGGGTCCGGGGTGCACTCAGCCTCATGATGCCAACTGGGACTTCATATGGAGACAAACCCTCGATGGGCCCGCCAAGGATCACTGATGGTATCTAAGAATCTACTAGTTTGGGAAAAATAATCTTAAATATTGCTTAGAAATTAACGCAATATGAACATCACTTTTTAATAACATCATAACTAAGCATCTTAACACAGATTAATCTTATCATTCTATTATGTTATTTATACGGAGGTATACAACAGTTGTTATCTATCCCGAAAAATAAATCGCGTGTCATAATTTGAAAATGAGAACATATCGGTAAATGAAAACAACAAAAGAGGGGCAAAAAATCACAACGCTAAAATTACACTATTTCTACATGTTTGGCCTTTAAAACACAGTGGATATACAAACATGCTTGGAATGGGTTTTTCACATTAATGCATGCAAAATGTATTGTTTTTATTGTAATCCTGTAAGAAGCTGTATGGAATATACACCTTGTATTTTGGTAGGGTGTTTACACCGGGTAGTTTGAATCTTATCAAAGTATCAGAACTGGTGACATTCCTTTACAATTGCACGCCATTCGTCTCTTTTGAAAATCTGTAGGCGTCATAGATATGGACACAACTGACACCTTTTCCCTATATGGCATGCAGCAAGTGAGAACGGAGATTATCTTCAGCGATACCCTTCACTCATGCTGTCAGTTAATGTCAACCACATTCCAAATATTAACAACCATTTATTTTTGTGCTTTCGATTTGGGCGGCATAAATACGCTAAAACATATTTATAATATCTGAAACTGTACTTTCCAACCAGAGTAAACATGGCTGTTCGATCTGAGTCTGATAGTCACAGCTTGACTGGAAGTTTAGTTAAACCAAGCCAAAGGTTTAACTTTATAACCCTTTGGTTGAGTTAAACTAAGGTGCAATGGTGTTGGTAAACCTGATGGCTGAGAAACAAGTAAATGTACGGAAATAGCGGCCATTCGCAATGAAAATAACATGTAACAATTTAACGCTAAATTACCATGACAGAGTAGTAACGTTTGCACAAATAAAACGTGCAGCAGTTTAGGCAAATTCACCAATTCATTTGCTATTTTGTTGATACTATTTATGGTATGGTGTACCCAAACTTGGTCCTATTTATTACGATATATATCGTAGTTTATTATTATCATTATCATTATCATTATCATTACTACTACTGCTACTACTGCTGCCGCCGCCGCCGCCGCCACCGCCACCACCGCCACCACCGCCACCACCACCACCACCACCACCACCACCACTACCACTACCACTACTATTATTATTATTATTATTATTATTATTATTATTATTATTATTATTATTATTGTTGTTGTTGTTACCATTATTAGTATTATTACTATCATTTTAATTATTATTATTATTATTATTATTATTATTATTATTATTATTATTATTATTATTATTATTATTATTATTATTATTATTATTATTATTATTATTATTATTATTATTATTATTATTATTATTATTATTATTATTATTATTATTATTATTATTATTATTATTATTATTATTATTATTATTATTATTATTATTATTATTATTATTATTATTATTACTATTATTACTATTATTACTATTTGAAGCGTGTCAGAAGAATCATCATATAGAATTTCTAGTAAAGAAATGCTGGGATGGTTTTGTGTTCCCTGTAATTTCGATATCAGTCATAAAAAATATGATACATTATTTTGTACCGCTTAATTTTCAAGTACGGTCCTGGACTGAACCCGACTAACGTTTTTTCTTCCAAATTAGGCCCGAGGTCACGCAGACCTCTACCTTAAACACAAAGAAATGAACTGACGGGAAATTTCGCGACCTTATATAATCCACACCAACATTCCCTCACCAATCTGGGAAAATCACCAAGAGAATAGAACCGGGGATTCGCTTAGTAAAGTTACAAGGACTCTGGTTTCAGAGAGTAATTCACTTTTAACGGTATTTCCAGGCATCACACTATAGACATAAATAAATAGCCTGATTTACTTGGTTAAATTATCCCGGGAATTCCAATTTGATGTAACATTTTACAATCTCCTTGAGTCCTTCTGTTCTACCTGAGCAAGGGTTTTGAGTGGCCATGAATCTTATTAAGGGAACGCAATTTGGCGTTAACCTGAAACTAATTAAGGAAAACCACGGAAAACCTTAGATCGGGCAGCAAACGCTAAGGGAAATGGAACCGCTTCATATTTACCACACGGCGGGTGTCCAAACATGTAATTAAATTGCCATGGTTCATAAGCCTTTCCGACGCGCCAGCCTCCATCTTTGTTATCAGCAGCTCCTCTGATGAACAATATCATAACATGCCTTTAGTTAGACGCAGTGTTAGGTCTTTATAAGCCTTCGTCAGTACTGCCATTTGCCTCACATTCTGGAGGTCCTCACTTCGAGTCTCGGATAAGGGAAGTATTTGTTCGGCACTTTCCCTATCCTCAAGAGAGAAATGCTAAGCTCTATAGCAAAATCGGCTCAACTGGGTCACTCTACTGAAACACGTTCTTGTCTCACTCCACGTGCCATCCCTCCCCTGCACTACTATTAGGTCCCGACACACCTCATTCAGTGGCGAGTGTGACTGTTTCATGAGGAGTGGAAGAGAGTTCCGTCGTTTCCCTTCATTCCATTTCCTTATCATCTTGTAGGTGTGCCTTCAGGAGTGTAGTGTTGGCAGTGCCGGACAGATGGCGCGGATGATTGTGCATAGTAACTGCTGTTTTCTGCGCTGTCCAACGGGGGGGGAGGGATGCTCAGTGCGACAGCGGAACCGCGGTGTGATGGCTGCCTGGTGGGGCCTGGCGCCGGGATAGGCATCTCAGAACTTGTTAGGGACTTCCACGCGTCTCTGTGGCCTGTCTAGCTCCGATCCTATGTGGCACATTCGGTTCCCTCATTTCATCCCTGCCTCCTGCGGGTGATTGCCACAATAGATCTGTGCAGATCGAAGTTTGTGAGATGTCCCCTTTGTGCCTGCACCCTTTACACTTTTACACAACGTTTGCGCGGATGTTAGTGAAATAATAAACAATTTATATCCATTCTTCAAGAAGCTAGAAATTACTTCTTTCTTTGGCAAAACAGTTCTTCATTGACAATAATTGGATTGGGAATATTTGTTACACTAACCATGCAGACTTCCTGGTTAACGTACGGTACCTTCCACCCTGTATAATGATAATTTATCGACTATAGATTTGCTCGAGCCCTTGGTAGTTCGTGCTTGTTTTATACCAGAGCTAGAAAACAAGACTCAGGATACTAATACAAGGATTTACAAGTTAATTTGTATGGAAATTCACTTGTTTTGAGCCCCAAACCTGGGTTGTACACACATTTAACAAAGCAAATAATGGCACAGTGTTTCTATTAACCAAAACTTGGAGCTCATGTATCTTAAGATGAGTAATAAGATTTTAGCGAACAATGTGCAAGAAGCGGAAGTCGACTAATCGCAGTTTCCTGTATGTGCATTTGTTCGCAAGCTCATTACCGCGCATGCTCTTCTCTCTTTTATGTAATTAGGTAGGCAACATAAATCTCGACACCCATTCTCCCTGTACATGTGGTTTCCAAGCATGTTGAAAAACGGCAGTAGCAGTACACCACGTGGTGGAGTTTAAATTGGAATTTAAGTTGTAGCAAATGTTATGGCTTTTTATATCTACCAGCGTTCCTGTTATTTTACAAACGTGTAGCGAATGTAACCATTAGCACTGTTTTATTATGACGTGCCGTTTACAGCAGCTGTTGTTTGTCAACTCCTTCTGAACCTGTACACAATATTTAAAAAGCTTTCCTAATGCATTTGGATTAAGCAGAAAAAATTGTATGCTAAATCACTTGAGTACCTTAATGTTAAGAATACATATTTTAGGTTATGTTGCATTAAATTTCGCAGTTAATGCCGTTTTGTTGGGAGATGGAACGTTGCAAATTACGCAAAAATAACATTTTTACTTTCTCTACTACGTATAGTAGAGGAAGTACGTACATATTGTATTCCATCCAAAATTTCGATATCGAGATTTCACCGGAAATATATCTTTTGAGGCCCCATGAACCCCCCCAAAAAAAGAATTTTTTAGAAAAAGGTTCGTGTGTGTGTATTTGTGTGTGTATGTGTGTGTGTGTGTTTTCTTGAATATAGCTCTAAGGATTTTGATTAAAATGCCATTTTTTTCAGTTGTTGTTGTACTGTTTAACGCCCGCTTTTACTTACGGCACCGCAGGCGGTGACACTGATGATACATGCAGATGGAGCACCGGTGGAATGAGATGGCGGGGGAAACCGGAGTACCCGGAGAAAACCCGCCCTGACGCCGCTTCGTCCACCATGAATACCGCATGCGGGTCCCTAGGATTGAACCCGGGCCGCCTAGGTGGTAGGCGAGCGCGCTAACCGCTCGGCCACGGCGCCGCCCCCTTTTTTTTTCCCCCAAGATATACATTTTATTTGTCATAAAAATATCTCAAACATATGTCGTTTTAATCAAAATCGTTAGAGCTATTTTGAAGAAAATAAAAGTTGCCGAAAAATTTTCCACGTAAAGGGTAGTTTAGGGTGCAGCAATTTGCTTCAAAACCTTTTTGTCGCATCCTTAAAAGACAATAAACTTAAATACCAACTTTGGTTTTTAACCGACTTTTCGTTTGAGTTATGCTGTCCACAGACCGACAGACATACAGACAGTTCCACAGACAGACACACACACACACACCCACAAAGAGACACAAGCAGACACAAGCAGACACACACAGACAGACAGACCGACAGACAGACACACGGACACACACAGATGGACCTTTTTCTAAAAATACTTTTTTGTATTCAAGGGGCCTCAAAACATATTTCCGGTGAAATCGCATAGAAGTTTTGGATGGAATACTTACTATACGTAATAGAGAAAGTAAAACAAGGGCCATAGACACATTATTCTGCCTTTTGATTGAAAGAATGTCTAAAGCTTTGAAGTGAGATGCAGTGAAATTTTGATATCTTAATTGTTGTTTGGAATTCAATGCTTGGTCTACCTTAGTTACCAAAGCAGGAAAGTAAAGTATATAGAGACATAGGCAGGAGCTTGAAACACAACATTGATTGTGGCACGTGTCCAAATATGGAGTTAACTTGGCTACTGTATCAGAAGAATGCTTCTGCTTTTAGCAGCGGTGGACTTGGGAAGAACCTCCGCCTTCCATTTGCGCATTCTAAAATCGCAGCAAATAAGCGTGTGCACGTGCTGTAATACAAAAAGAGAAACAATAAAATTACGCACTCCCAAAGGTCGTTCGAATCGGGGTAGCTACCCCCGTTGTTTCACCTATGCTGGACACACACATCAATAATAAATTTGCTGCATCAACCAAGGTAAAATAAAAACAATAGCGGTTTTCGGTTCCGCATAGCCATGGCAAACAAATGCGTGATAGGGTAAACACCAAACTCAAAAGGGGGAGAAAAAAACGCACTTAGCTTACATGCAATCAAGCTCACTTATTACAGATAATTCCTGGGATGAAAATAATGTATTCATCTTTCAACAACTGCCAGTTTCCAAAATGCTTTGTGTTGTTCTTTATTCAAATTATGCTCTGACTCTTACAGTAATTTTAAATGCCGTTTCTGAGCCAAAGTAGAATTACTTTATCCTGGAAACATATCAAACTTGACAATCCACATTGAAGGGCAGACATGCTACCATCAAGCTGGGAATAACACTACAAGATATCCCAAAATCTTTGATAGCGCAAACCTCACAAATCCTTTCGAAAAAATTAATCGAATATACCACAGGAAAAACACCATAATAGTTTCATGTTATTTTTAACAAAATTATTCACTTCAAACTTATTGCACAAGAAAAATAAAAGTTGTGTTACCCCGGTATGTGTTTTAAAGCTCTATCCGAACCTGAAACAGTAACTATTAAGGCATAGGTTCATCAAAAGTAATGTTCCTTTAAGAAATAACTTAAATAGCCCATTAAAAATCTTATGTGTTGCACTCACATGACTTTCTCTACTCTTGTACTAACCATTCTTACAAACTCTTATTCCTATATCTTCTTCGTGTTGTTTGTGATAAGCATTTACAGAAATTATCTCATTGCTTATTTCTTTGCAGGTACAAGGGTAATATGGGAACACAGTAGGCTTTGAGTGATAGTCAAATGTTTTAAAAGCTTTTAGATTTCATTTTCTTTGCACGGTTAACATATAAACATGAGCCATGATGTTGCATTTGGTGAAAGTTGTCCGAAACTGACACATATATCAAAGAATATCTCCGAAATAGGTCACTCTACAAATAATGTATTTGGACATAGATTGTGTGTTTTAGGGAGGTCTACATTCTTTGTAGATACAGTAAGATTTGGTTTATCGGTTACGGTTTACGAGTTATTCAAAAGACATCCGGAGTAAACAGGACTACATAAGTTATAGCCATAAAATTCAAAATATACATTTCATTTGTCATAAAAATATCTTCAACATATATCATTTTAATCAAAATCATTAGAGCCATTTTCAAGAAGGTCAAAATTTTCGAAAACTTTTCCATGTAAAGGGTAGTTTAGGGTAGGGCAGTTTTCTTCCAGATCTTCCTGTCGCATCCTTGAAATGCATTAAACTTAAATACCAACTTTGGTTCTTAGCCGACTTCTCTCTCTCTCTCTCTCTCTCTTTTTTTTTTTTTTTTTTTTGAGTTATGCTGTTCACAGACAGACACAGGGAACTTTTTCTAAAAATGCTTCTCTTTTAATTCAGGGGGCCCCAAAACATATATTTCCGGCGAAATCTCGACATCGAATTGTTGGGTAGAATACAATACTTCTTCTACTGTACTATACGTAGTAGAGAAAGTAAAGATTACTTCGATTTACTACATATTGTAAGTTCAAGTATCTATATTTGTCTGTACATTACCTTACTGGATAGTAAAACAGGCTCTAAGGACAGTTTTACTCTGGCACTGTATCTTCCAGATTAATTATATCCATTATGTAATATGAT
The DNA here is from genome assembly GCA_030765045.1 of Tenodera sinensis. Taxonomy (NCBI): domain Eukaryota; kingdom Metazoa; phylum Arthropoda; class Insecta; order Mantodea; family Mantidae; genus Tenodera; species Tenodera sinensis. The sequence continues at coordinate 25,645,250 of CM060964.1, forward strand.
ATATGATGTTTAAGCTCTTGCAGCCAACAATGACCTCACACATTAAATAAAACATCTTAATATGGAATATGAACCCGCAATTGTGCTTCTCAAGATTATATCTCATGAATCAGCTGCTCTTTTGAAATATTTAATGACATCAAGCTAAGCTTATTACGAAGAAAAAATTGCTGGTTGGAAGTAAATTGCTTAATAAAAGACTGGATACAAATCGCCATCCTTTGCGGACCATACTCATGTATGTCCCTGCTGCAGGCCACAAAGTTTATGAATCTGCAGCACGCGATAAGGTTCATTAATTAATGGTCTACTCATCATCTAAAACTTAGGAGACACGCAACATTTTAAAGTCGATAACCACATGAAGCTTCAACCCATAGCTCACGTCCGCAGTCTCTGCGTAAATTCAACACAACTTCAGCATCCTTCCACACGAGATGTTGCAAATGGTGTAACACATTAATTCATTTACGGAATATTTTCACAAGGTTGTCAATTACTTGCAACGGTTATCCACTGAAATGGAGCAAATTTCCCGCTTCTTGTTTTCTTTAACCTCTTCTAATATGCAAGAGACTGTTTTCTAACTTCACCTAGCTTTTCTTCTCTTCCGTTAAAAGGGTAAATTAGAAACGGCAGAGGTAGCAGGGGATACCATACTGAACCGTCTGCAAGTTATCGTAAGCAGAACTTCGGGAAGAAGGAAGGAGATGAGAGTTCCCAACGGGCGTGTCACAAATCAGGAGAAGGAAGTCGCAAGCCACCACCAAGGTGGGTCCTTAACACTAATTCAGCTTTCTTCATCCCAACACTAGAGCCGGCCGCACAGCCGCCAACACAACGGGTACCTGGTCTCAACAAATGTTCCCCCTCACGAGGACAGCGACCAGAACGCCACCTGCAATCCCCACCAGATAGCACCACCACACAACACTTTCGACCCTGAAAGAGTGAACTGAAGATGGGTGGAATGAGTTGGATGGACGCAGAGTCACAATCAGGAAACCAAGGTTCACCATGGTCAGCGGGAATTGAAAATGCAGCTCGTAAAATCCTACACTTCTCTTTGTCCCTCAATTTTATTGAGGAGAGACCAGTTCGATTTAAGGTTTTTCTGAGTATGTCTGTGTAGAGTAGGTAGACATGGAAGTTCCTTTGACTCTCTTACAACTCCAGAACAAGTTTTATTCCGTACCAATCGCACAATCTAGTGCACGGAAAAGTGTTGACGCTTTTGGTTTCCCATAGTTTCCATTATTTGATGCCTATCACCGAGGCGGCCTGGGTTCGATCCCAGGGAACCGCATGAGGTATTCGTGGAGGACAAAGTGGCGTCAGGGCGGGTTTTCTCCGGATTCTCCGGTTTCTGCGTCGCTCATTCCACCAATTTCTCCATTATCACCGCTCTAATCATCGATTTCGTCTGCATTTGATAGCATCCTCTTCCTCACTATCATATCTGATGCTTGGCTGACCACTCGCTTGCAGGTCTTCACTGTGTCCGGTCCATAGCTTCCTGTGCTCCCTGAGAGGCGTCTGGCCCTAAGCACTGGTCCTAGAGCGTGTAAGTCCTCCGTAAGGGGAGGGTAATCACATAAAATAAAAAAACAAAACATTTTATCGTCTGTCTCCGGGTGAGCCAATCTATTATTAGTTTTAATACAAGTGCGACACACATAAAGGTGAGACCTTGGTGAGCGGCGAAAGGAGAGGAGTACTGGGTTGGTTTGTAACGGTGGTCCAAACCAGCTCCTGGATGAGTCCGTCTCGTACTGGTTTGCTTTCAAAGGTCTGGCACTCAAACCTTTACCTGTAAACACAGGTCGGTTTCAATCTCCCTTCAAGAGTGAAGGGAAATACGGGAGCTAGTCAGGAATTAAGTCGAGTGCTACAATCAGCTAAAGAGTGGCAACTAGACATGGAAGAGGCAGTTTAGGATTTCCTTACCAGCATACACTACTGCACATTACATCCGCACTGAACTCCTTTGTTTCAATATGCGAAGACGATATAAAAGTAAAAGAAAGCACTGCATTCGGCCTGAAGTGTTACGAAGATCACAACTTACGCCCAATATAAGGTGCGTACAGTAGGAACTGGGTTATATCTCCTTATATCTAACATAAGTAGGAATGTATATGTTAACATTTGAAGACCAGGCACTTATAGCCTCTCTGCGCCATTATTTGATTAAATAAGTTACTTCACCAACCTGATGAAAAAGAAAAATCAACTTACGATGTGGAGGAAAACTTCATAACTTATACAAACTTACACGTTTTGATATAGGTCACAAGGGAAATGTTCACTGACTGCAGTTAATATGCTCATTTTATGGCAGAAACCACTAAAACTATGTAAACTGATAGAACACTTTCTAGAGAAGTGACTAATGCAGAAAATGTGTTTTTTAAAGCTGTTGTTTACAAACTATTCTACCATCAAGCCCGTCAATTATACTATGGGAGTAAATGTTGAATGTTTATGCGAATTATTTTCAAATTGCTAAGAAATACGAATGGTTATTATTTTCACTACCTGCACAAATTTCTTCATACATTTACAACCTTATTCTTCTTCTTTTCTTCTTCTCAGTACACATTTATCTGTAGTAATGGTATCAGAATACCACGATTTATATTGAGAAAATTTGGAGCTCGATTTTTATTTACTTGTTTAGTCTACTTCACGAATAAAATAATAAATATTAAATAGCATATTCCTGTAATTCACTTAAAATACTAATAACTAAAACTAAACACAACAGTAAGAAACATGCTGTCTGGCATTTACTTCCGGTAACAGTGGAACAGATGCAGGTCAAAATTTCTGCAGTACCATCTATTTGCCACAGCAAGACTAAGAACAAACATTGTATGTCAAGTTGATAAAATAAAAAGGACACTGTCAGGATATGCGGTTGTGATTGGTCCAAGTGCAAGCATATCTGTCAGGATAGATGACCTGATGGAGTGAAATGGTCTATATGAATAGACTACACAAGCACTGTTTCACAGAGAACGAAACGTACACTTTGACATGTGCATGGAATCAATATTTAAATTTCTTATGGAAACTACTTCCAAAATTATGTCATTTGAATAGAAACCGCTAAAAAGGGCATTCCACTTAATATTGTTAAAATAAAAGAGATAAATATAATAACGACTGATATTAAACCAATAATTTGAATTATTTATTCTAGAGGGATTAGACTTTCTGATGGGAAATCAAATGTACTTATACTAAATGAGTGGCATTATAGTTGGTACTTGAAATTTGAGTAACAAGTAATTAGCTATTCACATTAGACCTATCGTTAATAGAGCAAGACAGCTCCGCGAATTTTCCTACTATTTCATTTCTTTATCATGTTTCAGAGTCAAAGGATCAGGCAAGTGGACGGTGGGCGATGGAGTTTGCTTTGGGGAATTGTCTGCCCTGGCGTTCGATGTGGAGGACCCCGTAGGGTGAAGAGGCCTATGGATGGTCCCGCCGGTGTCAGGATGTACTAATAACTAGGGAGGTTAAGGACCCCGCCTGTGTGCGAGCCTGCCGCCCAGGATCTGATAGCCATCTGTGTCCTTCGCTTTACTTTTATAGGTTTTCAGAAGCACAATAGCCCTTCGAATGTGTTAGGCCTACCCTTCCCAATAAACATAACCAAACTTCCTCTTACAGCAGAAGTGACAGCTACTGAACTAACATAGTGCGTGTCTTAGTGTCGTCTAAAAGAGTGGTCAAGAGAGCGGTTTTCATTGTAGCCACAAATGTCAAGAATGTTACACAGAAGATGCTCTAGCCCTTGCAGTAGAAAAGCTTACACAATTTAGCTGCGAGCTGAAGCAACATCCACCATGCAGTTCTTATCTTGCCCCGTCGCAATTTCCTTTGTTTGGACAAATGACAAATATTTCTGCTTGGCCAACACAACCATTTCGATGAGGAAGTCAGATAAGTTGTGTGCAAATGGTTATGCACCACGAATGCAGGCATCTGTTATCAGGGTATGCTGAAACTGGCTGTGTGATAGAAGAAATACATTAGAAGGATGGGCTTTTCTTTTCTCCAGAAGTAGTACACCCTTTTAGCGAGCATTACGTTCTATTAAAAGCGTCTACATTTACCTTTCCTTAAAGTTAGCTTTATCTAGCAATCTTTAACTGCTTTGAAAACAAATTTGTTGAAACGAGGGTACAATTTCAAGTGCATTTGTGAACGTTAGGTTCACCTTTATTAATTAATAATTTACGACTTACAGAATGGTAATTTTATGGTATCCATAGCATTCCATCACTACGGACACTATTTCATCTCGGTTCAGCCTCTGTCATAAATTATTTGAAGAAGGAGTGAGTGAGTGGTTAGGGTTTAAGGGCCCGTCGACAGCTAGTTGAAGAAGGATATATTTGATAATAATTATAATCAGAACAGCACATTCCATCAGATGTGTCTGTACAGGCAAGTGTAATGAAATAGCATGACCTTTGTACCATATATCTCATCGGACAAAGGAAAAGTTTATATTTTCCGTCTCTTTTATTCCTCCCCTTGAATTCCTTTTGTTTATCAACAGTGAGAACTGGATTTCTCCCTCTGGCAATTTTTTCTGTACCCTTGGGCCAGCTCTCGCTGTTTGCTGTTCACGTTAAGCGCAGTGGTAGAAAAATGCCACAGCTCTACTAATAATATACTGCGACATTTCTGAACAAGCGGAGTGAATACGAAGTCGAGAAGCTATTGAATATATCCTTAGAGCCGGTGTGAATGCCTGAACAAACCACGTTTCAATTCCTCATACCAAAACCGAAAATAAAAGCACAGCGGCTAATAAAAAATCTGATATGTTGCATTGAAATGACTTTCCCTATTTACTCTTTCGCGGTCAAGATTCAACATGATAGTGCAACAACTATTTCCAATACTGTTATAGTTCATAAAGAACAGTTTCACCGAAAGAAAAATAATTTGTGGCAAATCTTTGAAACCAGCTTCTTCACGAATGGTATAAATGTTTCATTATTTCAATAACTGTGGTGCAAACATTGTGTGTGATGCATTTCTACCTTAATTGGAATGAATATAGCCTATCTAATTATCTGTCTAGTTGGCGCTACAACCCGTTGTGGGTTTGGGCCCCCTCCACAAATCTCCTTCATTCATCTCGATCCTGTGCTTTTCCCTTCCAGCCTCTTATTCCCATTTGTTGCCATGTACTGTTCCACATCCTGTAGCCACATAATTGTGGAATGAATATTCCTTCATTCATTTATATATTCATTATTCATTCATTATATATTCATTTCACACAATTGCGGAATGAATATAGCCACAGTTTAATATTAACCTGACGGTGGAAAAATTTCTCTTAGAAATTAAACTTTTCATCACATTTTAGCATTAAATTGTGACCAAATGCATTGACTAAACAGACTCTACATCTGCAGACCTTAGAGAAGTCCTGTGATGGACCTGCTGCCCCTAGAGCTGGTCTCTTCATGCAAGGACATATTTACCTCAGAGCTCCAATCTTCCTCTGCCCAAATTGTCTTATAATATAGAACAGATACAAAAGTGTAAAAGACGGTTAATTTGATAAACAAGGGTAAGTATTAATCACAGAACAACGAGTAACATCTCCAAAATCTGCAGAGAAGAACGTGGTTCATTTATTCCCTAAATAATATATTGACGAATATTTAAAAACTGTTATTAATGATTTGTTATCCATTCTATATTTGAGAAGCATTTTTAGAAAAAAGTCCGTGTGTATCTGTGACTATCTGTCAGCCTGTAGTCAACATAACTCAAAAATGAGGAGCCGGTTAAAAACCAAAGTTGGTATTTAATCGTAATGCCTTTCAAGGATGCGACACGAAGATTTGAACAATATTGCTCCATCCTAAACTACTCTTTACACGGAAAATGTTTCGAAAATTTTTATTTTTCCGAAAATGGCTCTAACGATTTTGATTAAAGTGCCATATGTTTGATATATTTATATGACAAATGAAATGTTATGTTGAATTTTCTGACTATAGCCCCTGTAGCCGTATTTACTCTGGATGACTTTTTCATAACTGATGAAGAGTAAGACATAGACAAAAATCTTACTATACACAAATGTAGATCTTGCTAAAACACAATTTATGTCTAAATATATATTTTTTTTACAGAGTAAACCATTTCATAGAGAGATATACCTTGTTATTTGTGCGAGTTTTGGAGGACCTAAGCTTCTATCAAATAAAACATCGCTATTCATTTTATTTTTTAAGGTAACCGTGCAAAGAGAACGGAATCAGAACTTTTTAAAAGATTTAACGATCGCTCGAAGCCTACTGTATTCCTATATAGTGCTTGTACCTACAAGGAAATAAGCTATAAGATAATTTCTGTACATTTTTGTGTGAACTAACACGAAGAAGATATAGGAATAAAAGTTTGTGAGAATGGTTAGTACAAGAGTAGAGAAAGTCATGTGAATGCAATACATTACATATTTTAATTTATATTTCGCAAACAAAAATTTTTTTTTTTTTTTGTTTTTTTTTTTTTTTTTTCTTTCCGTTCTTCCCGCTACCACTGATTGGACTTACACAAATCGAAAACGAAATTAAAACGAGAATTAGTTTGCCATTAGTCAAAGGATTTTTCTTTGTGTACAATGTAGGCCATTTATTCGCTAATTTTAGGAACAGCAGTGGTCCCTTGAATCTCTACTATTCACGAACTTTGAAATAAGTCGCAAATAACGACTCCCCAGGGATAGCTTCGGGCTTTTTCTTCCCTCTCTGCCCATCCTTCCATTATCGTGCCTACATTATCCTGATAAGCTCTAGGTAGCATTCCAAGTTCAATGCTCTTCTCCCATACTACCTTGTTTTGTGCTTTTACTTTCCCTTAAGTGGTCTTCATTAATCTATTGCCTTTCAGACGCAAAACAACTTTATGATGCTTTTCTTCAGAGCTTCTTTTACTCGGATTTTAGACAGATTAGTTGGATATCCCTATTGTATAGTTGTATAAGTTTAACTACCTTTGATGCCAATTAAGAATTCCCTGCTTTACTTTAAGTGCGTGACAACCCACTAATATAAATAGCGTTCCTTTGAAAATAATGAAGCTCGTAGTATTTCTGCACTTCGAATAAGCTGCAGCTGTTTACCTTCCACCGAATCACCTAGATAAAAAATAAGATCAAAGTGTTCTCCCTTTTGAGAAGTGGTAGTAGTTAAACATGAAAAGAATAAAAAAAAATATGAGTTCTAAAATTGTAACTCAAATTATATACAGACTTTTTCTTCTCCCTAAGGTTCAAAGCAACTTTCCATAGTACAGTGTTAAAAAAGTTTGAATGTTTGGCCTAGTCTTACTTTTTGTACTAAAAAGAGGTAGTTGATATTACGAAAGAATTACATCTATGATATGACCTGGCTGCTAGTTGTATAAATATACTAATAATACTAATACTAATTACACTATTTATTATAATAATAATAATAATAATAATAGTAATAGTAATAGTAATAATAATAATAATAATAATAATAATAATAATAATAATAATAATAATAATAATAATAATAATAATAATAATAATAATAATAATAATAATAATAATAATAATAATAATAATAATAATAATAATAATAATAATAATAATAATAATAATAATAATAATAACACTAATTATAATAATACTAATAATAATACTAATAATAATAACACTAATAATAACACTAATAATAATAATAATAATAATAATAATAATAATAATAATAATAATAATAATAATAATAATAATAATAATAATAATAATAATAATAATAATAATAATAATAATAATAATAATAATAATAATAACACTAATAATAATGATAATGATAATGATAATAGTAATAATAATAATAATAATAATAATAATAATAATAATAATAATAATAATAATAATAATAATAATAATAATAATAATAATAATAATAATAATAATAATAATAATAATAATAATAATAATAATAACACAAATAGCATCATCATTGTATTATTATTATTATTACTATAATTATAATTATCATTATCATTGTTTATTATTATTATTATCATTGTTTATTATTATTATTATTATTATTATTATTATTATTATTATTATTATTATTATTATTATTATTATTATTATTATTATTATTATTATTATTATTATTATTATTATTATTATTATTATTATTATTATTATTATTATTATTATTATTATTATTATTATTATTATTATTATTATTATTATTATTATTATTATTATTATTATTATTATTATTATTATTATTATTATTATTATTATTATTATTATTATTATTATTATTATTATTATTATTATTATTATTATTATTATTATTATTATTATTATTATTATTATTATTATTATTATTATTATTATTATTATTATTATTATTATTATTATTATTATTATTATTATTATTATTATTATTATTATTATTATTATTATTATTATTATTATTATTATTATTATTATTATTATTATTATTATTATTATTATTATTATTATTATTATTATTATTATTATTATTATTATTATTATTATTAGTTATTATGCATTAATGTCAAGGCTAACAGATACATTTTAGAAAACCTGGAACCATGCTGTGGATATGAATGTATCAGATTCAGATCTTTGGAATCCGAATGAAAACATCAATCGCACTTTATGTGAAATCCCCAGTAGGGGTGGAAGTCTATCGACCAAGTGCCATTTGTTTCCTTCCTAGGAATACATAAGGTCTTTCCCTGGAAATTAATGCCATGCTTCCCGGCGCCTCTCCTTTGCCACCATTAGATCCGCTGTATAACACTTCCTTCCTCGACTTCCCAGCTCTGCATTAATCTTACCCCTATGTGGGCCATCGCACCCTTGCGACGCCCTCAACGTGTGCTCTGGAAGAATCCCCGGGTTTGTTGGCGTCGAATCATTGCAACGCTGTTCGCTTGGGGTGCTGGCATTTGTATAGCCACCTTATGGAACTTGTTCAATACATGGCATATCCATTTACAATATAAACAGTTCTCTATCAGTAGAAATTAGTTCATCCAGAATCTACAACATTAGAAAGTCAGATGTGCTGCACTCACGTGACTCTCTCTACTCTTGTACTAATCATTCCTATAAACTCCTGATTTCATATCTTCTCCGTGTTAGTTGAGATAAACATTTGCAGCAATTATCTTATTGCTTATTTCATTGTAGCTGCATGGGGAGTATGGGAATACAGTAGGCTTTGCGCAATAGTCAAATCTTCTAAAGCTTTCAAATTCTGTTCTCTTTGAACGGCTAACATACAAAAATAAATAACGATGTTCCATTTGACGAACGTTTAAGTTTTCGAAAACTCACACAAATAACAAGGAATATCTCCGAAATCGCTCACTCGACAAAAGAAACTTGATTTGGGCATAAACTGTGTCCTTTAGCAAGATATGCATTTTTGTATAGTACGATTTGATTTATCTCTGGTGCAAAAGTCACCCAAAGTAAGCAGGACTACATAGGCTATAGGCAGAGAATTCAAAATATACATTTCGTTCGCCATAAAAAACTGTCAACTTATGGCATTTTAATTAAAATTTTTAGAACCATTTTCGAGAAGTTCAAAATTTTCCATGTAAAGGGTAGTTTAGGGTGGAGGAATTGTGTTAAAAATCTTCGTGTCGTATCGTTGAAAGTCATTAAACTTAAATACAAACATTGGTCGTTAACCAGCTTTTCGTTTTTGAGTTATGCTGTCCACAGACTGACTGGCACACAGACAGACACGGACCTCTTACTAAAAATGCTTTTCTTTTGTATTCAGGGCGCATGAAAACATATATTTCTGGTGGAAATTTGTGGAAGCAATTTCAGATTCTTCGCCAATGTTCTTAGAGGATATATTCCTTCACTTGCATGAAATATTACGTTCACTTCCGTTACGCTGAAGGTTTCTGCACTTTCCGTTGATTAATACCAAAATTGAGCCTGTAAACATTTGTTCCTGTTGCGTTTGTAGTGTTTAACGCCCGCTTTTACTACTACGGCACCGCAGGCGGTGACACTGATGACACATGAAGATGGAGCACCGGTGGAATGAGATGGCGGGGGAAACCGGAGCACCCGGAGAAAACCCGCCCTGACGCCGCTTCGTCCACCACGAATACCACATGCGGGTCCCTGGGATCGAACCCGGGCCGCCTAGGTGGTAGGCGAGCGCGCTAACCGCTCGGCCACGGCGCCGCCTAAACACTTGTTTGACCTATATAGGTTTCCAATTAAAAAAGTTAAACATTGAAGATAAAAACATTGTCATAATTTTGTTCCTTTTATAAATACTTTTCCTACATCTGCATGTAAGGTAAAGTGCTTTAGAATAATTTGGCTTTTTGAAATTTAAGTTCATCGCACTATTTCAAGTCACCCTGTTGTTTCAAAATAACTTGCTCTTACTGAAATAAATAAAGCTAATATTCCCTTAAAATACTTGAGTAGACAATTACAAAGAGAATGGATGTTACACCGTTACAACTGTTGCAATGCTCCTGAGAAATCACGAAGTTTCAGCTAACCAGTTATGGAGATGCGACGCAGTAAATGTGTTTGTATTATTGACTTCATTCCCTTACCTGGAAACTTAGGAAGTGCTACTAAGTTTGTAGATAACATGCTTAGATGTGCTTCGTGTGTTGCAAACTACGTGTATAGATGTTGTGTGTATTCCGCTGGTTTATATCCTTTTGGCTCTCCGCTGCATGAAGCGCATCAGTACCGCTTTATGTACCGGCTGAGGCGTTACTGACATCTGCATTTTGTATTTAACTTTTGGATTGCTGAAAGCAATTACCAGAGCGCACATGTTTATGACCTAACAAATTTGGCGATAAATATTACCTATAATTTTGGGGTGCACCTTCGAAATCTTCAAATATTTAAAGCAGTTTAAATTAACATTAATGTCACCGCGCCCGCCGCATCTAATTGCCGACAACAATAGGAGCGTACGAGACAATAGCTATTACATGGCGGTGCGGTTTCTGGACCGTTCCGCCACAGGCCACCGACAGTAATAGGAGCGAACGAGACAATAGCTATTACATGGCGGTGCGGTTTCTGGACCGTTCCGCCACAGGCACTCCCGAATATTCTACCTCCAGAACTTCCCCTCTGTCTAAGGACCTATATAAGTCGCTGCCAAGCACCGGGCACGAGAGAGAAAACAGACGTATGCGAAGCGTTGAGGAGTCGTGCCGACGAGGGCAAGAGACGTATACGAAGCGTTGAGGAGTCGTGCCGACTAGCAGTTCAATCTGACAGTTCTTATTTGTGATTCGGCAGTTGTTCTGTTGCTCTGAGCTTGTACAAAAGTAACCTGTGTGTAACGTTAGCACTACGCTAACTGACTAAAAGGCAATAAAGTGTGAATAGCAGTAACTGGTGTTTTCTCCATTTATTACACTATATTGAAAATATATTTTAAAAATCCACCACACTCAATAGTAAATAAACAATATTAATTTGATTGCTGCAGTTTCAATTGATTGAATTGTTCGATGCAGAGCTAACCCATAACTCTGCATAGAATGAAATAAATATAAATTTTGAAGCACGATCAGAAAGAAGAATTACAATAGCAAATTACATATAGATTACCCCACAAATTTCCGGAAACATATTTGTAAGAAAGAGAATTTGATGTGTTGCATTCACATGACTTTCTCTACTTTTGTACTAACCATTCGTACAAACTCTTATTCCTATAACTTCCTGTTAGTTGAGATAAATATTTGCAGAAATTATCTTATTGCTTATTTCCTTGTAGGTGCAAGGGGAATATGGGAATGCAGTAGGCTTTGAGTGATAGTCAAGTATTTTAAAGCTTTGAGATTCCGTTCTCTTTGCATGGTTAACATACAAAAAATTAACAACGATGTTGCACTTGACGAAAGTTTAAGTTTTCCAAATCTGACACAGACAAGTAATATCTCCGAAATGGTACACTCTATAAAAAAATTATTTGTGGACAGATTGTGTGTTTTAGCGACTTCTACATTTTTTGTTTAGCACAATCTCTTATGGTTTACGAGTTATTCAAGGGTCATCCAGAGTAAAGACGACTACATAGGATATATCCAGAAAATTTAAAATATACATCTCATTCGTTATAAAAATATCTTAAACATATGTCATTTTAATTAAAATCATTAGAGCCATTTTCAACAACAACAAAATTTTCGAAGAATTATCCATGTAAAGGATAGTTTAGGGTAGAGCAATTTTCTTCAAAATTTTCCTGTCGCATCCTTGAAAGACATTAAGCTTAAATACCAACTTTGGTTTTTAACCGACTTTTCATTTTTGAGCTATGCTGTCCACAGGCAGACGGACAAACAGACAGACAGACAGACGCACACATACACGGACCTTTCTCTAAAAATGCTTTATTTTTTCATACAGAGGTACTCGAAACATATTTCCGGTGAAATCTCGACATCAATTTTTTTGTAAATGGTTAGAGTGCCCAGGTCGTAAGCGTTTAAGTCCCAGCTGTGGCACTAAATTTTTCAGTTCCAATTCTACCTCTGAAATAAGATAATTTTGTACAAATGTTTATCTCAATTAACACGAAGAAGATATAGGAACAAGTGTTTGTAAGTATTGTTGGTTCAAGAATAGAGAAAGTCATGTGAGTGCAACACTTGGAATTTTAGTACACTGTTCCGTGCAATAAACGGTTTGTTATGTTTTGTTAAAAAGGGGGAAATGGAGCAAGTAAGGCAATCGCTGATGAGAATATAATTATAGTGATTCCACTTAGGGGACGTCTTCATTAAGAAAATAGAGCGATTCTTTTAAATACCTATTGTTCTATAAAGGTTATGCGGGTTTCTCACATTTCACCAAGCACACAATAAAGCCGTAGAAGTTGATAATTATCGCCCTATATAATTCGAAACTGTAACGCCACTTAGGAAATAACTCTGTTCATTAAGATACCTCATCGCAATAATAGAAGACTTGCTGTCTGCAGGAAGTGGATGTAAGAGGTCGATCAGTTACGCCTCCAGGCTGATGTTTGAGATAGGCGCCTGATCAATATGCCTAAGTAGGGCTACTGCATACACATTCCCGGGTTGTACAAGACCATTGCTTCTTCTACAACCGGTGGGAGGCGCTAAATGAATTACATGCCATTTCCTTTATGGGATAGGGTAGGTCAGATGCTGCTGGGCTCTTAGTTGAATGTCTCTGACAAGATTGGCAAAGCATTCCAGCGCCTTTGTCATATAAACGCTCCAGGCAGTGCAGCACACTTAGAGATTCAGATAGAGAAAGCCGCTCATATATAAATTAATGCTCAGGTTGTATTTGCATTGAATTGAAAGCTTTGCACAGAGCCAGATGTTTTTAAAGTTCATTCAGCCCATTCACAACGTTATATGCAAAATTGCAAAAGTATGGTGCTGAGATAGTTTAAAATCTGAAGGACTAATTCTGCTTTTACGATCTCTCGACCTATTAGTTTTTGAGCATTACTTCGAATTCCACAGTGGTATTGCTAAATTCACCAGATCGCGAAGGCTGGCAGCGCTCGGAGAGCTGACCACGTCCAATCCTACAATTCTGCACCCCACTCATGACGCCTGTAGTGGCCAGAGGTGGGGAACGCGGCGTCTGGTTGGTAAGCGTTAGTCCGCGAAGGGCTGTTCCACTAGGTATTATAGCTAAATTTAGTTCTCACTTTCACTTCAGTTGCCCTTTTTTCTTTTTCACCCTTTTTTGTGCACGCGTAGTGGTGAAATGACGCGCACGAGACTAGCAGATAGACATGAATGGTAGTAGCAGTAGGGGGCTGCTGTAAGCAGCTAGAGTAACTAATTTCTGACATAGCTTCGGTAGTAATTATGGGATATCCACATAGGGTTTCGAAATAATTAATGCCATAAGAGAAGCGAAGGAATACCCCGAACAACTCTTTCAGACGTGAAGTAAGTTGACAACGCTGCGTTGAGGATGGTCAGAGAATTGTCCTGGTTTGTGGATGTAAACAGGTGGGGCACTTTTGCTTTCGTGTAGGTAATGCTTTGGGAGCTAACGCTTGTGATTGTCCTACACTCGCACAGTAAACACAGAAGGACAAGGCAGGGTATTTGTTTGTGTTCTCAAGACGCACCGTTACGGTGTTTGTTTATGTAGTGAGCTAGGGAAAGTGATACCCACACAATCTGCAATGTTGCCAGCTTGTTTTCGAAGAAACTAAAATATCTCCGTAGGAAATGATCAGATACAAAAACGTAATATACAAAATATGTTCCAAATACCACTGGTTTAAATTAATGCAGTGACTTCGCTTCTACCCGGTATGTGCTTAAAATCTGCTCATAAGAAACCGACACAATGAAGGTGATGAAAAAGGCAGGAAGTGGAGATTTTGGAAATTTCAATTGTGCATTCAACATTACAGATCAGGCGCAAACCACTTGAAATCGTTAGACCAGGTTCATTGACACCGGCGGTGAAACCAGGAAGAAACATTACCATCTGAGCTACACTGCCCGGTTTTCCAGAACTAGGTAGTCTTGTGCACAAAGCTTCCGAAGAAAATGGCTTCCAACTGCTTCTGATGCCGTCGCTCTGCTCCTTTGCTTGAAACTCGAGTTCAGGTATTTCGCTGGCTGAAGCAATTGCTGGTACGTGGTAAACGTCACTAATCATCAAAGAGATTGTGCTTCACAGTTGGGGAATCAATAATTACAAAGATGGCTTCTCTAATACTTAATGTGAAGGTATGGAAAACAAAATGATAAAACAACGTATGTGGAGAAAGTGTAAGGCTTCGGAATTGTGACTGTTCTTGAAGAAGGCGTGTGAGAGTGTTTATGGTGCCCTTTTTCGGTCACGCAAGGGCAAGTCCAATACCTCAGTTAGATTAAAGGCTTGTCTAAGTGGTCTAGAGCGAGATGCGTATTTTAATTTCCGCATATGGATTTTTCAAAACTGCAGTCAGCGCCTGGCTATACTTTATGCACGATTCCCCTCAGAGCTTTAAAGTAATCGCTTGCAAATCTGGAACAAGGGAGTAAGAAATGGAGACCTGGGTCTGTGCGGTCGCCGACCTCTACTACATCGATTTCTTGGCATCAACAACAATGTGTGGCCAAGTTATCTATGCTCGTAAAACACGTTGATGGTGTTTAATGTGCGCTCTAAAGGCAAAATATTGCAATGTTCCATCATGTGGAAGTCCCTCTGTGGAAGAATACTGTCAACAGCAACTCTGGCGAAAATGTTATACAAATGTGGCAGTAGGTTACATATTATTTACTGAAAAATACTGTTTACATGCATCCAAAATTCTAGTTCTCACAGCCAATTTCATCAACACAGGAAGATGATGTGCTTAGCCTCATGATTTCCCTGCGCATGTGGACGCCTGGGTTCAAACTGGGTCGCTTTGGTGAGAGTCAAGCGGTCTAAACATCGGTCATGGCGCGGCCTCTAAGTGTAGACTACGGTAGCTTTTTAGTACATTTGGCCAGTTGAGCACCAACCCGCTGATCATATTTGACTATATTCCTCTAGAAACCGGAGGCGTTCAACCTTGAACTTTTTGAAACTGTGGGAGGGTATACAAAGGGCCGCTTAACCTACGGAACATTGGTGTTTTCACAAAAATTTGGAGGTCCCTCTAAGTATACTACAGTTCAAATAGAAGACATCGATAGTGATATCGGGTAATATTATTTTGAACCGAAAAATACAATTCTTATTTTGATCATATTGACCAAACTCATAACCACAGTTTTTGGTGATTGTTGTGTCTGAATTTCTTATTGTCTTAATTTGTTGTACTTTGTATTATGCTTCTTTCCCTACCATTACTTCGGTTTGTCCACCAGCTGAAGGTCCCTGGCAGGAATGTAGCCAGCCACTACATCAGTAGACAGTTCCCGATAAACAATGATATCGCGAGCAGCAGTTCTACTTCTAATCACGTTTACGATGTTACCAACCTTGGAATGCGTATTCACGTCAGATTAAAGAAAAGAAATCGCTCAAAATAGCACAATTTGAACGTTATCTTCAGTTCATGCAGTATATTTAGCTTATAGAGCGTAAGCAATGCTTTCAACTACTTTGTCTTTTTCCCACCGATCATTTTCTGCCTTTTCTACATCTTTAAACACTGCCAGTCTGTTTCGGTCTTACCAAATATATCCTCAAGCTAATATATCGTGCAATTCCTGTAAGAATAAGTCAGCAGTTGCATTTCTCTATGTATTCATTTTACCTTGGCCAAACTAGTTCTATGGGATTGAGATCACACATGTATGGGGGCAAGTAAGCGACAGTATGATCCAATAAAACCAAAATAACCAATAATAACTTATAACAATTGAGGAATTCAGCCTAACAACCTCTCAGTCCCTCCTGCAGGATCAAAGAATTAAGCATTAAAATTTCGGTCTGTTAATAGTGTAGTAATTGTTCCTGCAGGTACAGGCATTGAAAGTAATAGAAGAAAGACAGTAATACCTTTAAGAGCCCCTTTAGGTTTGTTTGATTCAGGCATCTTATACAGATCTGTTTTACACACTCTGAACCCCTTTGTTCTGCAACGCAATATCATAGCAGATTTCACAACACTCCTAGGTGGAGGATTATCTGCTTCTACATTACTTTTACCATTACTTCCCACATAGAACTGTCACTCTGAACCCATTTGTTCTGCAACACAATATCATAGCAGATTTCACAACACTCCTAGGTGGAGGATTATCTGCTTCTACATTACTTTTACCATTACTTCCCACATAGAACTGTCACTCTGAACCCATTTGTTCTGCAACGCAATATCATAGCAGATTTCACAACACTCCTAGGTGGAGGATTATCTGCTTCTACATTACTTTTACCATTACTTCCCACATAGAACTGTCACTCTGAACCCATTTGTTCTGCAACACAATATCATAGCAGATTTCACAACACTCCTAGGTGGAGGATTATCTGCTTCTACATTACTTTTACCATTACTTCCCACATAGAACTGTCACTCTGAACCCATTTGTTCTGCAACACAATATCATAGCAGATTTCACAACACTCCTAGGTGGAGGATTATCTGTTCCTACATTACTTTTACCATTACTTCCCACATAAAACTGTCTCTCTGAACTCCTTTGTTCTGCAACACAATATCATAGCAAATTTCACAGCAATCCTAGGTGGAGGATTCTCTGCTTCAACATTACTTTTACCATTACTTCCCACATAGAACTGTCTCTCTGAACCCCTTTGTTCTACAACCACAATATCATAGCAGATTTCACAGCACTCCTAGGTGGAGGATTCTCTGCTTCTACATTACTTTTACCATTACTTCCCACATAGAACTGTCACTCTGAACCCATTTGTTCTGCAACACAATATCATAGCAGATTTCACAGCACTCCTAGGTGGAGGATTATCTGTTCCTACATTACTTTTACCATTACTTCCCACATAAAACTGTCTCTCTGAACTCCTTTGTTCTGCAACACAATATCATAGCAGATTTCACAGCAATCCTAGGTGGAGGATTCTCTGCTTCAACATTACTTTTACCATTACTTCCCACATAGAACTGTCTCTCTGAACCCCTTTGTTCTACAACCACAATATCATAGCAGATTTCACAGCACTCCTAGGTGGAGGATTCTCTGCTTCTACATTACTTTTACCATTACTTCCCACATAGAACTGTCTCTCTGAACCCCTTTGTTCTACAACACAATATCATAGCAGAATTCACAGCACTCCTAGGTGGAGGATTCTCTGCTTCTACATTACTTTTACCATTACTTCCCACATAGAACTGTCTCTCTGAACTCCTTTGTTCTGCAACACAATATCATAGCAGATTTCACAGCACTCCTAGGTGGAGGATTCTCTGCTTCAACATTACTTTTACCATTACTTCCCACATAGAACTGTCTCTCTGAACCCCTTTGTTCTACAACACAATATCATAGCAGATTTCACAGCACTCCTAGGTGGAGGATTATCTGCTTCAACATTACTTTTACCATTACTTCCCACATAGAACTGTCACTCTGAACTCATTTGTTCTGCAACGCAATATCATAGCAGATTTCCCAGCACTCCTAGGCGGAGGATTATCTGCTTCTACATTACTTTTACCATTACTTCCCACATAGAACTGTCACTTTGTTCTGCAACGCAATATCATAGCAGATTTCACAGCACTCCTAGGTGGAGGATTATCTGCTTCTACATTACTTTTACCATTACTTCCCACATAGAACTGTCACTTTTTCTGCAACGCAATATCATAGCAGATTTCACAGCACTCCTAGGTGGAGGATTATCTGCTTCTACATTACTTTTACCATTACTTCCCACATAGAACTGTCACTTTGTTCTGCAACACAATATCATAGCAGATTTCACAGCACTCCTAGGTGGAAGGATTATCTGCTTCTACATTACTTTTACCATTACTTCCCACATAGAACTGTCACTCTGAACCCCTTTGTTCTGCAACACAATATCATAGCAGATTTCACAGTACTCCTAGGTGGAGGATTGTCTGCTTCTACATTACTTTTACCATTACTTCCCACATAGAACTGTCCCTCTGACCCCTTTGTTCTGCAACACAATATCATAGCAGATTTCACAGCACTCCTAGGTGGAGGATTGTCTGCTTCTACATTACTTTTACCATTACTTCCCACATAGAACTGTCTCTCTGAACCCCTTTGTTCTACAACACAATATCATAGCAGATTTCACAGTACTCCTAGGTGGAGGATTGTCTGCTTCTACATTACTTTTACCATTACTTCCCACATAGAACTGTCCCTCTGACCCCTTTGTTCTGCAACACAATATCATAGCAGATTTCACAGCACTCCTAGGTGGAGGATTATCTGCTTCAACATTACTTTTACCATTACTTCCGACAGAAAACTAATGACAAGTACGATTTGAAATAAAGAGAAACCAGCAGCCAGTAAACTTAGCACGAATAATCTTGGAGGTAAGTTGGCAACGTGACCAGTAGAGCTACGAGTACACGGATGTTTACAAAAGTAAGGTTACGCTGCGTGGAATATCTCTCCCCTGCCCCTCATTCCCCTTAGACCATGTGATGGTGAATAAGACAGTACGTCGTTTATGTTCTGTACCAAAATTACTGAAGCGTAGTTCTGATAGAGTCAAACTCTACTGCAAATACCCTGAACGTGGTGCTTAACATCAGATATGAAAACATTATTTATGGATCCACTTCAGTATGTAAGGAACAGAGACATCGACTGAGAATTGATTTAAAAGTGTGGTCGTATATCCAAAAACATTTTCTGTATGCATTTGTTTTCAGAATCAAAGCCATTTTTAATAATTGTGTTTATTACACATCTTGTAAAAGGTTTTAGATGTAATGGAATTCCTTTCAGGAGGCAACCTAGCGCGCGGGCTATGAATGGGATTTCATTTAAAATTCGATAATTGCATGACGAATTCGATCCCGCAATTATTAAGCTTGCGCTGAGGGGGGGGGGGGGAGCAATTTAACTTGTTTTCCGCCAACATGGTAATTCTATCACAGAGTTTCATTACACAAGTGTTTCAACTGCGCACACGCACATTAACAAACAACAATGCTAACTTCATCTACGGTCGACATTTTATCGAATCAAAGTCGTTCCGTCATTCACCTGGCCGATTCGTGGAACCAGATTTATAGCCAATGGACTCTGTACTGAAATCAAACAATTACGATTGGCTACTGTTTTCCTTTGGATGGCCATTATGGCTTCATTTTTCTATTGTGTACACCAATACAAAAGTGAAACTCTGGCATATTTAGGATTGATAATTGCTGTATATCTGAATAACTGAAAACACGTTTCCAATGTTCAAATACCTATGCACAACAGCAGCAACAAAACCAGGGATGGAGTACGTAGAACGAAATAATGAATTATGGCTCTCCAGTCAATTAAAATATCTGTTTCATTCTCAACAGTGCGCGGTGGTTGGGCAGATGATTTTCTAGAACATTCCTTTTCTATCCAGGGTATATATAACGGAACGACCAACGTTGGGCAGTCAGTCACTATAGTCAAGTGATGCTCAAACATGTCTCTTTGGAGGCGCTGACGTAATTAGCTGCTATTCGCCACCTCCTCTTTCAGTCGGAGGGTGAATCACGCCTGTGGGGTTTAGACCCAGCAGTCAGTATCCAGTGACGAACACAAACGGGCGCTCCATGGAGCTCGGACTCATTTGAACATTATTTCATCCATTTCAGTCTTTAATTGTCCGATATGACATTACATTGGAGGACGTTAAAAACAAAAGAACACAACCGTGATTCCATGGCAGTTTCTAAGTGATACCTTGAGTTTTATGGGGATGTTCTCAGAAGACCTCCTCATTGTGATGATTTTCGCATAAATGGTGAACAGTAAGACAGACAAGGGTCACCAAATAAAAATGTGGGTCTCGTTGAAATATAAAATTTATGTCAAATGCTTCATTTTTGCTTTGGAGTGAACAATTTCTGAGATATTTGTTTATTATTTGTTTGAATTTGTCAATACTCAATACTTCTCTCAAACAGGAATATGTTATTTACTTTATTTTGTTTTCCTTTTTGTCTCTTGATCTTGAAAAGGGAACGGAATTGCAAAGGGATCACAAAGCATTTGACTCGCTTAAAGCCTACTGCTTTTTCATATTTCCTTGCACTTACAGGAAAAGTATCACTAAGATAATTTCTGAAAATGCCTACGAAGTAGATGAAATAGATAGAGAAATAAGCATTTGCAAGAATAGAGTGTATAAGAGTGAGTATAGTTCTACATAATATTTGCGAACACAGTTCCTACAAATTGAACTATATTAAAAGTCTGTATCACAACAAGTCATCTTCTATGGCTATGCACTTCGACTTTATCGCCAAATATTGCTAGACTTCTTAAACGTAAGTGTGCCAAAGATAAAGTGTGTTTATTAGCAACTGGTGTTTTATTGCATTTTATCACTAACCCCTTTATGGTCATATTCAAAATAAAATTAAAATATCGCCAAAGTTACAAGGCTTCAAGATGCTAATGATGTTGATTCATGCCACGTCCAGGGCTACACTTAATTAGACAGTGGAGTGTTTACAACAAAAGAACATCACAGTAACGACAGGGAGCTGGTTACCAAGCACCTCATTATGAAAGTTACAGCGCATCCTTCTTCGAAATTAGAAATGGCTTTCTAGGAATCCTTTAAAAGTTTAATTGACAAACACTATTCCCCACGTGCAACAATCTTCTATACCTAGCTACAGAAATAATCCTGTCTCTTCACGGTTCTCTTTCAGTCGGCAAGCATAATAGGACTCAGTTCAGCGAAGGGGCATTAACCATTCGTCCAAACAGCAAGTTCAAGTGCAAGGAAAAATTTGTGGAGGACCTTTAGCTTTAAAGCATTTCTAGGAATTACGTATACATGTGCTGCCTTTTGGAAGGTTTTAATCAGACATGCATCCTGAAGGATACATCTTGGCCGGCATCGAGAATTAGCTTTGAAACAAATGATAAATCCAGGAATTTGCTATTTCTCCAGATAATCAAGCCAAGAAGGATATTTATGGAGTGATTCCTTGGCTACGCCACCGTAGCTGCACAAACTGGTGTTGATTAAGGAACACTGGGAGTGAAATTTGAAAGTTTCACATTTTTTGATAGATTTTTTTGAAAGTTTTACTGTGTTTGTATATATATGAGAATAGGAGGTACACCAAATTTCATTAAAATTGGATAATTCGTTTAGGATATATAAATTATTTTATGAATTTAATAGGCACATTTTCAAAATAGAGCTCGCGTCTATTAACTTTTCAAAATTCATTTATATTGGCAGAACTGATACTATAAAACATCAGTAACAATTGTATGAAGAGATATTTCAAATACGTTTGCTGATTATGCTGTACATATTTTTTTTAATAACAAAGAAAATGTAATCTTGAAAATTATTAATTTTTTTCATACAAAAAAAAATGTTTTTGGAATTCATGTTAATGATAACATCAATATTGAATCATAGTTTTGTTTAGCTGCTATTTATGAATACTTTTGGACATTTTCATTGAATTTGAAGCAGAATTCAGGCGCGACCTTCTTTTGGAATGTGCAGAAATGTAGTTTTGAGAAAAACACGCTTTTATATAGGAGCATTCTGTGTACTTTAAGGGAAGAGCAGTATTTGAAAGGGCCGTAATGAACACATGGAGTGGGGGATATGAAAAATGTTAGCTTATCCATATACACCGGTGTTCCAGGAACATTTTAAGGTAAAAACACAATTTTCGACTTTTTGACAATTTTGACCAAAATTGCACTCCCAGTTACACGAGCGCTTTCCATCCGTGGAACCTTGGCTGATTCTGATTCTACATTCATATATTAATCAAGACCCTCGTATTTATGTGCCGAAATAATTACATAGGTCAATCAAACAGGGACATAATTTACTTTGCAAACACTTTTTCCCTTTCGATCTATGTTCTTGAGAAGTAATTAATGAGCTCTAACAAGATGAAGGCATTAAAACTATAGCGGGTCGAAATGGACCCAGGAACTTTATTTAACACTTATAAACTGCCCATTGGCTCCACATGGCACAACTGCATTTCTGTGTATTTTCCTCGTTAAGAGAGGGCAGAATTCAACAGAACTTGTAAGTTTAGTACCCTATTTAGCTTTGTACCCATTCGGAAGTATAATACATCGTTTTCAGCTGTTTATAACTTGAAGTTTGTAACCATTTTCTGGTAAGTTTTAAAGACTGATATTTAAAAAAAATGCTATTACTGTATGTGTAACAGGGATAACCAATAACAATACCATACTGAACCGCAATGTTGTGCTATGAGATCAAAAGTTTTTGATTCTGCACACCCAGTAGGAGAAGGCGATGGCGCTTTTTAAGTGTGGTAAATGAAGTTATGTTCAAAATTCTGCACCAAATATAGTTAGCTTTTTTCTTTCAGATGTATAGATTGTTATAAGAGGAAATGTTGTAATACCTGGTGAATGGTGACCTGTTTGGTGACATACTTTGGAAATTTTCAGACGAGGAAGTTGAAAATAATAATGTGAATTCCTGGATAACGTGCTTGAAATTTATGACTCCCCAAAATAAAATTGTTTCCTTCGTATCATAACAAATGATTGGTTTCATTCGATAGTTTTAACACATATGCATTGTACTATATGACACTGAATTCACTTAACAGATAGTGAGGAGTAAGAATATAAAATTAACACTCAGCTGTTTTTAAAACAAGTGTAAGTCCAACGCTTGGTAACAATGCTATTTTTCACGCTAATGAAATGTTTAGCATGTCCCGTTTTGCTTATCAAATAAACAGAATCCTTGTATCTTGTAATCCCACTGGGTCCACATGGACCCAATTAAATAACTCCTAAGCCATTACCAAAATGTTCAAATATAAGTCATGTCTTCATTTTGTGGAACCATCCTAACCTTGAAATAATAAATGATTCTTAGGCTGGAAATGGTTAAAAATAAAAAAGGAGAATACTGATGTAGAAAACGTTTTAGCAGATAATTTTGGAAAGTGTCATCCCACGAGTGCTTTTTGGTTCTTCTTGATTTCAAGTCTTCTGTCTCTTGCTTCTAGCAAAGAATGGGTGCAGGGATTTGTTGACCTTTATAGATCATGAGTTTGCAGGTGTAAGCAAATGAGCTGCAAATGAAATGTCTGCTGCTTTTTTCCTCCACTGATTTATAAGAGAGTAAACAAATGCTAAATTTATGGAAAACAAGAGCAGACATACGAAAACAAAGGCTACATCGAATGCTTACAGTAAACGCCTTGATGTAAATGTGTGAGTGGCGGTTGTTGTGAATTCTGCAGACGAGTAATAAGCTAAAGCAGCATACGGTGTTCTGTACTCTTGGGAGTGCAAATACCAACTTGCCCGTTGCAGCACTCATTTCTATCAGAAGCTGAACAAACCCCTCGGTAGCGTATAATGGCGGAAGTATTTTTCATAGCAAAACAATTCCATGCATGCTCCAGGGATTTTGTTGTCCAAGCTTCCGCTGTTGCAGTCGATTTTTTTATTATATGGCATGTACTGGCCACTAAAATAGTCTTTGCAGAAGTCATGGTGCACGTAACAATTAAAGACCTGACCGACAGAATGAGATGTACCTTTTAATGTTTAGGTTTCCTCCACAAAAAGGACGATATTAAACATCTCCCGAAATAGATAAACATGCAAATCCTGATTTCGAAAACACGTAATAGATACTACGAGACAAAACAGGTCAAGAAGGATTTACCTGGACAAAAACTGCAGTTATGAATTTAAAAGTTTTATGGATCGACGAGGACTTAGAAAGAAGTGTCACGTGTGGAGAAACAGTCTCGATGTATGTTGTACTGTGATCAAGGGGAGTTATGAATGGAAGAACCATGGTAGAAAAAACTGGTACATGTGTAAAGGCTGTAGGTGACTATTTGGGCAAATTTAGAGAGAAATGATTGAGAATGGTCAGGAGGAATGTAGAGCGATAGAAACTTCTATAAGAACAAAACAATACTTCGTCTGTGGTTCACATGCCGGAAGTCGTGGGTTCGATACCTTTAGTCGGGTAAATTTCCTCTCCCTCCATTTTACCTTACTCCTCATTTCACTTCGGTGCTGTATGGCATATCAAAAGGATACCCTTAGGAACTCCGTCCTCGAAACGAGACTGTCTCTCTGGGTATCCGGTACCTCCGGTGGGAGGTACTTCTGCGAGCCTAACCGGCCTCCGGCAGTTTCAGTCTGAAAGTGCTACGGATCGTGCCCTTCGTTCTATGGTGGCAGCTACCTGTATCGGCTTCCCTCTGTCTCCTTTCTCCTCACCCCTCCCTCCCGGGGTGCACCACAAGTGTCCCATGTGCAAAAGGTCTATGAAGGCCGAAGTTCCCCTCTGCTCCTACCCCCACTCATGGTCCCATATCACCTCGCGAGGCTGAGTTCATCCAGTTTTGTACATCCCAGCATGAGAAAAATCCAGTGATGCTCGACAATGATGTTGGGACAGTACGCGGTAGTTAAATGCTTTTCTGTTAGTAAATAGTTCCTCTAATGTCCGTCGTCTTTTGTAGCAGTCGTTCTACACAAGTACCCTAATATATGTTACCAACTTGCTTCACAGTTACTTTTACCTATTCTTATGGTTTTATAAAATCCAATTTCCTATTCCTGTACCATAGAAAAGCTAACTAACATTCATGGACTATAAAATAAAGTCACACTGCATAAACATTAATAAAAAGAAACTAGGAAAATAAACTAAAGAAGAAACCAATCCATATTCGTGTAGAGTTCGCGTAGTGTTCTTTATCCTCACAAACCGGTCTTTGAAGTTTTGAGACCGCAGCTATCCTGCCAGTAGCGACCAACATGCCCATTGTCAGAGTGTGACCTATTGGCTCCTCTAATGCCAATGCTGTGGATTAGGGTGGCAGTGGAGGTAGCTCTCAGGTGCATGCTTGCTCTAAATGTAGAAATTGAGCTTTGCAATGGTTTTCTGACCTGTATCTCGTGCTTTATTCAATTCAAACACTTCTACAAAAGTCTATAAATGCTGGAGAAGCGACACGGTCATTAGATACTAATGATAATAACGGGTAGGAAAGCTTTTCGTGAACCCTGGAGCAGCGAACGATACGCCTTTTAATTAATATTTGCTACTGAATGGGTTTCCATTTCCTTTGATACGCAAATAATTTTGGGACGCATATGACGTGAGGAATCAATCCCCTGTTTTATGTGTTATTCATGCCTCCATTTAGTAAGCCCCACAGAATTCATTACTTTCAAATATATTCCATCCATTCTTGGGAAGCCCAATATGATGCTCTTACAATTGAAGCTACGTGATTAAACATCATCATATCCTCATTCAGGACATACCTATATGTTATAAATTAATGTTACATAATAAACTGGTGTTATTCTTCTCTTCAGCTTATAAGTTAAGTTTTAGAATGAATGCATAAACTGAAAACACTGAATTGGTACTTAACACTGCTAATTATATGTGAAATGTTATGAGTTTGTCCAATTTTTGTTGTCGCTCCACTAAGTTCTCACAGCCACTTCATTAATGTGATCAAGTTCAGATTTTGTTCACCACTTCACTTAGTTCTTACTGCCATTTAATTTTATTCGCAACGCAAAGTCGCAATAAAGTTTTCACAACGCAGCCACTTCTTCGGATGGCTCACCCGCTTGGGAGTCCAACACTCTCAATGTTTCGCAGTAGTAACACTCACTGTAAGTCAGAGTTATAGTCATAACCTCACTGGAGAATGCACTGAAGTTGTATCGCACCTGAAACCCATTCACCAACTAGTTCATTCGCAAGAACAGTCGCTAGAATCTTCTAAAAGGTTCTGCAACATTCGAGAGGCGGGGAGAAAGGAAACGTTTGGTAAATTCTAGTTATCTCTCGATGGTATTTCTAGTGTTTATTCTGGGCTAGAACGCACCTTATCTCTTCCACACCGCCAAATGGATAGCTCGGGACACAGTTACATGATTGTATGTATAAATACAGCATAAACATGACAATACAGGTAATCTTAACAATTTCATGAACTGATAAAAGCTGTAAATTTTAAAAGCAATTGACTAAGATATGCAGATGCCTCGGATGGTAAAAGAAACGGACTAAAAAGCTTTCACCACTTAGCACTCCTGCAAACACACTTGCTCTCAAACAATAAGTGATAGCCAAGTAATTAACGGTCAAGATTCATAAATTTATAAGGAAAAACTGGAGAAGAAAAATAATTGAAATAAATCATTTCCTTATGTTAAAATCAATGCATATGTACAATCACGAGTTAGGACTCCGTCATGAGGTCATCAACGGTGCAATTTAGGGATCGAGGTAAAGGCATCTAGTATAATCTGATGTAGCTCAGGCACTTAGGGTTCTTGTGAACTCAGTCGACTAGGAAACCAATAACTTAAATTCAGGCTCCTGGAATTCAACATGGTCAGGTGTTGCAGAGTTTGCTAGGTACGTAGAGAAAATTGTGAGCATTAGAAAGGAAATGAAGTTCTTAGGACTGAGCCAATCAGAGTAAGAATTGTATTTCAGATATGATTTAGTAACTCTGAGATATGGCAACATTATGAGGCGACGTTGGTGAGTAGTGATAAGGAGTACTTAAGTTAATGATAGAGATGTATTACTCAGATTCGCGTCTTTTGCCTTCGTATTGCACAGTCTTACAGAAGTGCTTACTGTGATCGATTGTCGCCGGCAGTAGCGCTTAAAGATCGCACTCGAGCTATTTAGGTTTAGCAGTCATTGCCAAGGGACCTTCGGCTCAGCAATTCTGCGACTCACAGTGATGTATGCTTTATATTATTATTACGGAAACTTATTTTAAAAGCGTAAAGTCTGGATAAGTCAGGTGTTAACAGATATAATAATACAATAGTCACAATTTCGAGTGATGAGATTCAGAAGAGGTTGCATTCTGCATCCTCAAACATCCGGCAAGTCGTTTAAAACAGATCATTAGCCTTAATTAAATTTGTGCAACAACTTACCCGGCGGTGCTCATTCTCATCTCACTGGAATAGCATATTCTTCGAGAGCGAGATTGGAGACCGCATCAAAGATAACGCACGCGTCGTCGTAAGGAACATTACCAGAATTTGAAGCTACAGGCAGCCGCAGGAATATACATGCTTAATCGGCCAGCAGAACGACTGAAGCATAAAAACCGCTGCTCGAAATGAATGACGGACCATAAAGCTTGCTAAAAGCGGAAATGGGATTTCACACAATACCTGTAATGAAATTCTCCAATAACAATACAGATAGAAATGTGAGGTATCGAATACGACAAATCTCGTGATTAAGGGCCCAATCCAAGTCGCCTAGAAGATAGGCGTATATTAGACACAACTCCTAGTCAGAATGAGGACTGTTCGTGGAGAAAACCTTCACTTTGGTCATCTTTTTCATGGGGCTAGGACGCAAAACCGCTGTCTTTCCGCTATATGAGCAAAATTTGGAAACATTGGACGTCAACTATGCGCAGCCTCATCTGTGGATTGTGACTTGTATGTGGTGGAAAAGCAAGGGTGTTGAATGTGGCGTTTGTCACCTACTGTGCAGTAATAGTTCCTTATTCACAGAACCTCTGAGATGCAGACATTTCGCTGACGCTTGTCCGTTCGCTATCAGTTGGAGAACCAACTCGTGCGAGGACAAAGACCGGATTACCATGTAAATCCCCAACCACGCACCTCAGATAAAACTCCGCCAATCCTACACCACAATTTATACAGCAATCTGCCAATTCTTATATGCTTTTTGTACACCTATTCTTTCGTTTACATTGATGAGCTGTATTTCTGCGCAGAACAAACGTGCACCGCAGAACGCTTTATCGTCAGATGTAATCAGTGTCATTTGGAAGGATATCATTCAGCATAGAGCGAAGAAGGTCCACGCGGCGTGCCAAGTGTGATCAAACGCTATTTTTCATTTCTTTGGGCTTCCATATTTCAATACTGATACTTTTAGTCTTTACAAAAATTCTACCTCAACTACAACATATAAAGAACATTTCACATCTGGCACCCTGTACTCCTGGTGAGCGGTCTGACATCAAATATATTTTATCATCCTTCTAGCGGTGTAAGAATTCAATGAAATGTTACTGTGTTCTTTATCGCCCATTTTCTCAAAACTGATATTTTCTGTTCAAAATGTATCTTTCCATCAGAATTTACATCTAAGAGCTTAAACTGTGTACAAGTTATTGTGGGTACATTTGGTAACTGTTTTAAAATGCTAGCCGAGTGTAATCAACATGCTGGGGGACTTAATAGATGTTATACACAGGACTCAAACCATAGATTTTTGGCTCTCCGTGCCCATGTTCTAACAGCTAGAGCTACCATGCAAAGGTGCCCCTATGCACATTAAAACGTTGTCACCTAATTCAAGTATCGCGGTAAACGTTCAAGTGTGATATCGTAGCACAAGGATTACTTTCAATACGGCAAGTGTTTGAATACCACGCTTCATAGTTTACCTCTTTTAGAGTTACTTTATATTGCATTTTGACTCGATAGTAACATAGGTGGTAAAATGGCTTACCGAGTAACTGCTTGGCGATAAAGCATGAGGCTCTCATTCAGGAAGTTCCGGGTTCAGTTCCCTTTGAGTCGACTACTCTGAACTTAAGAGGCCACAAATTTGCCTGCCCCCATTTTCCGTAATTTCATCTCATACTTTGGGGTTAAAGGACCAGGCGAGTGGAAGGCCGACGAGGCGTCTGGAGTTGGTGACTATCTGCCTTACTTCGTTCTGGGTATAGGTAGGCCTTTTGAGGTTTCCCAGGTGTCAGGATGTAATATCTTGAGACGTTAGGGACCCCGTCTGTGTTCGAGACTGTCGTCCCGGATCTAGTCGCCTTCCTTGTCCAGCCTACGCTCTTAGAGGTTTTCCAGAAGCACAATAGCCGAGTGTGTGCTTAAAAATCAAGGTTTTCATCCACTTCCGGATAAACTTAACGTGGCTTTTAACTATGAAAGTATTCGATGTTTTTAATGCCTATTTGATGTAATGGAATTGAAAGTAAAGTAAAGATGTATCTTTTATAACGTTTCTTCGGAAAAAAAATGAAAATAAAATTCTCAATATCGCGGCGCCTTCCAGTTTCCTTTAAAAAGTTGCTTTCTTCGCTTTCACAATTAATATAACATTTTCAATTGCTCTTCTATATCTCTCAGTGGCAGTGCACACCAAGTAGCGATACTTCACTTGTTTTATACGGCTACCATGTCAGGCTCGACAGCTGCACCTTATCTGGCTGACCTGAAGAGTAAATTACACCTTAAACAAATGTGCCATGAAGGCGGGGTATGTCTTATTCCAACAGTACGTTATGTACGATACGAAGTTGTTAAACACCCTTTTAAAAAGCTCTTCGCGCTTCACGCAAAGAAGCAATATCAGCCGGAACATCCATCACCAACTCCTCGTAGCAGTAATGAAAGCTTATTATAGCACAATTAGTGGCTTGGTAAATGTTCCCAACTTGGGCTTCGCCGTCATATTCATCCGCAGGAAATTGGAGGATAGAAGTGTGTTTGGGTTTTGGTTGAAGTCACGGAATGACGAGGGTTTGTAACCGTAACATGTCAGACCTATTTCTAGTTACCGACCAAGAGGAAGGCCAATAGAGCTTGTTAGGCTGGATGTGGTCATTTCGTCCTATTGTGATGCAATTCCGACCAGAGATGGGAAATGGCACCCGCATATTTGACGAACTTTAGATGGTATCCTGGGTCGCGATCGCTTTACCGCTCATTTCTTTCAACAGGTGGATCATAATGAGAAATCGTCCTCATACATGCACAATCAGGTTCCTGCACCTGTTCGCACTCCCTCGACATTTTACACTACCTTTTTTTCCTCTGGGATCGTGGACCACTTTCAAATGATTAAGCAGACTACGCAAAACGTTCAAACTATGTGATATCTTCTAAAGTTTTCGCAGCACACATGCCACTTTACTACATAATATAAACCCCCGAATCTATCTTAAGGGGCCCTGGGACTGAAAATTATGAAAGTGGTGATTTTTAGGTTTATGCATATAAATATTCTCTAACTGCCATCGGCTGGCAATGAAATGTTTTAGATTCAGCCACTTTTAAAGGTCTAGCACAGGTTTTGAATTCCATGTGTACCACATTTACACGCATCTTTCCTGCTTATATTTTCGGCAGCATTTCCATAAAATATAGGACAAAAAGCGCTCAAAAGCCACCAAATTCAGCGGAAAGAGCTGGTTAAAGTGGCAAGGGAAAAGCTATGACTCTGAGGACAGAAACTGCTAAACAAAAGAGGGAAGGTATGCCAAAGAGGTAATCTGACTCATGATCATGTTGTATGTGTGTAGAAAAATTGGTTTTTTTCCACTTTACATTTTTAATACACTATCTGCTCTATGCGCATTAAATTTTGTGCTATGCTCCTAGACCTTTCCCAGCATGTGCTACATTTGTGTGACTTCAACTTCAGTCTTTGGTTTCAAAACCTGAAAATTTGTTTAGCTTTAAAATAATTACATACAATATGTACAAACATCTTAAGTGTACATTAAAACAAACAAATTAGTTACTTTAGAAGTAATTACTTTTCTTCCAACCAGAGATTGATGATTTTTGTTGGGTGATTCGAGTTTATAAAACGATGGAATTGCTGTGATACCTCAGTTTTTGATACAAATGTAATATTTCGAATCTTAAGGTATTTTCGCATTGTGAATAAACTGAATCATCGATTTCCTCAAAACTATAAAACAGATTGTCCTGGAACTTTGTGTGGTAGTTTATAGCATAAACACATTAAGTGTGGAAAGTATAGATTTGATGCCAATAAACATATAGAGAATTGAAATTTCAGTCTCAGGGTCCCGTAACGGATGATATTTTATCATCGCAGAGTTCAAATATGTGATGTTCCTGTTCCCTTTTCAATAAAGCCAGCAATAAAGATGGAAATTAGTATACAAATAGATTTCCAGATGCTGTATTTTGTCTCCTTTGCTTTATATAGTTTTAGTAGTCTTGTATGTAATAAAACTAATCACAAAAAGTAAAATTTCCTTTCAAGTTTTCTATGGGTTCTGTAACGCTTGAGTTAGAAACTTAAAAATCTGATGTGTTGCACTCGCATGACTTTCTCCACTGTTGTACTAACCATTCTTACAAACTCTTATTCCTATATCTTCTTCCTGTTAATTGAGATAAACATTCGCAAAAATCTCATTGCTTTTTTTTTTTTTTTTTTCTGCAGGTACAAGGGGAATTTAGAATAGGCTTTGACCAATAGTCAAATCTTTTAAAGTTTTGAGATTCCGTTCTCTTTGTACGGTGAACATATAAACAAAAGTACAAAGTTGTTGCATTTGACGAAAGTTAGTTTTACGACAAATAACAAGGAATATCTCCGAAATAGTTCACTCTACAAAAATGTATTTGGAGATCAATTGTGTTTTAGCGAGATCTGCATTTATTGTAGTGTAAGACTTTATCTCTTACGGTTTACTAGTTATGCAAAAGTCATCCAGAGTAAACAGGACTACATAGGCTATAGCCAGACAATTCAAGATATACATTTCATTTTCCATAAAAATATGTGAAACGTAATGGCATTTTATTAAAAATCGTTATAGCCATTTTCAAGAAAATAAAAACTTTCGAAAGCTTTTCCGTGTAAAGTGTAGTTTAGATTGGGGGAATTTTCTTCAAAATCTCCCTGTCACATCCTTGAAAGACATTAAACATAAATACATAGTGGAGAAAGTAAAAACAGATACTTCCTATTCCATTTCCTACTTTCAGACAATTTTTGTATGTCGATCTATTAATTCATTTACAAAGTTGAAACCACACTAACCAGAAGATCAGACTTGGGATCTCCGATACTTCATGATATTCTGAAATGTGTATCTTTTACCTACACACATTAAACCCTTGTCATTTGTAGTATAATTCTTTAAAGTTAGAAATATCGGGTAATATTTACTTTCGTTTAGGTTAAAATAAATGTTTTGTTTCGTTAGTGACATAAACTCGAGCTCGGGAACTTTTTCACATCTTTGAATTATGACCTCAGTACGGCAAGCTCAAGAGCCTGTTGACAGTTCCCTTTTAACCTCCAAGCAATAACTTCCCGCATGTTTGGATTCCATTTTCCCTGGTCGCGTAACTAAACAGAAAAAAAGCTAGAAGGAGCAATCTATCTCCCTGCCCACTGCGACATTTTAAGATTTGTGGTGAAGATATCAAGGAGCAATGAAAGAAGTAGACCTCTGGTGATACAATGTGCAGGTCCAAACCATGCACTTTAGTTAGTTCCTCTGACTCCCTAAATTTATTATTAAGGACAAATCCATAGCCATTTGAGTTATGGTATTTTATTCATGCTTTAGCTAAAATATACTTCTGTTACAGAAAAAGGCAATTTGAATTTTATGTGGTGTACCCCACAGAACTCATTGTAAACATTTGTTTTTTAAGATGCGTGTCTTAAGGATACCCAATTGTGAAATTTTGAAAATCTACAGTTTTCATTGGATTGATTCGAAATTTTAACACAACAATCACTGTATAGTGAGGAGTAACTGTGCTAAATTTCATGCATTTAGGTAGATTAGTCGTAAACATATTAATATTTCATTATATTTGTTTAATATTTGTATAAATGGTTCCCCATGATGCAATTTTCATTTAAAAAACTTGATGATTTTCAGCTATGTCCTGTAATAGAATGTTAGCAAATTGATGATATAATTTCTTAATCTTGTTATTAGTTTGGATAAAAATAAATTTTAAAGTTGAAATTCATTATTTTTTCATTTAAATTTTCAAGTGTAAACTTTAATATTTAATTACTAAGCAGTTATTCACTTTATGAGAAAATTATCCCATCATTTCTTTTTAATGTTATTTCTAAGCAGGTACACCAAATTTCATGCATAAGTACTGAAAATTGCATCGTGTGGAGCATTTTAAAGAGCAAATGGTGCTAAAAACAAAAACGTGGAAAAACTAAGTTTGAAGTCATAGCAAGAATAATGGACTGTATGGATTTAAATGGACACGCCCACTTACAGGCAATCAGTTAGACGGCCGCGTGACATAGATAAAAAGGCCGTATGGCTGTAAAAAGCATATCAAAATAAAGCAGACGATTTATACTATTTGATAAAACAAAGATCCTTTTTTGGCAATTTTGGAAATTTTTAGCCTTTTTTCACAGATGGGTATCCTTAACTCTGACTTCATTGTTTGTGCTCCACTGCCTTTTATTTGCCAAGAAATAGTCATAAATACAAGAGGTGCATTATCACCATACCAGAAATAGTTACAATATTTTGGGAGCTAATAAAATAGCATTATTATAAACACTTTTTATTAAGGAAAGTTTTTTGCTGTGGTGCTTCGTTTAAGCGTTAGACGAGCTAATGTCAGAGATTACTGCCTGTCACCCAGTTTAAATATTTACGGCAAAATCAGCAATGCAAATTAGTATTGCATTTATCTTACGTATAATTATGATCCTGGTTATGATTTTAATGACTACACTCCTATTGAGTATTAATTTGTAGATGTATATGTGACAATGTTCTATTCTTATATATGTATGATCTTGGACAAATAAATTGATTGATTGATTGATCTTAGTAAGGCACACGATCTTAATCCTAGAAACAAACACAGAACACATAAACAAACCACAAACATCTCATTGCAATTAATCACAGTTCTACTATTCCAAATTAGACCAACAAGCTTTTAAACCAGGGAAATGGCTAGTGTCTGCGAGAGTACGGCAGAATAGAGCACGTTGATGTAATCTTTGCGTTAATCGCAATGGGCGTGCGTTCCAACATTTACTTTGAATAGTAAAGCTGTGATTAACTGTAAACAATGAGATATTTGCGTGTTGTTTATGTGTTCTGTGTTTGTTTCTTGGATTAAGATTGTGTGCCTTACTAAGATAAACACAATATTAATTTGCATTGTTGATTTTGCCGTAAATACTTAAACTGGGTAAGAGGCAGTAATCTATGACATTAACTCGTCTAGCGCTTAAACGAAGCACCGCAGCAAAAAAAAAAAAAAAAAAAAAATCCTTAACAAAAAGTATTTAAAATAATATTATCTATCAACTCCCAAGGTATGTCGGTCTAATTTTGGGAAACTTATATAGTAAGTTTCAAAATTCCTTTGAGACAATATCACTAAATTTATTTAACAGCCTTAGTAATAGCACTGAACCTCTCTCCATTGAATCCTTTAAAGCGTCAGTGAAGCGCACTTTGATTTTAAATCCATTTTATTATCTGGATGAATTTCAGGATACTCTCATTGGTTTTTTATATTCTATATGTAATTGACGTTGCTACACACAGCATTTTGTTCTGGCAAATAAAACTATCTACCTATTATCTACTTCAAATGTTATTCTATTGGGTTATTCAAAAAATGGGTCATCTTTAGAACTGTCGAAGGCCATAAATGCTACTAAATAAAAGATAGTCATCTTGTTTACAAAACAGAAATATATAGTTTATTCTTCTTTACTGGCTGGTTTCATTTGTTTGGTATTCTTTATGACGTTTAATTCAGCAATAATTCCATGCACTGTTTTCGCATACACACTCCTATAAGGGCAGTCCCTTCAATGTTAATATGTGACCCATTATATACAATACTCGTAAGACAATTAGACGAATTTTTAAGACATGTTCAGTGGTATTTTTACAGTTTACTGATGAAACAAAAATTTTTTTTTTCTTTATTAGAAGCAAATTTATTATTTTTTAACGCAATGGTTAGACTTTTATTGAAATACAACGGGTTTAAATTAAAAAGACAGCTAACTAGTATGCGTGGTACATAAAACCTTTTTTCGTCAAAATAAGGCTTATTTAATTGAAAATGTGGTACAAATTTCAGCAGATTTTATCAATAACTTTCAGACACTGGGGCCTATGTGTAGGAAATTATTGGTTCTTCAGAAACTGTAGTTGAACAAGATGGGAGACGCTAAAACTTATATGCAGCTTTATAGTTAGTAATAGTTGTAATGCATTTAAGATTAACGTACCCGTATTAAACTTATACCAAAATGAGCTGAAGATGTGAAATATTCATTTGAAAGTTTTGAGAAAAAGATCACCATTTCACCTCCACTTAATGACCAGAAAAAGATAGTAAAAACCCACAATACAAGTAACGTGTATATAAGGAAGCCTTAGGTAGTTTTTCCTCCGAAAGACAAAATATCCGCACGTTTTATTTTATCGAGTTGAAATTGTTGCCATGTACGCAGAACATACATAACAAACAGTACATATGAAATCTTAAGGGGCTAGCCAATTCATTGACATATTTCTGACACAAGTTTTCAGTTTTTATGTTATAATACAAATCTTCCTGATAACGAACAGATTCTTATATTATATCTATCTTAAATTGCAGTTTAAATTTCATCTAAATCTCTAATAAAGTGTTACTTCTGTTTGAGTATTTAAATAACAAGGGTTGTAAATGATTAATTGTGCCTCAAGGTGGAATTTGTTTGTAAAGCTAAGGCTTTTATGGAACTTCCTTTGTAATTTTAGTACAACGTAGATGTCTACATTCATATGGGGTGAAAAGATAACATCATATGATAGGAATTTTCAAATTTGCTTCAATAAAAGAACAATAAAATTGTTTTAAAGAGTAGGAGAGCGGACGTATGCTGTTTCACATTTTATTATGCTGTAAATTTTAAGATACGACATCGTCGAGTTAATCAACCAATTGAGAGTCTACAAAGGCAAGCAATATTTTCATTTCCAGAATTCGAGATAAATTAGTAACAATGACGCCTACCCGAAATTTAGCTGGAAACCGACTTG
Organism: Tenodera sinensis; assembly: GCA_030765045.1. NCBI lineage: Eukaryota > Metazoa > Arthropoda > Insecta > Mantodea > Mantidae > Tenodera > Tenodera sinensis. Next base: position 25,681,843 of record CM060964.1, read on the forward strand.
TCTTTTATCACCATCTGCGAGCTTTCTAGGAAATTCAGCCCAAACAAATTAACACAAGGAAATATTTAACAGTAAAAATGCACAAGCAGCACAAGTGCTATTTAAGGAAATTACGCTTAAACGCCCTAGTGTCAATTAAGCTAATTAATACCAGCTCCACCAGGCACGTGGTAAATCTTTCTTCAGTTCAACTCAGTCCGATATTTCGCGCTTGAAGTCAAAAAGAAAAATTAAAGCATTCCATCATAACTTACGAGCCTTCTTGCACAAAAAACAAGTGCTCAGGCTGAAAAATGTGACATTATCGTATCAGGGAATCCTTTAAGGAATCCACATTATTAAATAAAATACCCATAAGGTGTGCGAAGTATCCTTAGAAGGCGATTACTTTTTCGCACTCCAAAAGAAGGCATTTCTTCATAATTGCAGCTAATATGAAACCATTACGAAAACGCCAACTAAAAACGAAAGAAAAAGACCAAAAAGAAATTAAGGATTAGATACTAAAAGTGGATTTCCAAGAGCTGGTTAAAATTCGGTGTAATTTACACTTATAAATAAACAACTTGACTTTTAATTTAGTTCTATTATGGTATATAAACGTGAGCAGTCATATTTTTATTTTATACTCTGTATATGTGTGTGTTTTAATTACATAAGGAGCATTTACTCCAAACTGAAGCATTCAGGTTCTCTTAAGCTAAATATTTTACATGGTTTGAGAGTGTTTTAGACAGTTTAATAAGTTCTGTTAAGTTGCAGGTACTGTAAACTATGTATATTGTAACTAAGTAATGAAAAACGTATTTCTTTAGATAATGTTAATATATTTCATTTTCAATGTTTCGGCTCACATACCAAACCAGCTTAAAATGGTTTTCTTTCACCTGCATGCTTAGAACATTGAAAGAATACACTGTGTTGTGTGGGTGTGTGAGTGTCAAACAATTTTTAGAAGGTTGAAAATATGTCTATAGGCTCCTACATTAGTTGAAAATGTGGACAATAAATGTGAAATGTACCTATACATAAACAAAACAAACATCTTGTTGTGTACAGTTAATCACATCTTTACTACTCAAAGTAAATGTTGGAACGCAGGCCCATTGCGATTAACACAAGAGTGCATCGGCGTGCCCTATTCTGCCGTACTCTCACAAAGACACCAGTCATTTCTCTGGTTTGAAAGCTCGTTGGTCTAATTTTGAATAGTAAAGCTGCTATTAACTGTAAACAATGAGATGTTTGTGTTTTATTTATGTGCTCGGTGTTGGTTTCTTGGATTACGATTGTGTGCTTCCTAAGATAAATGCAATACTAATTTGCATTGTTGATTTTGCCGTAAATAGTTAAACTGGGTGGGAGGCAGTAATCTATGTCATTAACTCATCTAGCGCTTGAACGAAGTATCGCCGCAAAAAACTTTCCTTAACAAAAAGTGTTTAAAATAATGTTATCTATCAGCTCCCAAAGTTTGTCGGTCTAATTTTCGGACACCTATATATGTTCGTGTTAATAGTTTATTTACTACACGTGGCGTTGCCAAGCCAAATTCCCTTGCATCAAACGGAATGCAGGCGAGTTTATCTGCTAGGAGTTGACAGACAACTATTCAGTAATAGAACGGTGTAACACACTACTAATAGTAACTATTGAAGCGGCCATAATATTATCTAGTCCACTCTCAGATCAATGACATTTTTTGGCAGGCAAGTCGAATGTGCTCATGTGCTTGTATGAAGAGGGATGACTTGGCCCATTCCTATTTGTAGCAACTTTGTCTTCTGTGGACTGTCAACATTCTCTTTATTAATGCGCAAGGGAGGAGTAACTTAAACCAAAAAGTCAAGACCGTAACGCTGTTAAGATAAACACCATGAAAGTCTCCCAAACATCATCTTTGATGGAATAGGAGGTAGGGAGACCTTAAAGCGGATGGAAACACCCGTTCTGAGGAGGTGGGAATGGAAATGATGTTTTGAAACACAGCTGCTATGTCTTTCTTTTGATCTATCTCCTGAACAACAGATCTCCCCATGAAGGCAGATAGGCTTGCCAAAGCTAGCAATTCATCTAGATGTACCCTCGCTTCAGTGGTAATTAACGCATCACCATCAAACAACTACACAAAGGAGATACTTTGCCTGTCCACTAATCCATAACAATGGGGAAGGGGGAGCCGATAAAGTACAGATGCATCATCGGCCATTGCATCGTTAATTACAATCATTGCATATTGACGTTTCTGTGACAGACGGAGCCCATTTTTGTAGGTCTAACATTTCACTTTCTCTCTTCAATTTATAAAATGACTTTTGCCAAAGTTATGACATCTAAAATAGTTTATACCATTACAGCGTGTCGTATCAGTAATTGTAAACATTTCTAATTCAGGGCACAATTTGGAAAATGGAAGACACTTCTACTCATGCTATTAATCTATGACTAAAACAAGAAAACTAACTATTAAAATCAATTACAATGTAACTGAAAAGTAGGGGTAGGGGTTGAGAACGAAATAACAAACAAGAAAGCTTTCAACAACCCTCATAAAGGCCATTACGTTCAGTATATATAAAGTTAAACTATATTTTGTATTATCGGTTAGCTTTTAATACAATATGGCTTACGCTATTAAAAAGAAACATATCTCTACATTTAATTTTTAGTAACAATTTAACTATATGAAGTTTTAACGACAGATCTTTCGGTACTGTCACGTTGCTCTAACCACTACCATGGCAATGTGCCGGCACGACATTAAGTTTTGCAGCTGACTCACCATTTAGTGTCCTGTCGACATGTTGCTACGGTAGCTCAGTGGTTAGAGTAACTGGATGGAAACCGGAAGAACCAGGTTTCAATCCTCGGCTATGATACTGAATTTTTCAGTGTGATTCTGATCTACACACGACTAAGTGTGGAAGAACAATTAATTCCAATCAACTATATATTGTTTAATTCTTGTGAAATATTCAATGTAGTAATACCAAAACCTGTTATGATCCGGCAGTGAAACTTGTACACCGATGAAACAGGTTAGGTGTAACATAACACTGTTGGGGCCAGAGTGCAGAGGAAGCCAAGGGCAAATCAGCATAAACCAACATAAACACGACGCAACACTCTGCTACGCCACTGTTCATATTTCAAAATGTTTCAAAAATACAGTCGGCCATGTTTTTGACACACATACCTTGGTTGGCTGTTATATTCATACAGAATTTATATGGATAATTACTTTATGAATAATAAATACATATTTTGTACACTTAGAATTATACATATTTAAACTAAAAATATTCCATTTTATGTGAGACATTTACAACACATGTATTATCACACAAATAATAGCTGTTCATTGGGAAACAGCGCATTATTGGTCCGTTTCTTCGTCATCATATTCTTTAATGGTTCCAGAAAAAACATTACAATACACTACAATGTATATTGTAAAAGCAACAAAATTAAATCCCCTGTAGTTTTCACTTAAATACTATTGCGCGAAGGTCACATGATGTGATGGGCCAAAGCGAAAACACTTGACGTGCAATTCATTTAATTTGTTACTCTAAGTTGGACTGTTTCCCTTTTAAGGATTCTTGATTGCTCACAATTTGACATGCCCACGTTGTTATGTAGGTCTGCTACAGGGCAGGACTCACTTTGTATTATAAATACCACTGGAAGTGCTCTAGAACACAGTTAACCTGAAATCGTCCTCTTTTTCCCATCGGTGTCCAAGTTTCGCTGCCTGGTTATGCCTTATTCAGTAAATATATCAACCAATACAAATGCCTAATGTTATAAAGTCCCTAAACGCACTCTAAGGCCTAGTTAGTCCTTTTGAAGTACCAAACCACGTTTTAAAAGTTGTAAACGAAGGTTTGCTTAAAGTATAAAAATACTATAAGAGGTTCAATAAGGAATGAGTCATAACACTAAAGGACACGTAGCACGAACTCTAGGCTCTGACAATAAAGGAGTTATTATTCCTTAGAATTTTCTCTCATATTTCACTTCTCTTCGGATACGCCTTCCCGAATGCTTACCTACCAGCCCATATTTCATAACCTAGCACTTTTCCACCAAACAAATAATTTAATGCATCTTATTATCTGTCTACATTCCTGCAGTTTACAGCAAACTTTTTCTTTGTCACGGCAGTTTATTTAAAACTGTGTCTAATTGACAACATTAACTGCTAGCGTGCAAGAATAATTTTTATAATCAAGAGATTAATTAACCTATTAAAAAACACTGTCATAGATTAATCATGCATTAAAGCTGAATGTGACTTGACAAATGGTGACAATGTTGTGTGTGATGTGTGCATCCCCTGTGACGGTGTCTCCGGTGTAACTGCCAGCTGCTCCAGTGATGAACTATGAGATCTTTATCTCAGAGTATATGTAGGTGCGTGTGGTGGTAAACAGAACCAGTTAAGTTGGCAGTAAACTTAATGAAGGCTAAAAATGATATATTTGAAGCGAGTTGGCCACTGTTTGAGGTTGAAGAATTAAACTGCTTCTGAATGTTATCACTGGGAATTGTAACAATTGAATTATATCTGCTAATCTGCGTCATACCAATACTTTACGGTTTGAAAATACAAATGTGACGAGTACATTGTAGTGAGCCCTTGAAATTGCTCAGATGAAGGTTCCTTGATGGTGGCCGCTAAATCCATTTAAACCGAGCACAGTCTTTAAGCTCTGCGACAGCCGATAATCGACCACACTAAACATTTTCACAAGGTACAAAAGACACGACATTGGTTTTAGAAATAAGCGCTCTTTTATTAACTTAAGTCCCACCTACAAGCATCACTCCTACCAAAGTTCATACTTAATTTGACTAGTCCTAAAGCTGTTAATTTGTTTCTGAAACACAATTTTGTTTTGTGATTTCGCTAAATTCTTAGAATCTTTATTTTCTTCCTAATTTTCAGAACTATATCTGCGTAACTCACTGTGACTAAATGAGTAACGCTCTGGTCACTGGATTGGCAGCTTATTTTACCTCCCCCAAACTATGCAAAAAGAGTAATATTACAAGCTATCTGCCCATCATCTCACTAGCGGAGTACCTTTAAGGCAATTATTCCTCGAACTTTGGCCCAAATTAAAATATAATATAATAAAAACGTACAGATACCTAAATGGATTCTATTCTTTTAAGGGTACATATGACTGAATTTTCCAACTTCTATATTTTTTAATCAATTTTGATGAACTTTTGTGTGCATATTTATATGGTAACCATACTATGCTGTGCAAAGTTTCAACTCTGCTTGGTTCAAGAGATATTGTAAATCATTTAAATAAATTAATAGTCGCACTTAAAAAGTTCCTTGCGACAAAGTTTTCATCCAATCATTCTAAAATTTTGCAGAGATGCACTTTAAACATGGATAAATTAGAATTGTATTGGGTTTCTATATCTGGTTATTTGTTTGGCTTACACAAAAAAGTAAATATTTATGTTTCATAATTTTTAAAATATATGGAGGAACAGCCTGTTCTGAAGGATAAAAGAACACACTAAAATCCATCTGATATCAAAACCCAATACAATTTTTATTTATAGTACATATTACTACATACTGTGCAAGTTTCAAGCAATTATGATAAGAAATGCTCCGCAAGGAGCGTTTTGTACAGAACAAAATGCTGAAAAATTGCAAGCTGAGAAAAAGGCGAAAGAAAATAACCTGACCTCAGAATTGCCCTGGACCATATGTCTCCCCTTCAGACCTCTTGTTTCTTTCTTCATATGATATTTTCAATTACATTACAAATGGCAGTAGCCAATCATTATCAAGTTCCCGTTCACCTACTTCAAGCGGCATAATCAAAATAGGAGTGAAATGGCACAGTTACAGTGCACAATAACATTATATCCCAAAAGTGGGCGTAGGCGGACATTTAAATACCATGCACATGGAGTTAAAGGATGGCTTCTGTTGGCTTTAAAAATGGTGGAACTGTAAAAATAATGGATGCATATGATGGAGGAAAGATTGCAATATTTGTTAACCCTAAAATAAAAAAATTCAATTTTTTACCAAAAATCGTCAAAACTCAGTCATATGTACCCTTGATACATTTAAACCTTTTATATATATGTTACATTTCTATTTTCTTAACGCTGGCAATAACTTTAAACATTGTCTCCAAATATATGATCAAATCCGTAGATGTTCATCTGAACCAATTTCTTCACCTGTAATTGTTATAGAAGGTCGAATTATTTTGTACTGGTTTAGGCTTCTCTTGTGTAGCAGTCGTAAAGAAACTCTTTGACTTTTCATCAGTTTATTTTGTGTCCTTTCAGTTCAGCCACATAGAGAAATGACCGGCTGGGTGGAGTCAAAGTTTGGTTGCTATGGACATATAGGGGAACACGTCAATTTTAGGCACGTTGGTGTACACCTAGGGAATGTGAATAGGATAAAGTGACTAGCCCTAGATATTCTACATTACAAGCCATGGCAATAGCGTGGCCCTAAGGAAGTAGAGTTACTGTGAATAAGAATGAAGCATTTGAAATTCAAGAAAAAGTACCGAGAATTGTTGGCTCTAGAGATTGAAGCTCACTAGTTTCTTTAATCCGGTCTGAGTTTCGGGTCATTTAAGCTCTGCGCCAAACTCAATAGCTGTCGTTTAGCAAGTAAAGAACTTGGGCAACCTCATTTCTTCCGTCTCATCCAATATTTTGGCTCGTATTCATATCTGCGGAGCTGGAAATGGCATGTTCTGCCACTATGTCGCGTAGTCTTCCTTCTAGAGCCGAGTTGCTCTAATATGGCGATCTGCAGTCAGACAGAAGTACGCCACACAAATAGTTCGTTTCGCATTCACTTGCCAGAACCCGCTGCCAAAAAGCTCCTGAGAAGGAAAGGCTTATGTAAATCGACTGAGGGATGGTGCAAGACATGTGTAGTGTCTGAAGACGAGTTAAATGGGTGACAACTGCAGAACGCCACAAAGCGACAGCAGAATTAGGTCTGCTTAACTGTGATCCACAGCATACAAAGGAACGTTAGAGCTCGTAGTTCGCGAACCGTCACTTGCACAGCACTTAGGCAAAATGTTGCATCAACTAATTGGGAAAAGGGCTTTTATTTCCCCCTAAGAAACCTCTTTGAGCCACATTCTGATGTGCCGTTCTATCTGTGTTATTTGCATCAAAGTGTTGATCATTTTGGCAGAAACTTCCTCTACATCGCTCTGGGAGCATTTCGTTCCTGGCGTTGGAGAACGCCAGCAGCTCACCTCAGGGGCTTTATATACAGGGTGGAAGGGAAGTCATTACAGTCCTTGTAATATGTGATTCATAGAAGCGTTACAAACAAAAAAGTCGAATGGTATTTTCTTCTTGGATGAGCCGATTTCGAAAAAATGTTTTTTTGCTATCCAAACTGGATGCGTAATTCCACAACAATGTACGAAGAAAACAGTTTGTTACTTGTAAGATGCGTAGAGTAACTTATTTCTGACATAGCTTCGGTTGTAATTATGGGACATCACACAGGATTTCGAAGTAATTAATCACTTAAAAGACGTGAAGGAATACTCCGAGCTACTCTTTCAGACGTGAAGTAAGTCGACAACGTTGCGTTGAGGTTGGTCAGGAAATTGACCTGGTTTGTGGGTGTAAAAAGGTCGGGCACTTTCGCTTTCGAGTAACGTTTTGAAAGCTAACGCTTGTGATTGTCGCACAGTAGTCATGGAAGGACTTGACAGTGTATTTATTTATGTTATGTTGTAGCCTAACGCGGTCAACATTAGACTTGTGGTCCCTAAGGTTACAACCCCTTCTTGCAAGTGTTATACATTTCAGCCTTTGGCTTGTGCGGCGCTAATACTAATTACAATTACAATTTAATATACGTAATTTGATGCAATCTTTCGTTTAAATTAACAGTTTTGAAAGTTAAAAAACACAGATACTTAAATATACTGGAATATAATTAATGATTTGAATATTAAATTTTTTGCCCCTTTACTAGTAAGAAAGGTTACCAGTTGTTCCAGTAGGAAATGGGAAGCACAACGTTTAAAATTCCCAGCCACCCCCCCTTCTGGAGTTTACTAATGATTTTGACACTGCTCAATAGCTTCGCTGTACAAGCAAGTCAGTATAATATATAGGCACTGGACCCATCTGTTTAAACTTATTAATAATCTTTATTTGCATGTTTTCTCTCATTTTTTACCGTTTATATAATCGTGTTGATTTAGCTTTATTTTTTTAAAAAAATGGTTTAGATCAGGGATGTTCAACAAGCAAGCACACGCTCGCTTCCCCTACATATTTTATTTTCGCCACTCCACTGACAAAGGCAAACAGCACCAGAACTGATAGTCAGAGGCGGATGGCGCGGAGTATATATAGTAGTACATATAATTCAATGGGAGAACGAATATTTTTGTTTTCAAGATGAAGACGATAAAGTTAAGTGCTTGATTCGCACGACTGGTAGTTGCATTTCCCTTGCTAACGTTCCATGTTCACGATAAATGTTATTCTCCTAGAAAAATACAACGAAGCAATTGTACAACACATTCTCTTCAGATCTGGAAGACCAAAAACATTTGAAACGAAAATCCACTTATTTTGCACTTTTGAAGTTTCCATGTAGTGGGGCTTCACAGGAGCTACAAAATATGACATTACTTGCATTGTAGACCGTAAAATCTTCTGAGAGAGAGCGGTGGGAATTATTTAGGTCTCTGTCCTATTGTGAGTATCCGAGATTATGTTTGCATCTAGTTTAATGGCAGTCTTTGGCTCCACTTATATCTGCCAACACATATTCTCAAAGATAAACTACATTAAAAGTGCGTATCACTGCAAGATAAGCGAAAATCGCCTTGCATATCTTTTGAGACTGTGCACTTCATCTTTTGCATCAAATATTGAAGACCTTCTGAAACGTAAATCGTGCAAAAAGTATCGTCAAAAATAATGTGGGTCCATCAGGAGTAGAATATGAATGTGTACGCCTTTTATTTCCTGTAAATAAGAATGTGCCGCCACTGGAAATTAGTAACCGCGGATAAATGCGTCATTCTGTTCCAGCGGATAGAAGGAGGCGATTTCAACCTCCCCTAACTTGATTACACTTGAGCACTCCTGGTTCAGACCAACCGAGTTGTTGTAGTATTAAACTTAGGAATTGTTGCAGGAAAATATTTGAAAAAAAAGCAAATCCCAAACCTCCAGTCATTGAAAGTTCTTAAAGTTCGTGTAAAAGCGTTAAATTCCTAAATTTTTGTTTTCCGCAACTGGAATATCCTTAAAAACATTAACTCGGACAAATTAGTCTTTTCGAATCGTGAATAATCTTGCTACTGTACACTTGGAGAAGATGTTAATAAATATTTAAGCAATATTTCTACTTCTGGAAACTTGAGGGTGATATTTCTGTTGGTGAGCTCAACTAACTTTCTTACAGCCTCGCGGCACAACCTGTATAAACTTTAAGTGCTCAAAGCACTGCAAACATCAACACATCTACCTAGAAATTGTAGAGGATTTATCTGCAACTTACAGCTGGATTGCGGAGTTCCCAGCTTAGCAGTTCCCTTGAGGGTGGCTGCTCCAAGTTTACTCGTTCCATCAGATATATGCTGCGAGCTCCTCTTTGTACTGGTCCATGATACAGCATCACTCCACCACTTCCAGGATCCTCGCTGTGATAGGCGTACAGCATTCGCATCGTGTCATTCTGAAAATACAACACCAAATTGATTTATTCACAGGCCAAAAAGGAAATAATTATGTTAGTTAACTAAAAATCTGATGTGTTCTGAATTTCTCTACTCTTGTTCTAACCACTCTTATTCCTCTTTCTTCTTCGTGTTAGTCGAGATAAACATTTGCAGAAATTATCTCATTGCTTATTTCCTTGAAGGTGCAAGAGGAATATGGGAATACAGTAGGCTTTGGGTGATAGTCAAATCTTTAAAGCTTACAAATTCCCATTTCATTGCTTGGCTAACATAAACAAATTAGGAGCAATGTTCCTTTTGACGTAACATTAAGTTGTCGAAACGCACACAAATAACAAGGCATATCTCCGTAATGGTTTGCTCTACAAAACAATTATTCAGCCATATATTGTGTATTTTCGCAAGATCTACGTTTTTTGTACGGTAAGATTTGGTCTATATCTTACGGTTTACTAGTTATGCGAAAGTCATTCAGAGTAAACAGGACTACATGGGCTATAGCCAGAAAATTTAAAGTATACATTTAGTTTGCCATAAAAATGAATCAAACATATGACATTTTAATCAAGCTCATTAACAGTCATTTTCGAGAAAATCAAAATTTTCAAAAAATTTTCCTTGTAAAGTGTAGTTTAGGATGGAGCAATTTTCTTCAAAATCGTTTTGATGATATCCATAAGAGACATTAAACATAAATAGCGACTTTTAGTTTTTAAGTTGTGTTGCCCACAGACACACTGACAGACACAGACACACTGACAGACAGACACACAGAGAAACAGGAAAACACACTGACACAGTGGAAAAGTTGATGGATATTAAGGGACACGGGACTAAAGTTTCAGAGTTCTGTAATATCTAAGCTACTGACTTAACATTTTGTGTAGACTATAAGTAGGCCACTAGTAAGCTGTGTTTCATATTTATATGACTTACTTATAGAGCTATTAATTCTTTTATTAATCAACAATATAAAATATTGCTCATTTTCAAATGAGCAATATTGACAATATTGACAATATGACACCTGGTGCCATTATTTTTAAGTAGGATTATAATGTTATGTGCTTCTTATTTGTTATAATTATGAGTACAAAATCAGTTATTAGTTTTTAGTCACAGCATTATTTGTTAAGATAAAAATTTATTTCTACTTGCACATATTCTTATATAAATATTAGTCAAATATCTGTACATTTTATTTATTTATTTATTTATTAGGTTTTTTTTTGTTTTTACAAAAACTATTTGGTGTAAACTGAAAATAAGTGTCTTTGCACAACATGCATGTAACTCCTTACTACAATTGAATCAAGACTATTGCGCCAGCCTCATTTCATGTGTTGAAAAATTGAGTTTTCTGAAAACATGCATTTCAAATATGTTCACAGGTTTCCTGTATTCTCAGAACTAGTTTCAAGTGTCACGATACGTACTGTAAAGCAATATTGGTTTATAAACAGGGAGTATAGTAATTTGTTTCCAAAACTGTTTCAAAACAGGTATCACACTGGGTGCTATCTGCCCCGTCAACTGCACACCTAAGTATTTAAATGTGCACTGGTGCCTTAAAACTGGCGGAACTTGACATTTTATTTATGTACCTGATTCCTGAAGTTCCTAGGTACCTACATTTGTAGGTGCAAATCTGAAATTCGTAAATGTTGTCATTTTTGGTCGAAATTTCAGTCCCTGTGTCCCTTAATTCAATCATCATTTATCGATACGGTTAGCCGAGCTCGTTAAAGCACAAACTCATGAGCAACAGGTTCATGGTTCAAACCCAGTCAGCACCATCCTCCCCAACTTCAGGTTTTCGTCAGTCCTCATAAATGTCAAATGCCTGGTGGCAACGTTTCCTTGCCAATAAACATTTCGTTTCACAATCATGAGTGACTGTCGCCTGTGGTGCCGTATGGAATAAGAACGGGTGTTCAACACTACCAAAACAAATCGTCATTTGATGTGCAAGATGTCGGAAATATCGGGAAGCCAACTATTCCATGTTGGCCGTTTACTAAGCTGGATAAAGTATGAATTTGGAATACAAAATTCGTGTTTGAACTGGTATCCTTGAAGTTCTTGTGGTGCAAGCATCCAAAGAACGAACTTGAACCTCTCAGTTCCGTTATGTTCCATATAAATAAATCCCAGATTCGCAGATAGTACAGTGCGACATCAAAAGCAGAGGTCCTTGTAGGACATAAAACTGGCCGTTCTAATAAATTCCGTATCGATACGAATCAGTGACATTAAGCTCAACAAAATAAATTACCCAATCTGTTTGGAAAATTATTCTATTTTTTATTGTCCACGTACGGTGGCTAGTGTGCGATAAATGTTTGTCACCGTGCTTTTTTTTTTTCCTTTCTTTATTGCTCCATTTGGAGCAGTGTCAGTAAACGCCGTTAAAAAAAATTCAAGGAATGCGGTATTAGAGCCCTCATGCTGAGAGGAAGAGAAACGGAGAGAGCGATTCTTTTGTCATGCTAATATTTGCAATCAAATTAGCAAACCTGCACCGTGTGTTGGTTTATGAATATTGCTTTGTTATTGTGGTTCCCAACACTTTATGGCTAAATCTTTACTGCGCAAAAAAATTGAAATATCCTTGTAATTTTAGGCACTGAGTAGCACAGCGGGAATAAGTGTTAAACCAGTGCTTTTTAATACACGTATGCAGCGGCACTCCAAAAATTGTTTGAATTCAATTGATTGAATTAAAATATGCCCCTTTGGTCCCTGCAATGTAGAGGCCTCCTACTGGTGTAGGGTGGCTCTGTAGGACCTCCAATTTAGTGCTAATAACCTAGCCTGAATAGTATAAATAAAATTATAATTTTATTTCTCCTATCTGTTCTCGGTGGGACACTATTTACACTATTTACTCGAAAATTAAACTCCCTTGATTGTAACAGCAGCCAAGTTTTGCGGCAATTTTTTAAATATATACAGGATGGAAGGTAAGTCGATTTCGAAAAAGCAAATAGTCTTTGATCCAAATGGGATGCGTAATTCCACAAGAATGTACGAAGATAGCAGTTTGTTACTTGTAAGATGCGTAGAGTAACTAACTTATTTCTGACATAGCTTCGGTAGTAATTATGGGACATCACACAGGATTACGAAATAATTAATCACTTAAGACGTAAAGGAATATTCTGGAATACTCTTTCAGACGTGAAGTAAGTCGGCAACGTTGCGTTGAGGTTGGTGAGGGAATTGTCCTTGTTTGTGGATGTAAACAGGTCGGACACTTTCGCTTTCGTGTAATGTTTTGGGAGCTAACGCTTGTGATTGTCCTACACTGACACAGTAAACACGGAAGGACAAGGCAGGGTATGAGTTTGTTTTCAAGACGCACCGTTACGGTGTTTATTTATGAGCTGAGCTAGGGAATGTGACCAAATACAGAATCTACAGTGTTGACAGCTTATTTTCAACGAAACTAAAATATCTCATTAGTAAATGGTCAGAGACAAAAGCATAAGATACAAAATGTGTTCCAAATACCCATATCTATCACTGGTTTAAATTAATGTAATGACTTCCCTTTCACCCGGTATAGATACACATATGCGAATGTTAGAAACGTTAAACCGAGGCATTCTGTAACTCATAGAAAAAAGTTCATCAGAATTTCTTTGTTACTGTACATGGGATGGTTTTGCCTTTCACTTGTTTGCAAAGAAATGAGAGGGCAATTAGACATTCACCATCACTCATTAGCACCTTCAACCCTTCTACTTGCTTTCTTCTTACTAGTAAAAGATTTTTGGTTACAACAGCAAGTTTGTTGAAAAAATGGTGTAGGAGCAGCGGGTTGAGAGTATTCGGTTCAATTAAACATGACTCATTACTGGTGAAATCACAGGGATAACCTTAAGAAACTCGATAATTTTGAGCCTAGGAAAGGATGCCATGCTGCAGTGGATGCTGTAGCGACGGAGTGGGTGGAACAGAAGAGAAGAGAGTGCTGTGTAGTGACCTGTAAAATGATGTAAATAAAGGAACGTGAAGTACAAAAGGAACATGCAAGTAACAACAATAGTTAGTATTTAATAAAACATAGCTATTAAATTCATAGTTCTGTAGTACATTTCTCACTTTGATTTTCCGAAATACTTTTGCAAGGTCCTCTCATTTTCTGGCTATAATTCCATTAAAAAGGTGGATTTTATTTTCGAGTAAATACGGTACCTACACTTTTCACGTCTTTCACATGTTCTATATTATTTCTATCCATAACTATTTCCATTTACACCTATCCCGTGGAGTTCTTTTCCAGGTATTTCCACACTCGTGCATGAAAAAGTCATTCCACCTCTTCTTGGGACATATTATTGTTGTTGTTTAAGTCTGTTTTCTTGTACTCCCAACACGTGGCCTTCCCACCTACATTTCAGTTGTTGTGCTGTGGCTATTTTGTCTGCTATCGCAGTCCTTCAAGCTATTCCTACGTTTTTATTATTTACAGAGGGTTAAATATCAAAGGAAGCTTTGCTCTGTAAATGAACGTCAAATAGGCGGTGGTTAATACTAGTGCTATCAAATCTATATTTTAAAGGGACAAGGTAATCTGAACATATACAAATTACAGAAATTACACCTTAGCGAGTTAAATTCACTATTGCGTTTCCTGCCATTTTTACTTTCTCCACTACGTATAGGAAGTAGAGGAAGTATTGTGTTCCAGCCAGCAATTCGATGTCGAGATTTCGCCGGAAATATATGTTTTGAGACCCCCTGAATCCAAGGAAACCGTTTTCAGAAAAAAAGTCCGTGTATGTGTGTGTCTGTTATAAATCAAAGACTCTATTTAGTTTAATGTCTTTCAAGGATACAACTCAACGATTTTCAAGAAGCCTGCTCCAGCCTAAGCTACTCTTTGCTTCGAAAATTTTTTTGGAAATTCTGATCCTCTTGGAAATGGCTCTAACGATTTTGATCAAAATGACATATGTTTAAGGTATTTTTCTGACAAATGAAATGTATATTTTCAACTTTCTGGCTATAGCCCATGTAGTCCTATTTACTCCGGACGACTTTTGAATAACTCGTAAACTGTGTAATTTGTATAAACTTTTCAAACAGAATTTAATTTAATTTAGTATTGCCATTTTTCACAGATTTGAAATTTTCAACTTCATATTTTCTATTCGAAAAAAAAAAAAAAAAAAAAAAAATACTTATGCTTACAATTAAGCTAGAGATTTCTTCGAGGACTTTCTAAAGTTTACCAAATGGGCGTTTGCATTCTTTCCTGAGTCTGTGTTCATTTAAATGAAATGACTATTTCTAGCACTCTTCAAACTCAATTTAGGTTCCATAAAATGCTGAGTAATAAAGAAAAAAAGAAACACTACAAAAAGTTTGACAATTTGTCTATATTCCCAAAATATTTTACTGTTAGGTGTATAACAATTTAGTGTAGCATTTCATTTACTGGAAAATTCTCTTAAAAATTCGTAAAATGTGCAGATTTTCTTCGCTTTTGAGGATGTAGTGTATTTCCAAGTATGTATACAAATGTGAGTGGTGATTTAAGACAGAGTCGATTTGTGTGTCCGATAAAAAAACTCAGCTGCATATTGGAAATATCGATTTGTGTAAATCGTACTGCAACCTGACGTATGAATTAAAATTAAAATTAAAAAATATTCTACTCTCCTAATGTGGTCAATCTTTTTTCCATGGCTGTACAAACGTGATAACAATAGTCCGATGAGCACGCCATAAAAATAACGAAAGTATTAAAAATACAAAAAACATAAGAACGAATATCTCGGAAATAGCTGATGTTACAACAAAAGGTGATTTGAAATAAAGTGTGTCTTTTAAATATATCTATAATTTCTGTGTTGTAATTTTATGGTTTGCACATATTACAACATTATACAAACTTCCTTCCAAAGAAAGGTCCTTGCAGGGTATTCCCGAAAAATACCACATTAACATTTAATTTGGCATGAAAATATCATAAATTCATGGCATTTTAATTAAGTTTGTTACAGACATTTTTTTAAAGCACAGAATATCGAAAATATCTTAGAGTATCTTTTCTTGAAAACATTATAACATTTTTTTCTTGGGATAAGAATGGTCATTAATAAATTAATACAATCTATAAGTTCGCATAAACGCTGTGTTTTTAGTATTGTTATTATGACTACTTGAGGATACACAAGCTGGGTTGCATTGTTTGTGGAACGCTTTTTTCCTTTATACTCATTTGTCCCAACCACTCTCGCTGCCATATCGTATTAACGGCTCCATACGGAGAATACGAAATGACATATAAACACCGCGTGGTAACAAACCATATATCCACCAATAGAAATGCATTTTGACAGGCAGACTCTCGCCCTAGCATCTGTAGGTAATTCCCCAAGGAGGGAATTTTGTGTGGGAGGCGGAAGTGCAAGAAAATTAACCAAAGATTCGAGGCAGCTGAATATCTCTCTAAAGGTAGAAACACACTAAACTACAGTCATATATCATTTGTGGGTGCGTTTGCTGCTGAAGAGCAAATGTTAACATTTTATCCTCTATATGCATGAAACAACCCAGGAACCTCTGTATTCACAATGTTGTGGTTAAATACCTAATACTAAGACATCTCGATAGATTCCAAAAGATGTGATTATAAGACGAACTACAGCAAGTACGATCTTTAAAAGAATACACAACTGAAAATGTAAGTTTCTAAAGATTTTAACCAACTTAGCATAAACTTATTTTATATCAACATTAGACGCTTTTAAATTTCAATGGGATATCTCTTTTAGTTTCCGAGTAATGCAATGTTAAATCTGGAACTTACTATCAAATTCAAAATGCTCCACAAAATACAATTAAAAAATCACAGCTTTTTTTTTTCTTTTAAATTTCATTACATTTATCTAACTATGGCGTACATATCTGTCATATAAATTTGTTTTACTAGCCTTAGTTTAAAAGAAAACAATTTTTAAATTCTGTCATTTGAAATTTCCAGTCCTTTTTAAAGTTTTATACGACTTTAAAAATTAATTACCGTTAAAAAGAAAAAAAAAAATATATGTGTGACAGATTTACTTGTTTGTGTTTTGGGAATCTGCATGACAAATTTCAGAAAAGTTGAATCAAAACTGTATCGTATGGGAAATTTTAAAAAACGGAATGGGTGAAAAATGTAGTTTTTAAAAACCTTAAGCTACAAAATGGAAAATACTTTTATTCTGTATTTTTAACGTATGTCATATAGATATATGTATTTTAATATAGAAAGCCAGAAAGCGTTTAGAATTTATGACCCGTAGCATTTTTAAAGACCACCCGGGTTCCACTCCCCGGTACCGGCGTAAGTATTTTTCTCCACACTGGGGGGTTTGGCACGGGGTGCACTCAGCCTCATTAGGTACCGGAGGGGCTAATTGAGGAGTTACTTGATAAAGAAGTCGCGAAGGCCGTATAACTGGCCGGGAAGGCTCGGGTACTGACCATGTTCCACCCTCCAGTTCCGCACCCACTCATGAAGCCAGTATTGGTCAGAGGTGGGGGACGTAGCCGCCGGGCGGCAAGCATTGGCCCGCAAAGGGTTGTTGTGCTAGGGGCTAGTTAGGTAGATATTTTTAAAGTCATGGAATGCAAGTTCAAATTCTTGAGAGATTTCTAGATAGTTTCAGCTGTGTATCCCCTTAAATGCTAATGAAAATTCCGACAGTTTTGTCGTGTATCTTTGCTCTCACTTCCACCAGTAATATATGTACTTGGTGCAGAAGAACAGTACGCAGAAGATTGTAGAATAAAAAGGTGGTAGAAAATAAGTGGCTAAAGTTTGCACCGCAAGGAGCAATTTGAGTGACAACAAAGCAATGAACAAATCTGTAAATAATTTACGTTTAGTACGAGATGGATGACCACGAACTTTAAAAATATTGCTCCCTTATGTGTGTGAGCGCTTGCAAATATCAGTGGCTGCATCCCTATACACTCATCGATATTGCAAAAACTGATGTATTAATTCACAAAATAATGTTTCAGCAATTCCATAGGTCGACCGACTTGGTTCCAATAGAGCTACATAAAAAGAATGAATACGTGGAGACAAATGCAGATCTTTTACTTTCTGTACACGCAATATCTCCGAAATGGTTCACTCTACAAAAAATATATTAGGCATAAATTGCGGTTTAGCAAGATCTACATTTTTATTGTCTTGGTCTATCTCCTATACTTTACCAGTTATGCAAAAGTCATTCAGAGTAAATAGCATGATACGGGCTATAGCCAGAACATTTAAGATACACATTTCATTTACCATAAAAATATCTCAAATATAGGGCATTTTAATCAAAATTGTTAGAACCATTTTCAAGAAAATCAATTTTTTTAAACATTTTTCCATGTAAAGGGAAGCTTAGGGTGGGGGTGTTTTCTTCAATATCTTTGTGTCGCATCCTTGAAGGACATTAAACATAAATACAAACTTTGGTTTTTAACCGATTTTTCGTTTTTGAGTTATGCTGTCCACAGACTGACACACACACACAGGCACACACAGGCGCGCGCGCGCGCGCACACACACACACACACACACACACACACAGAGAGAGAGAGAGAGAGAGAGAGAGAGATTTTCTAAAATTGCTTCTCTTCGATTCAGGGGTTGTCAAAACATATTACCTGGGTAAGCGCTGAGGCGTACCGACCTTGGCTGTCGAGCGCTACGAACCCTTCTTATCTTGTTTATTAGAAGAGTGAAATATCAGTAACTTGGCGTATAGTCAGTGATAAAACACAAACAGATCGTCTCTAGCGCCTGCCGAAATATGAGACGTTGCGGTCCTGAAGAAATGATTGCATCTAAACAGAGTGTACGGACATCGTCTAGCCATGTTTGTGCGATAACCTCGCGTAAACATTTGGGCACTTTCACATTCCTTCCGATAAGCTTCATGGCTTTGCCAAGTAGTAGGTACTTCCGGTGAAATCTTGACATAGAATTTTTGGGTGGAATACAATACTTCCTCTACTTTACTATGCGTGGCAGAGAAAGTAGAAATAGCTGATCACAAATGTTAAGATGGCATAATTAAGAAAGTAATCCTTATTTCCTTGATAAAAGCTTATTGGATAAAAGTAGGTTAGTGTACTCTTACGGAATACAACAACATCCTGTAAAAACTTCATTCTGATATTTTGAATACTTTCTGCAATAACAGTTCATGAATTTAATAGATTTAACTTTGGGGAAGCAGAGCTCTTAATCTTCATATACTCATCTGAGAGGAATTTATATCTGCAAACAGTAAGACATACAGCGACTAAGTTGCACTGAACTAGGTAACATCGTGGAGTATCTCAAATTGTCTGCAAAACCACTTGTAACTTCAGTAGCTCAAAAATGATAGAACTAGGTATATACCTACTCTGATGCACGTGCGGTATAAGAGGAAAAACACATATTTGCACTGCAAATGTTCACGTTGCCTACCTGAGCACCTTCACACACAACCATAAGTTATGTTTGGATACATTATGTGTGTTCACTTGTAAGCTTAATATTGAAAGCTTAAGGATTCGAAGCCTGCTATAAACGGTAATTGAGAATGTAGGTTATAAGGACGACAAGTAATGGGGTCGCACATGTGTAAGTAGCCCATAAAGCGGCTGTGAGCAGAATGGGTCCCGAGGGATATGGGTTTTATGCAAGATGCATACCCTGAGCGGCAGAACGATAAGCACAAGCCAAGTAATAACTAACATCCCCTTCTACGTGTGACTGCACGCGTCGTAAGTAAAACGGCTTTCTCCTCTTGGTTCCTGAATGCCATCGTAAAAAGAAAACGAAAATAAACCAGGCGACATTTGGCTTTGAAAGCTCAAGACTCTCTTTCACCAACTTTAGTAAGAACATGGTAACAAAGTTGTTTATTTGTTCCCAACATATTTGGGGTATCGATTTGTGAGCAGCCAATTTTAATTGCAAAGAGAATTTAAAACACTGTCTACCACCTTGCGCTAATATATATAACACCGAAAAAACTTCAGCTAAGAGCAACCATTTCAACCACACTTAAACAATGTCTTGCATATGCAGACGACGTGATACTAACAGTAAAAACATTCGACAAATTGAAAGTAGAATCTGCTCAATATGCACTAATAATAGAAATAAATAAAGCAATTAGATGCACGAGAAAGAAAACGAACTTAGACTGGTCAAATATAAAGATACCCAACTGTGCAAGTAAATTCCTTACAAATATTCTGCCATGATAGTTTGACAAAAACGAAAACACAAAACTGAATGCACAACAACACAGTTCTCCTTTACTGACGTTAACAGTCTTCAGTTCTTCGTGATATTACAACTCACAACTGTTTTCATCCAGTAACCTTGACTCACTCCTGTCCGCCTTTCTTCACTTTCTCTGTCTCTCAAACAGCTGACTTTGACGATATAATCACTCCTCACTACTAAAGCTGCTTCACTGAGTTTACTTAGACTTCTTGATATAGCCAAGGTGACCTTACACGGACATTTCTCGAGCTTCACCGTTTCTAAAATCTCTAAATACGCCAGCCTTCGGACATCTTGCGAATAGTATCGAAAAGCCTTCGTCGTAGCACGCTCATTGTCACGTGTTGACAAACAGTGGCGCGAGGTAGCCCGACCTTGAGCGCATTGATATGTGGTGTGAGGTAGCTTGAACCGACCGTCCTTTGTTGTTCGCCGCAGCCGGCGAAACAATATTAAATAATCATAGTTCTGTAAAAGAAAAAATGAAAACAGGTATGTCGCAGAGAAGTAAAATAAACTTTGTCTACCTAGACTTCTTCAAAACCAAATTACTAGCCAGAAGAGCCAATTTAAATTGTTCAAAACTATAGTAGAACCTATAGGTACGCCTCTGAAACCTAAATATTAGGAGGCAGGTACAACAAAGCTACTAACATTTGAAAGAAAGTTATCTAGGAGAACTCTGGGACCAATAAAAGGACATCAAATGATAGCTGGGGATTAAGAAGAAACAATGAATTACACATTCAAAATACCAAAGAAACTACCTTACTATCTATTCGTTTTATAAAATGTCAAAGGCTACGATGGTTCGTTCACATACTGAGGATGGAAAAGACTACCAAAAGTAACATTTGATTGGAATCCATATGGAGCAAGACCAAAAGGAAGACTCAAGCACAGATGGAAAGGGACGTAACAAACGACTTTGGAGATCTAGGTGTCAACAACTGGAATACACTCCCCAAGACAGAAAGAAATGGCGAAAACTTGCGGAGAAGGACAAAACATTCCACTCGAAGCTGTAGAACCTTTCGAAAAAGTAGAAGATGTAAAAGCATGAGTTTTGTGTTTGACAACACAAGTCCTTCAGACGGAACACACGCTTATAAAATTGCATTCCTAAAGCTTAACACTTGAAGTTTTGGTGTCAAAATGCCTTATCTAACCAAGGTCTCGTAGTTTATGCAATGGGTATTCAAGTTATTAGTTAGATTTTTAAAGACAGGTTCAGCAATTGTTTTACATTTCAGGAGGATAAAAATCATTTTCTCTTTATGATGTCATTCTTTAATATTGTGAGGCGGCAGCAGCAAACACTGCAAAGGCTCGGGGTCGGGATGCCTCACATCACAGACGGTACAGTTTGTGAACGCAGGACAATGAGCGTGGCATGTCAAAGGGGTTTTCCAGATTATTCGACAAGTATCCAGCGACCGGCGTATTTGTAGAAGTTCGAGAAATGTTCATGTAACATCATCCCCTTACATAAGGAGGCGAGGCAACGAGTTTGGGAGTGTTTTTAGTTTCAGTGTGTGTGTGTGTGTGTGTGTGTGTGTGTGTGTGTGTGTGTATGTGTGTGTGTGTGTGTGTACCGTCGCGTGGAACAGAAGATAGCAAAGCAGTTAATGAGTATTGAGTGACTGTATTGTCCTAGTCAGCTATTTGAGAGGGAGAGAAAATGAAGATAGACAGAAAGGAGTGAGTCAAGGTTACGAGAAACAAACGGTTGAGTTGTAATATCACGAATGACTGTAGAGTGTGTTTACGTCAGTGCCATTAATTGACCCAATACCAGTTTCCAATAAACCGAACCGAGCGGGATGGCTCAGGCGGTAACGTCTGTGGTCCGCATACCGGAGGTCGCGGGTTCAATTTCCGTGGCCACTCAGTCTGACTGAATTCATCCGTGGTTTCCTCATGTCACTTAGGCGAATACTGGGGTGCATTATCTCGTACCACGGTTTCTTTTCTATAATTTCCCTTCATTCCATTTCCTTATCATCTTTCAGGTGTGTAGTGTCGGCAGTGCCGGGCAGATGGCGCGGATGATTGAGCATGGTAACTGCTGTTCTCGACGCTAGGTGGCGTTTTGGAGGCCCTTGTCCTCCATCGGGGGGCCCTCAGTGCGGCACCGGAACCGCGGTGTGATGGTTGCTTGGCGTGACCTGGCACCGGGATGAAGAGATCTCAGCACTTGTTAGGCACTTCCGCGCGTCTCTGTGGCCTGTCTAGCTGCGACCCTGTGTAGCTCCTTCGGTTCCCTCATTTCATCCCTGCCTCCTGGGAGGTGGTAGCCACAATAGATCTGTGTATGTCGAAGTGAGCGAGGCCTCCCCTCTGTGTCTATACCCTTTACCCGTTTTACCCTTTTTCCTATAAAACGGGACATAAAGTACTAATGGCATTGTAAGTCACCACTGTGTTTTGCTATCAATGCCATTTAAGATTTTTTTGTAGTTTAACTAAAAAAACGTGAGTCAGTTGCAGCATTTAATATCATAATGGAATGCTGTCATGGTAGCTCAGTTGGTTAGAGTATCCACACGGAATGCAGAAGACCGGGGTTGAAATCCCGGATGTGGCATTAAAATTTCCACCCTTGTCCTACGCACGGGGTTGTGTGAAAGAACAATAATTAGAAAGTCTTGCGAACCCAGCTAATGCAACCTTTTAAATATTTCTGTAACTTCTGCAATCTTAAGCCTCTGGTTTCAATACTTTGGAAAATAGGTTTACATTCTTTGCTCCCCCTTACTCCAGTCAGTTACATTACAAATCCATGGCTGAAGATAATCTATCGGAAACTTTGGTCCGTGAGCCAGAAGTCCTGCCAAAGTACCTCACTCGGAATTACAGTGTTTATCCCGTTTAATTATTGTTATGTGTACCTTTATCTTTTCTCCTAATTCCTCTACCCATCTGCCATATATCTACGTCTAAAGCTTAGCAGACATTCTCAACGTTTCCATCTCTATGGGATTAAAAATGCTGCAACAAAAAAGCAGAAGAATTACGATGGAGAATTTCCGTCTCACTCTCTCTCGCTGCCAACTGGTCTGAATACATCAACCGTGCAGAAGGCCCCGCTAGCGCCCCATGTTATTGTTTCTTTCTGTGCAAGAGGTAGTCGGAGAACTCTTGCAATTATGGTAGCATCAAGCCATATTTTAGGACAATTTCGTGACGTTAACTACCTTGCCCTTCTTCTTTATGAAGGGCATAAAGACAAACACCGTATGATCTTCCGTAGTTATCACTATGCAAGTTTATTCTTTCAAAATCGAACTTGCATATGACACTTATTGCCATGTACCTACGTTTAACAACCACTTCCCAAAATTTAAGACCGAGTGGTTCCATAAATACAAACTAATTGTGAATAGGGCTTTTGTCGTGTCACTTGAGATCTATTTCACAAATTACGCTGTAAATTCACAACTTCTGTATTTCATAAAGAAATTCCTGCAATTGTACCTCAAACACCTACCTCATAATTAACATGCATAATTTAACACAAAGTTTATGACCATAGATGCAGATAATAGGCAGAATAATAGCAGAGAAAACATCAAATCACAATGCAAGTAAGCAGGAAAAGGGAATAGATGCAAGTAGTTAGAGGACATATTTGTAAAAATCTGATGTGTTGCACTCATATGACCTTCTCTACTCTTGTACTAACCATTGTTACATTGTTTTCAAATTCAGTTATCTTTGCACGGTTAACATATAAAAATGAACAACGCTGTTGTATTTGACGAAAGTTTAAGTTTTCCGAAACTGACACAAATAAAAAGGAATATCTCCGAAAAAAATATCTCCGAATATCTATCTATCTATCTATATATATATATATATATATATATATATATATATATATATATATATATATATAAATAAAAATTAAAAAAAAAATCGGGACATATGTTTTAGCAAAACTTACATTTTTATATAGTAAGATTTTGTCTATCTCTTACGGTTTATGAGTTATTTAAAAGTCATCCAGAGTAAACAGGACTACATAGGCAACAATTCAAATATATATTTAATTTTTTATAAAAATATCCTAAACATGTCATTTTATTGAAAATCGTTAACGCCATTTTCAAGAAAATCAAAATGTTCAAAAAATGTTGAATGTAAAGCGAGTTCAGTGTGGAGCGATTTTCTTGAAAATATTTGTGTCTCTTCCCTGAAAGACATTAAACTTAAATAACAACTTTGGTTTTTAACCGACTATTTGTTTTTCAGTTATGCTGTCCACAGACTAACACACACACACACACACACACACACACACACACACACACACACACACACACACACACACACACACACACACACACACACACACACGCACGCAATCACGTACAGACGGACATTTTTCTAAAAATGCGTTTTTTTATACAGGAGGCCTCTAAACATGCATTTTCGGTGAAAGCTCGACATCGAATTTTTGGGTGGAATACAATAAATACTTCCTCTACTTATCAGAGCATGTGTGACAGAGAGGACCGATGAGAGAAAGAGACAGAGATGCATAGGAATTCCCAGATATGTCACTATAAGCCTGACTGCAGGAAAATAAACCATTGATTTCTCACACAGCACTATAAACATATGACATTTAGGCATAAAAGTGGAACTTATTCCTGGCTGTGATTCCTGGTTGAGTAAGAGACAATATCAACTCCAAACACTCGCAAGGTAACTTCTTTATTCTCTTTCACTTATGTCACTGTTTTTAATTCGGAACCGTGTATTGAGGTTTAGCCGGATTTTTTAGTCTAGAGTTTGTATAATTCAGTTCTTATTTATAATTGTGTTCAAATACACAAAGTTGACTAACAGTGTTATAAAGGTGCCTTATGGGCTTACTTAATTGCATTGATTAACTTCTCCGAAGTTTTATTTACCGTTCCAAACCTGTTGTATTCTATTTAGGTATCTAATAGACATTTCAAATCGTTCTGAAAATTCAACATACTAACGCATATTTTAGGTGTACCCAAATGAATAATTATTTGATATCTTCGTCACAAAATTTTAAGAATCTGTAGCATTCATTATTTCTCATGGATATTAGTACCCAATTTTTCAATAAATGATTTTCAGGAATTAGCAATGAATCATACAATAAGATTTTTAATTCTACATGTTATTTCCCCAATATACTGTACAATCTAAATTTGTGTTACAATAAGTATAAAACAAAATACACATCTGAAGTTATTGTAGTGCTAATTCAAAATTTTTAAAATACTTTTTAGATATTCTCATCCACCTTTAAAGAACCTCAATTAAATTTAAAGTACTAAACAAAAACTCCTCACGAGGAACATTATAAAGCGAAAAACATGTCAGAGTTGGCTTCTTTCAATACAATTAGCTTCATACTTTCAATGTGACATAAACACCAAAGAAAAATTGCCACATATTCCGTAGAACCATTTTCTGTTTATTGCAGTTCCAAATTTAGCATCCCATATTTTGTCAAAAGTGAATGATTAGGAATTTGTAAACCTGAAAAAGGATATGTCTGGTAATATACACTTTGTATTCCAGAGAAGCAAGCTCCTGTTATTTTTAAACTTTAATATAACAGCGGGCTTAGGAAAATCAAACGTTAGGAAGTATAGTGTCTTCATTATATAGGTGCATCATTTTGTAGCAGATCGTCATCGAAGATCAAATAAAAAGCGATACTGCCCTTCAGGGTTGCTATTAGAATCTCGCTAGATGGCCTTCAAAAACCTGCAATTTTCCAAACAAGATCTCCAGATTTTAGTACGTAGATATCAGAGCACTCAGAAACCAAACCCTTCCAGCCACCTTCTGCATAGGATCATCCGCATAACACGTGCAAAGTAAATACGCAATGAATTCTGTGTTTGGCTACCTAAGACCACAACCTAAGCCGTATTTTCGTTTTAGCTTCCGTAACATATACAGCCATATAAAAATCATTGAGAGCTTTAGAAGTGCAGAATATTTTAAAATCCCATATCGTGTTGCAGAGCGGTTCACAAAAGTCAACATTTCCAGCATGCAGCTGAGTTTATTGACAGTCTGTTCCATATGCTATCGTCTGTCAGATACACAAATAGCCTGTAGCTTGAACTACCACTCGCACATACATGCAAATACAAATGCCAGTGGTGATTCAAGATTTCTCAATAATGACTCAAACAATTTTGATTAAAATACCGTATATTAAAATATAATTTAAATGTGTATCTTAAATTTTTTGTGAAGTCCGCTTCATCCGGAAGAAATGTATAAACTTGTATAACGGGTATATGTTAAGAGGTGGGTATACCAAAAACCTACAACATAAAACTGTAGATTTCTTTCATTTCAAATAGGTTATTTCTTCACCTTAAGCCAAATTTATTATTACTTCGAATTGTTCAACATTTATTCAGCGTTTCTCACGATTGCATTTGACAAATAGCCTTGTGTTTCTTTTTTTTTTTTTTAAATTTATTTATTATTTGAAGTCGCTTCAACATAAAAGTCATATCGCGACTAAACATTGAGGAAAAAAAGGAGGAAACATATCATGAAGTTTACAATGAATTTAAACATTAACTTTGCATGCTTTGATGAACTTGATGATTTTCTTGTGATATTGTTGATCACCCAAAGCTAGCTGAAGGTTCTCAGGAACTCCATACTGAAGTCGCTGGTGAGTGTATCTTGGGCAAACAGTGAGCAGATGCTGAACGGTAAGAGTAGAATCACACAGAGTACATTTAGGAGGAAGTTCATGGGACAGAATGTAGGAATGAGTAAGCGCAGTATATATTTCTTTGGAAATATTTAAAAAATACTACTTAATGCACCTAAACAAAGACTTAACTAAATTCAAGCTGTACAGCTTTAAAATCAATTAAGCATTAAAGAAGGTTCTAGTCGAGCTCAGCGTGAAGCATGAAGCTGAAGGTGAGAATTTCTGGTAGAGTGTTGCTTATTGTTGGACGTGGGTCATCTTCAAGTTAATGAAAAAGTTATTGAATCACGATCTGGTATTGTTGGTTCTGCAGGGTTACACCTTAATCTGGCCGTAATGGATTCTACTTCATCATAACTGACTCTAAACATGACTGCTGATGCATTCATCTTATTGTAAATCAAAGTCTTCCATGAGTCAGCCTTTTCTCGGTTGATAAATGTAGATATTTTTAACCTTTCTCCTGGCAGGACTCCGCATTGCTTTAGAGGGAGATATCACTAATCATATTTTCAATCACTGCCCCATTAAGAAAGCGTAATGGTTTAAGCGTTTATTTTCACTTCCCTTCTGAAAGAAATGCAACCATGACGAGTAAGTTCCAAAGAGGACCGTTAGAATTTAATAAAAGCTTGAGATGATCGAGCTATCTAAACGTTGTTTCTTATAATCTTGTCCCTCTAATATGTATTCTTCCACGCTCCCTTTCCTTTCCCTTTCCCCAGTACACATTTGAATTGCTATGTATATTGCAACCAAGCCCTGTGCAATGCAAGCTTAGGTGATGTCTAATTTTTTAAGGGAATACACAACTGAAAATGTGTATCAACGTTAGACGGTTTTAAATTTCGGTGTAATACCTCTTTTAATTTGCGAGTTATGAAATGTTAAATCTGAATTTTGTTATCCTATGTTAAATATTCGAAGCGAAGCAATTTTTAAAAGTTCCATTATATTTATCTAGCCCTAACCTACAAATAAGTCATAATTTATTTTACTAGCCATAGTACAAACGAAAATAATTGTTAAATTAGGTCACTTGACCTTTATAGTTTTTTTATAGTTTTAAACAGTAATAGCTGAAAAAACTGTTCAAAAGACAAAAAAATATGATATACTTATTTGTGTATGTTTTGGGAATCTATATGAAAAATTACAGAACAATTGAATGAAAACTGCATAGTGTGAAACATTTTCAAAAAAGTGAATACAGTGAAACAATAGTTACATTCAAAACGAAGAATATTTTTGTTCTGTATTTTTAACATACGTTATATAAATATAGGTATTTCTCACCTAAAAACTCAAAAAACATTTTGAATTTATGGCCCATGGCTATTTTTAAAGGCAAGGAATACAAATATCAATTTTTGGAATATTTGTAGTAAACTTCAGTTGTGAATTTGCTTAAGAATTTGGATGAATTGCAAATACATTAACTCTGTTATATGGTGTAGTATATTATTTATAAGCAACTAAAACCAGCACAACAGCCCTTCCCGGGCCAAGATCCACCGCCCGACCGCTGCGTCCCCCACCACTGCCCACCGCAGGCAAATGGGGAGCTATTCTGTATCCCACAATAGCCTATTCCAATGACAACAGCCAATGGGGAATGACTGGTGCACGTGTTCGTTAGTAAACATGGGGCAAACTTGTATTGAACGGGTTATAGCGCTACCTAAAGAAAAGAAGGTAGTAAAAGCTCATATATTTATGAACGAGAATAAAACAGCTTATCGGAATATTTGCTTTTCACCAAAGGAATTTCGGAGACATGCCAGAGTGAGCACGCACAAAATAAGAATACCAATATCGCTGGCGGTAGACATTGGGCTATCAGAAAATAATATGAAAAAATTCATCTCCGGGCAAAATTAAATTCTTCGAAGCGAAGCATTCTAGGCTTTAACCGCGGTTACTCAACTTCTGTAATCAGCAAAATATAGGAATGGCACTCCGCGTTCCCAACAGAAAACAATATCTGATAATTTCTTCGAATTTGTTGGAAAGATGAGAAATGGAAGACTAAGATATTGTGCTGCGAATACAATTCCCAGGTGTCATTAGTTTTTCCTGTCACAGACCGCGCAAATCCTAAGGGATAAGTAACATTAGCCTTCAACACGTTCCCTTTTTCACTTATCCTTGCCGGGCTGCAGACATATTCTCTATAGGATTTAGCCCTCTGAAATTCGTAGCATCTCAACAAACTTTAAGCCTCCGGTAAAAACAAGTTCCGAGTCGATTACAAATGTAAAGAACTTCCAAGAGTTTTATGCCCGTTAAGGAGTATGCACAAGCAACTTCCCTTATGTTACATGACTCAAACATGCCCTGTTTTATTTTAAAGTGTTTATACAATCTTAAACACAATCTTAAACCAAGAAAAAAATACAGAACAATTAAACAAAACACAAACATCTCATTGTTTACAGCTAATCGTAGCTGTACTATTCAAAGTAAATGTTGGAACGCACGCCCATTGCAATTAACACAAAGAGTGCATTGGTCTGCCCTATTCTGCCGTACTCTTGCAAAGACGCCAGCCATTTCTCTGGTTTAAAAGTTTGTCGGTCTAATTTTGAATAGTAAAGTTGTGATCAACCGTAAAATTTAGATGCTTGTGTTTTTTAAGTGCTCTTTGTTTGTTTCTTGGATTAAGATTGAGTGCCTTAATAATGTCACCGCTCCCGCCGCATCTAATTGCCGACAACAGCAGTGTCACCCATCGCATTATTGTCGGCACTACCGCAAAGGAGCCGAAGGAAAGAGACAGAGAATGGCCGCATTGTTGGGCGCTTGCCGAAAGAGAGAAAGGGATAGAGGCTTCTGGAATTGTCTGCTTTGTATTTCACCGCAATAACTGAACTTTCCTGAAGCTTCTAGAACAGTGCCTGGGAGATATAAATAGCGGTAAAGTGTGAGAAGAAAGACAGACAGAAGACAGACGTATGTGAAGCGTTGAGTAGTCGTGCCGACGGAGAGGTCAGACGTATGTGAAGCGTTGAGTAGTCGTGCCGACGGAAAGAAGAGACGTATGCGAAGCGTTGAGGAGTCGTGCCGACGGAGAAGGGACAGATCTTGTGTTACGAATTTGGAGCCGTGCTGTGAGTGAATCGGAAAAGACTTTCTTGCTGTTGCAACGAGTGTAAAAAGTTACTGTTTACGGAAATAAAAGTGTATCTTTATCCCGACTACATCTGTCTTCTTTACTTTTCAACCAACCAAAAAGTCACAATAAGATAAATGCAACACGAAATTTACATTGTTGATTTTGCCGTAAATACTTAAACTGGGTGTGAGGCAGTAATCTATGACATTAACTCGTCTAGCCCTTAAACGAAGGACTGCAGCAAAAAAATTTCCTTAACAGTGTTTAAAATAATGTTATCTATCAACCCCCAGAGTTTTCGGTCTGATTTTGGGACCCTTTATAGTAACACCACTAGGCTATCTAAACCTTTGAAAGGCCACTCCAATTTTGAAAAACAACATATCGCATTGAGTTTAAGGTTAAGGTAATGTATCTATGAAAATTAAAAATCCACAGTTTTCTTCCGATTGCTTTGAATTTTTTCCATGCACTCGGAACATAAAATATATAGTGTACACAACATTTCAATGATGTATGTCAAACCGTGTTTAAATTATTGATATATTTATTAATAATAATTTTTTTTTCATATGCTGATATTAAATGACCCTTGAAGTCTACAGTTTATTGTATTTCTCCTAAATGTATAATTTAAGCTCAGTATATAGATACAAAGAAATGTCAAATCGGCGTTGCTTAGATTCAATTAGTTTAGGAGAAATAAAATATTTTGTGTACAGTTTGTTGCTATTCTCAATTTTCTCAGTACGAGTTACAAAAATATTTAATTTCAGCTCAATTATTTAATACTTTTTAACCAGCCCATGGAAAATTTCAATACTTTAATCTCTGAAGCTCTCCTGAAAATTTCAAGCTAATAAGCTATAAAGTAGGGTTCAAGGAGCATTTTGAACAATGAAAAATGCTGAAAAAAAGATGTGTTGCGCTCACGAGACTTCCTCTACTCTTGCACTAACCATTCTTAAAAACTCTTATTTCTATATACTCTTCGTGTTAGTTGTGGTAAACATCTACAGAAATTATCTAACTGCTCATTTTCTTTTAGGAATACCTTTTGAGCGATAGTCAAATATTTTAAAGCTTTGAGATCCCGTGCTCTTTGCACGGCTAACATATCGAAAATGAACAACGATCTTGCATTTGACGAAAGCTTGTTTCCCGAAACAGACACAAATAACAAGGAATACCTTTGAAATGGTTCACTCTACAAAAAAGTTTACTTGGACATAGACTGTGTGTTTCAGCGAAATCTACTTTTTTGTATAGTAAGATTTGGTCTAACTCTTACGATTTACGAGTTCTTCAAAGGTCATCCAAAGTAAAGAGGCATAAATGCGTTATAGCCACATAATTCAAAATATACACTTTATTTGCATTAAAATATCTTAAACATGACGTTTTAATCAAAATCATTAGAGCCACTTTAGAGCAAATAAAAGTTTCGAGCACTTTTTTATGTAAAGAGTATTTTAGGGTGGAGGAATTTTCCTCAGAATCCTCGTGTCGCATCCTTAAGAGACATTAAACTAAAGTACTAACTGTGCTTTTTAAGGATACCCATCTGTGAAATTTTTAAATCTACAGTTCTCATTGGATTGATTTGAAATTTTATCACAACAATCACTGTATAGTGAGGAGTAACTCTGCTAAATTTCATACATTTAACCAGATTAGTTGCTAACATATTAATATTTTATTATATTTTTTTAATATTTGTATAAATGGTTCCCCATGATGCAATTTTGATTTGAAAAACTTGATAATTTTCAGATATGTCCTGTAATAGAATGTTAGCAAATTGATGAGACAATTTTTAATCTTCTTATTCATTTGGATAAAAATAAATTTTAAAGTTTAAATTCATTATTTTTTTCATTTAAATATTGAAATGTAAATTTTATATTTAATTACTCAGCAGTTATTCACTTTATGAGAAAATTATCTCATCATTTCTTTTTAATGTTATTCCTAAGCAGTTAAACCAAATTTTATGCATAAGTACTGAAAATTGCATTGTGTGGAGCATTTTAAAGAACAAACAGTGCTAAAAATAAAAACGTGGAAAAACTAAGTTTGAAGTCATAGCAAGGATAATGGAACTGTATGGATTTAAATGGACACGACGACTTACAAGCAATCAGTTAGGCGGCCACGTGACATAGATAAAAAGGCCGTAAGGATATAAAAAGCGTGTCAAAATAAATCAGACGATTTATACTATTTGATAAAACAAAAATCCATTTTTGGCAATTTTGGAAATTTTTAGCCTTTTTTCACAGATGGGTATGCTTGACCGACTTTTCGTTTTTTATTTATGTTGCCCACAGTGTGACACTGACAAACACACACGAACCTTTTCCTTAAAATGCTTTTTTGGGGGGTTTCAGGGGCCTTAAAGCACATATTTCCAGTGAAACCTCTATATATAATTTTTGGTTGGATTAAAATACTTCCTCTATTTACTATACGTAGTAAAGAAACTAATAGACTTGAAATAGTCACGTTTGATCAATTCCAGTGGGATGTAGTTGAGAAATCTTGTGCTTTCAGGTGATGAAGACAGTCGACTCACAGTGCATGGTGGTACATACCAACTCCTGAATCCTGGCATTGTATGTTACTATTCAACTCTGATGTATAAGTGTCTGTTGTATCAATTTTGTAGAATATGTGTCGAGTGACAACATGAGGAAGTCAACCTCAGTATCTGTAATGTTTGCACTTCCATCAATGCTTGAGTTGTGCTTCCGTAAATTTTGAAGTTGGTACAGGAAGCAACATTCATAACTCAGTTGTGCTTCTAACAATCGGATGTAGTGACATGCAGAGCAGCAAATTCAGTGAGCTGTTCAAGTGGGTTAGAAAGATATTGTAAAGTAAATGGCTCTGAAGCCATTAAATGTTACGTGGGCCGTTAGATTGATTCGGATTATTCTACTGCAGAGACACCTGCGGATCAAACCAGTTTTCCCACATGCCATACTTCCGAAGAGACGGACATCACGAAGTCCAATCGTGAGAGCTTATCATGTTTTATGTTCCCTGGTTCAGCTTCTGCACCTCCGGGGCTCATTGTAAACAGGCGGCTAAAGCATTTAATCTTTCTTGAAGATCTGTACAAGGTTTGGGCGTTGGTGTGGTAGCTGTCCACCGACTCCTGAGATCCGGAATCACATCCCCGAAATAGATATTGTGGATGTTTTCTCTGATAAAAATTCGTTTCCCAGCAGGTTCAGGTAAAACCTGTATAGCAAGTATCTACAAATTTATATCTTTACTGCCTAATGATAATGCAGAATTGGTCAGAAGTGGTATTGAAGTACAGGCGAAGTATTGCTTATAAATAACAGAGAGACCATCAACTATTATCTCTGAAAGTAATGAACATATATTTATTGCAGGGAACTTTTTTCCAGCTCTAAACCTAAGACGAAAGCCTCATAAACAGTCAATACACTTAATTATCCTTCGTTCTCTCATGATTACATGTTTCACTGTACTGTTTGAAGTTTTTGCTACAAACTACTTCAGAAATTCAAAGGTAACAGAGAAAAAATCAATAGATGCAATGCATAATCAAAATTTATACCTAATTAAAAATTGAAAAATATTCGTATTATACCCCAATTGCTTGAGGAACGTCTCTAACCATCCGAAGTCGAGAGAAGTTGAAGCGGCGCCGGGAGAAACAACAATCTTAATTTTTCCCGTATTGTTGTGATTAAATTTCTGATGTCTCCTCCACGATAGTTTCATCGCCACTATCATTTAGAATATACTATTACTTTTCAGATAATTCTTCCTCCAAAGCTTCTTTCATGTAATTTCATAACTAAGACCTATTTACATATGTATTCCCTTGACAGTTTGTTTTATAGTTTTATTTATCACTATGTTATTTTATGGCTCTGAAACTTCTATGAATTTTATTCTGTGGACTTCCATATATATCGTAGACTGATGTACCAGGTGTTCGTTTCATTCCGATTTGGAGCGCCTTATCTTCCTTCGTGAACGTAGGTTTCTGCTCGGCTTGGTTCCTTCCCTCGTGGCGGTATCTCTGTGCTCTGGGACGCAAACTCTTCTTCATGTGTGCTAACGTTATGGCCTGTTTTTGGTCTTTTATTTTACATGGCTCTATTCCTTTATCCATTTTCTTTGTCTCACTTATTGCTGCTATTGCCAACAGAAATGAACTTCCTATGGATATCTGCAATGAAACCTAGATTGCAAAAAGTAAAAAATGTAGAAATTATAAGATTAGTCAGTACGGAACAAACTATTTTAGAAGAAATTTAGGAAAAGCAATTAGTGTGATATAGACATGTTTGCCGCATGGGAGTAGAAAGACGCCAAATATGATCATACATTATTATTTATTTATGGCAAGAAAATGTTGGTGTTTTTAAACACACAAGCCGTGTGTGGGTAGTGTTTGAGAGGTAGAATCGGAACTGAGAAATTCAATGCCAGAGCTAGGATCAGAACCACAGACCCTGCGCTTACCAGGTAGGTGTTCTGACCATCAAGCTACTGTAACAACCTGCCTAAATGACACCGAATTCTCCAACCGATTCATATTTTTCTCCCGGGAAACCACAAAGGCAGTCCCACATCAGAGACAGTTTTCCCAATGGTGGCTTAGTATTTTAAGTGCTTTGTGCCGGGATTAAATAACCTTTAGATGGTAATTATTATTCATTTATGCCAACAAACTTACTGTATGTGTTTTTAAACTCACAATCCGTGTGTAGGCAATAAATCGGTGGGAGAATTCGGTGTCATTCTGGCAGGTTGTCCCAGTAGTTTAATGATAAGGGCACCCGCCTGGTAAGCGGAAGGTTGGTGGTTTGAATCCCAGCTGTGGCACTGAATTCCTCAGTTCCGATTCTACCTCTCAAAAAAATGATTATACATGTATTGCTCAGCGATGCAGTTTCAACTTAGCTCTTCAACGTGAAGATCCATGGCAACATTCAAACAGCTAATATGCTTATCGGCAGATGACAAGTAATTTGTAGGTTATATATAACAGCAAGTCCCAAGAGAATAGTTCAGCACCGAAAGCCAAAGCAGTTTTATTAAGTACCAACGCACCTACTGTTTTCACAAAGTCTGTGGCAGTGAGAAGATTAGTACCTCACTTTGAATGCACTTCTTCTATTTAGAACATTCTCCACATACACAGCAATTCGCTCAGGTGTAGACTTTTGAGACACCAACGTTATACAAGGTGCTTCACCTGATCCTTATTATTTTTTGCGACAAGTAATATTTCATACTCTGAAAGCAACAAGGTCGGAATTACCGTACTTGTCGACCATTTGGTAGTCATGCAAATCTAGCCTGCTCTTCATGGGAAAATAGAACTTAGCAGCGCATGCTTTTGGAATGGACTGCTGCTAAGATTTGAGGTCTTCATGGGGAAATAATAAGCAACGAGTGAACCACCTGGTATAACGAAGATTAGTTCTCCTCTTTCCTTTTAAATCCTCTAACAAATCCAATGGTCCTATTAGTTACTTAGGCTAATGCCTTCGTTATTTATTAGTATTATGATCTTCGGGCGGTCAGACAAAATGCAATGCTGTCAGCTTAACTACCTTGCTTTATGGAGTGCGCGCATGTAGAACAGTAGGCAATAGTGAACTTTTCCTAGAGTTGTCAGCGTTTTAACCCTATTCATCGGTCCCAAAGATCACAAATGTAATTATATACTACATTATATAAGTATATTTTTCAGAGCATTACAACAATTCCGGTGTTTTATAAGACATAATACTTTTAGCTCAGATACTATCAACATATTTTCAAGTATCCCTTAAATATGGATAGTAAATTAACTTTAAAAGGTTAAATAAAGTTAACATTTAGGGCTTAATCATAGACTCCATAGGTTTAGGAAATAAAAAGGGTTCATATTTGTTGGCTATTTTAATATTTAAGTTGTGTGAAAGTGGAGTATACGGACTGTCACAAAACAAATTTGAATTGACTTTTGCTGAATTTTTTAAAACATAAGATAGGGAGAGGGAGGGAAAGAGAGATGAAGGAGGTTAGTATAGGGAAGGTGGAGCAAATGTGGCACGCTGCAATATCAACTGAACTACCAAAATGCTTACTACTAATGGCATTATACCAATATGCATTTTAAGCTGCTTTTTTTTTACAAGGTGCGCATACGTCTAATAATTTAGGGAAAATATCGCATGCGCATACACACCACATTTCAATTCAATTACTGCATTGAGTTCAATTATAACAACATATTTTAGTTAATTTAAAGTTTCATGAACAATTGTAAGCTAACCTTAGTGACTTATTCATTTTTTAATGCAAAAGGTCTTGAAGGACTTGCATATTGGTTGTATTAGCTGGGATAAACAAAAATAGACTGCATAACGAAGTGATGTGTTGAAGTCTAAATTTAGGTTGGTAAAATTGGCGTATGTTCTAATCAGAAAAGGAATTAGATTAGCCGCAGATTTAAACTAATTAGCCGGCACGAACTGAGCTCCTGCTGCAAAAAGGTCGTAACCAAAACGAATCCCGTGCCCAATGCTAACACATGAGGCACCTGGAGCTTGCTGTGGTCATATATGTGAACTAGGACACCTACAGGCACTCTCAAAAAACAAGCCATTCTGAAGGGCTCAAATATTTAGACAGTAAAATAAATTTGCCCATAAAAGCAAATATACCGTCCAATTAACACAATGCTGAAATAGTATACTTATTAAAAATGAGTACTGTGCGCTAAATACAACAAAGATTACTATGCAAGTTGTTTCAAGTTTGTAATTAACTCACATACCACGTGAGCATACCTTGACAGCATTAGCATTTGCATTAGAATGCTGTCCCTAATAACAACACGCCTTTGAGGTGTGTTGCATGATAGAAACGTTTTTGAACAACTACTGTTTTTAAAACACCACGCGTGCCACAACGTTGCATGTCAATCTATGGCGTGTGAGCTTTCTTCAAATCCTTGCCCAACAATTCTATGCAGGCTACTTTTTTCTGTGCTTCGACTTCATTAACAGAATTAAATTGCCTGTACCTTTTATAATGAAATTTGTTTCAGTACCATGCCCAAGTGTAATTAATGTTAGCGTGCCCTTGTATTATTTCGATTTAATTTGTTCTTCTGCAAATACACAGTGCCTCGACCTAGCCTTCGTTTTAAAGGCGTAGACCGGCTCGTTTGCAATGCACAGAGAAACTGCTGCAACGAGTTAAGGTCTAAAAATGTGGGAAGAGACACGCTAATGCAAATTTTCTTTAAAGTTAGGCATTTTTGGTTACAATACGATGTTTATCAAATTTCTTATACAGTAAGACCTGACTAAACCGGACACCTATATACCGGAAACCTGGATAACCGGAAAATAAATCTCGGAACGGAGCTACGAGTATACCCTATGTTAAATAACACTCTAAACCGGAAAACTATCTAACGCGGAAACGGGATAGTTTTTCCGGAACCGTTTGCATAAATAACCTAATTAAGGGACACTGGGAGTGAAATTTTGTTCAAAATTGTCAAAAAGTCGAAAATTACTTTTTTACCTTAAAATGTTCCTGGAACACCTGTGCATTTGGATCAGCTAACATTTTTCATATCCCCCCTCCATATGGTCATTACGGCCCTTCCAAATAGCGCTCTTCCCTTAACGTACACAGGATGCTCCTATATAAAAGCCTGTTTTTCTCAAAACTACATTTCTGCACATTCCAAAAGAAGGTCGCGCCTGAATTTTGCTTCAAATTCAATGAAAATTTCCAAGAAGTATTCATAAATAGCAGGTAAACAAAACTATGATTCAATATTAATGTTATCATTAACATGAATTCCAAAAACATTTTTTTTTGTATGAAAAAAAGCAATAATTTTTAACATTAAATTTTCTTTGTTATTAAAAAAAATACGTACAACATAATTAGCAAACGTATTTGAAATATCTCTTCATACAAATGTTACCCATGTTTTAGAGTACCAGTTCTGCCAATATAAATGAATTTTTAAAAGTCAATAGACGCAAGCTCTATTTTGAAAATGTGCCTATTAAATTCATAAAATAATTTATATATCCTAAACGAATTATCCAATTTTAATGAAATTGGGTGTACCTCCTATTCTCATAGAAATACAAACACAGTAGAATTTTTAGAAAAATCTATCAAGAAATGTGGAACTTTCAAATTTCACTCCCAGTGTCCCTTAAGACGAATTTTCATTATCCTTAATACACAGTTACGTTGATAACGAACTTGCCATTCAAAGTGCAGCAGATATTGCTGCTGGAAACAGCAGTTGTGAAGTCATGGAAGGAATGGACGACGACGATGACGAAGCCAACGAAAGGAAGACAAAAATACGCACTTTTAGAGAAGCATTATCTGTTGTGAGTGACCTTCAGGAATTTGCAGCTTCCAAGAATGTTCTAGAACTGATGCAGGATGCAAAGGACATCATAGGGCATTCTCTTGTGAAGAAGTCGCGACAGTGCACTTTGACGAATGTAGGGGAAAGATACTAATGGAGGAACTGCAATTATGTATGTTGAAAGTACAACAAGACTACATTGAACCTATTTTTTATTTGCAGAGTGTTATTTTAAATTATTCCTTCAGCTTAATTCTATTCGATTATATTTTTATACTTTGTTTTACTAAAATATGTACAACTCTCTGTAAGACGGAAACTCGTGAAAACGCAAACATATTACCGGAACGATCGTGTTCCGTTTTAAGCAGGTTTTACTGCGCCATGGAAATAAACAGACTACCACATTTACTTACAGTAGGTATTTATGAAGTACACGAACTGACTTGTATTCTAGGGAAGAGAAAGTTGATTCCAATTAACTGTATAAACAAATTCTCTCCTCTGTACGGGATAAGGGAACGTACACTCGTTAAGTAGGAGTTAACCCGAAAGTGCTGCATTTTCGCTATTAAGGACAAGCAGAATTCTGTACAAACCTGGTAATTGGCATTTTTCTTAACTTGATATACATTAAGTCACCGTAGATAAAACATGTATACCTTAAGTATAGTTTTAAAACTGATACTACATCTGGCCTTCTGTACTGGGAATTCTGCACCAGTTCACAGAAAGGAAGGGGTGGGATCAACTCCTACACACGTTGGGGTTCCTAGTCTTTTAATGGAAGTTTTGTTCTACAAATTGGTATTCCCTTAAGTATGGAAGGTTCTGTATACTCCAGTCATGTGACTCCTTTCAATAACGAGGTACGCAAATTTGTTTTCTCTATTTTCGTTTTGAACAGCTCTTTCCTGAATATAATTTATTTTGTGGCATAAATGGCCCGTTTCCTCAGAAACTATTGAAGAAGCTTAATTAAATTTTGGGCTGAGAAAACAACCTTTAAATGGTGTAGTGGATGTCACTTTGTGTTAATAACATGGTTGGTTACTTTAAAAGAACATGGTTGCTGATAAATTATAAGGAAAATATGGTCATAATTGAGGAAGAAATCCTGTCTTCCTTAAAAACAAATTCATGAATCAAAGTACATCGGTTAATTTATAAGGGGCTTGAATATGCATATTTTAAATATTGCAGTCGAATATCTTAAATATTTTCTGAAGTTTTTTTAGGATAGGGCTTTTAATTTACCTTTAAACACTTATAAAACGGGGCTTCCCGAAGGACACCTATTAAAACATTGTCTAAAATATGAGGAAAATCATGAGAATAGTAATAGTTGGATAAAGCACACCAGACACCAATTATGATCAAATAGTGTGGGTGATATTTGGGCAAACAGAAACAGTTTACAGAGGGTTTTTGGATGAAGGTACGTCTTCAGCTACAGGATATGAAAGGATGCGGCCATGACTGGAAAGAACTCTCTTAAATACTATGTAACATTGACTTCTCCTGAAAGGGAATTTTATGCAGATATCAGTAAAATTAAAGTAAGGGAAGAGATTGTATGCCTGAGACTAGAAAGAAGGTACACCAGGGAATCAGTTTGTAATAAGGAAGAAGACGCAAAGTACACTGTATTCAGTTGTATAGGCACGGAGTTTTGGAGAAAGAGTTTTCTCAAACCTAAATATCTGAAAATGAACAGAGAAATAGCAAGTAGAGAAATGTATGGCGACACAGCAAATTCAATCTTTAGGGGAATATTTATTCAAACTGAAACATAAATAGTCATGCTCAATAGATAAACACATATAAAGTGTAATAGTATGTATAAATTTTGTATGTTACTAATATTGTATTGTTATGGCTTGGTGAAGAACAATTGTTAATTCCAAGCCTTAACCCCATTTGTAGCTTAGTACTGAAATATTCACATATAAAAGTGGTATCTAAATGTAATAAGCACTTACCGAAATCCTATAATCTTCAGAATCACATGTATCGTAACGTCTACGAAATCTAATGACTGTGTGTGTTCCGTTTTCATAACCCAGGAGAAGTTCATAGTCTTGACTGGAATCTAACACTGGTTCTATCCTTTGATCTCCTACAGGCGCGTGCCGATCCTGTAACATCAATTAACACATAACCATGAGTCCTGTTATTTCACATAGTTTCACATAGTGTATACAGTATTTCCTGAATATAAATATTTGGCAAATCTTTCATATCTGAAATACAATAAAACAGTAACTAAGTGATAAATATTTATAAAACATCACGACTTAATTTTAGGAGTAACTATAGACAGCTCTAAATCTCTACAGCACTCGCCGTTTTAGCCCAATTTTATAATTAACAGACACATCACTATATCTTTATACACACGTCTGTATTATCGCTAGTACCTGAGTAGAGACCATACTACCAAATCATTCAGTGGAAACATAATATGCGTGAAAAACATTCTAATAGGTATTTAATGCTGGCATACTGCCTTTGTGTTCAATTTAAAATTCTTGGATACAGTAACCTTGACGGAAATGGCACTATGTGAAGTTGTTTATTTCCTGGTTTAATTCAGCTGTGGTAAAATTAGTTCCTTATGCGAGTCACCAAATATGCAACATTCATTACATATCTCAACAGCAATGAATACACGTAACATAATTTGTTTAAACTATCTGTTTTAAGCATACCTATAAAATTGATTAGTTGTATAAACATAAAAAAATTATTTTACTTAGATCATTAAAGCTACACATGCCGAATTTGTGTTTTGTTCTCTGTACATGCTACAAATTTAAAGTTAGAGTAAATAAAATGAAGCAAATTTTATAACAATAGGTATACCGTGAATGAATTGTAGGGCTCTCTCTCTCTCCCGGACATAAAAAGTGCCTAAAATGTTTTTATTTCCCGATAGCATATTATATGGATTAAGGAAATCCATCTGTCAAAAATCAAAAATCCACAACTTTCTTTTGACCAAAGGTATTGAAAAACTGAACCTACATTTTGAAACCAAAGACTGGAGTTCAAATCACATAAATGGAGCACATGCTGAAAAAATTCTAGGAGCATAGCACAAAATTTGCGCATGATGGTGTATTAAAATATTGAAGTCCAGGAAAACCAACTTTTCTACACACATGCATCATGACCCTGAGTCAGATTACCTGTTCGTCACGCATTCCCTCTTTTGTTTAGTAGTCTCTCTCCTTAGGGATACGCATCTGTATAAAAAGGCTAAAAATTTAAAAAATTGCCAAAAATGGATTTTTGTTTTATCAAATAGTATAAACCTTCTGCTTTATTTTGATATGCTTTTTATATCCTTACGGCCTTTTTAACTATGTCACGTGGCCGTCTAAATGATTGCCTGTAAGTGGTCATGTCCATTTAAATCCATACAGTTCCATTATCCTTGCTATGAGTTCAAACTTAGTTTTTCCAAGTTTTTATTTTTAGCACCGTTTTTTTTCTTTAAAATGCTCCACACGATGCAATTTTCAGTACTTATGCATGAAATTGGGTGTATCTGCTTAGAAATAACGTTAAAAAGAAAGTATGAGATAATTTTTTCATAACGTGAATAACTGCTGAGTAATTAAATATTAAAGTTTACACTTCGAAATTTAAATGAAAAAAATTATGAATTTAAACTTTAAAATTTATTTTTATCAAAACTAATAACAAGATAAAGAAATTATCTCATCATTTGCTAACATTATATTACAGGACATAACTGAAAATTATTAAGTTTTTCAAATCAAAATTGCATCATGAGGAACCATTTATACAAATATTTAAAAAAATATAATAAAATATTAATATGTCAGCAACTAATCTGACTAAATGTGTGAAATTAGCACAGTTACTCCTCACTATACAGTGATTGTTGTGTTAAAATTTCAAATCAATCCAATGATAACTGTAGATTTTCAAAATTTCACAGATGGGTATCCTTAAATTTATAGCTGAATCTCTGCTTTCCTCTCAATTTGGTTGTTTTTAGCCCTTTTTTTGCCAATATTTTGTTCAAATACCGTCGAAGCCTGCCGTAGATCTTCAAAAATGGCGGAATGTAAGAGATTTCACTGCCAAAGGATGACTGAAGGTTTGGGAAACATTAATACGCATAAACCTAAGAATTGTTAAACTGATAATTTTTGGTTCATTTTTTCAGTCTCGTAGTCCATTAAATACCAGGTCTGATATATATCCAACATTCTGTTTAGAGTTTGTTCACTAATACACATACAGATCCTTTTTACATCATGTTTTATATTTTGGAGGCCTGAAAAATATGTATTTCAATTTAGTTTTTGACAAAGAAGTGAAAAACAGAGCTAAGAAACAATTACTGCAAATTTGCCGCTGTGTCAAAGTATCAATTATTTATCCAGAATCAAAATTAGCCTATATATTTTGCTTGCTTTTTTATTCTAAACGTTTTAATTTGTTGGCATGTTCCGTGGTGTGCAGTCGGTGACAAGTTTACATTGCGACCAATAGCTTGATCACAGGATCTATTTGTACGCATACCTCGATACGAAGGCAGCACGCCCTTTTATTATTTCCAAACAATCACAGCAGGTGGGTCATCCGTGTATCCACATGCTCAGATCGGATCCTCTTCAAGGGAGTAGTCCACCACTCCCTTCCTAGCTCCAACGCCTAATTACAACTTTGACTGGAAACCCGGTCCAGAGACGACACAGAAGCTCAAATCAAGGCCACGGAACCATGTTTATAGACAACAACATTAACTCTCCATCCTTCTCCCACTCTCTTCACCGTAAGAAATAAGATAGAAAAAATAGAAAAAGGTTTTTTTAATGTGTTCCCGGAATGAGATATCAAAAAATGCTAATACCATGGACATGCATAATTTATTAAGAACACAACAAACCTATTATCTACTCCGGGCCCTGTTTCGAGAGGATTATAAAAACACTCAAGATAAAGAAAGCACAATGTACGCATATAAATATGTGCGCATTAATTTCCATCTTCAAGTAATTACCGGCGGTTACGTCAGGCCTGGCTTAAGTGTAACGAACTATTTTCAGTAATCGCAACAAGGATAGCAACTTAAGAGGAAAAGCAAGTCCATTAATGCGCAAATGGCTTTT
The DNA here is from genome assembly GCA_030765045.1 of Tenodera sinensis. Classification (NCBI taxonomy): domain Eukaryota; kingdom Metazoa; phylum Arthropoda; class Insecta; order Mantodea; family Mantidae; genus Tenodera; species Tenodera sinensis. The sequence goes on from CM060964.1 coordinate 25,725,264, forward strand.
GCCTTCATTCCTTCGCAGAAAACGAAGATACGAGCGGGGACATTTCCAAGAGATAAAAGCAACAGATGGAAATCTCTTCCAGAGAAGAGAACAATAAAGGAAAGCATCCCGTGCCGATACAGACTTGAGGCTTGTTAGAGAAGGGGGATGAATTAATGAAAAAGCGACTTGTGGATAGCAGACGAGACATCCTTAAAACCATGGACACGATGCTCTTCTGTCATTTTGGTTGCTTTGTTTCTCATCTGCATAATTAGCGCATCCAGAGAAATAGCACTGTCTTAAAAAATTCTCGCTCTGCCTCAAATGTGCACTGTCAAGATGAAACCATCAGGTAAATAACTAAGGTCCACATCTGCACTAGGGACAACAAACAGGTGTAGTTCCATTATCTCTTTATTCAATACTACAACTCCACTTACTTGCTGATGGGAGAACATAGACACCTGGTGCTCCAATGATTTTTAGCAGAAGAGAAGCTCTTGCAGGACTATAATATTTTCCCCGAGAGAGACAGTGCTGATGAATACAGCGGAACCCTCGATATTTTTAATAGCATTTAACGCCCGTTCCTACTTCATACGGCACCTCAGGCGGTGTCGCCGATACTGGTGATAAATGAAATGAAACTATATTTGGGGGAGAAAATTAGGGAAGGAAACGTTCGAGGTCAAAGTTTAGGGTTCCTCTTGCCAGTTATGAGGATTAAGAAAAACTTGGAATATCCTCAGGTAGGAAGGTCCTAGCATAATTTAACTGATAGATAATACCAAAAAAACAAAGCTTACACCTATCCAACCAGATGGTTCATGAAGTCTCAATTGTCATTAAACACTCTCTTACCTAAAACCAACTCTAGCAACCACATAACTACACCGTAACCTCTATAGTTGGTCTGAGTGGCTCAGTTGGTTAGGCCTACTGGTCCCAAGATCGTGGGTTCAAATCCAGCCCAGACCTATGGTTTTTAAGTGTGCATAAAAACGACAGTTCCATATCAGTAGATTTAGTGGCATGCAAACGAACTCCTGAGGGACAAAATTCCGGTACACCGGCGACGCTGATGTGATTCTGACAATTGATAGCGTCGTTAAACAACAAAATAAAATAATTTATTTAAAGTAACCTCTAAAAGTACCATTCAGGATAAATGCAACAGAACACCCAATTTCCACCAAGTTATCGATGACTTCTGATCCAATGACACAAACACACACACACACACACACACACACACACACACACACACACACACACACACACACACACACACACACACACACACACACACACACACACACACACGCACACACACATGTTCTGTAGTTGATAATAAAATGATAATTAAGAAGGTACGATAAAATATCAAGACTTTTGTAATCGCCGCTCTTGATTAAGTTAACTGCACTGGAGATCAATAATAACTTTCCCAGGTGCTTCTCGTAAACTAAATTATTAAAATTATATTTACAGCATCAAAAGCATGCGGTCATTTCCCATATACTATTTCACCACAAAAGCATATTTAACTAAATAGTTAAAATTAAAAGAAGCATGTCTAAGTTTATGATTATTGTATTTACCTCAGCTTTCACTCTAATTTAGCCAATATGGTGTGTATAATGGGTATATTAATATGGTTAAATAAAGTTTCGTTATTTTTATTTTCGTCATTTTTATCTCATTTACACAGCTTACTTGTTTTACGATATAATTTAAAATAATACGCACCCGAGTGCATATATACATTTTCCATGCTCTTAGGCATGCACTACAAAATGATCCTGAAACTTTCTACACGTGGCACTTACTGAGGACGAGAATTACCAACGAAAAGCTTTAATTTATCTAAGAATAAAAGACCAAAATTTCATTTATATCAAAATGCAAACTTTTAAAGCTTTCGTGCTGTGAAAAACAATTCTAATAATCGTGAAGAAGTTAGTCTTGGTCTACATCGTCTACAGGACTCGAATCCCGGGTTTAGAACTTTTGCTTGGCGCAGTTGTACCTGCTTATGAAATTGTTATTAAAAATTTGCTAGAAGATACATGAAGGAAAGTAGAATTCTACTGCGACATTTGGGGGTTAACATCAGGTTTATGACAGCCATCTCAAACTTCGGAATTTCTTGCGTTATTTATAGCAAACACTATACCATAAAGGCTGGTCCGTTTATCGTTAATGTTAAACATTCTGAAAGCTATTATGACGGGAGACATTTCCTTCTGGATGGGAATTTGCATTCATATCATAAATGAAAGTCAACAATGCGTAATGACAAAGAAAATCCATATGATTGAACTTGTTTAACATCCTCAAATCTAGCATACCAAAGAACGTATTGCGCTTGCTGTTATTTGTGGTAGCCATTTCAAAGAGCAGTATGTTTTATACAATATGCCTAAACACGATTCGGTAATGTTGTGGTATCGAATAGTTGTAGAAACAGGTTCTGTGTTAAAAACTTGCAGGAGGTCGCAAGCAAAAACCCAGTCCCAGAAGCAGCTATATGTGAAGCTACGACATGCAGTCATATGAAAAGTTTGTGAAGACTTGTCAGCAGAAATGAATGTACCATATACAGTGTATGGTTCGAAGAAACCTGAAAAGTATCCATATAATTTAAAACGTCTACAAGGTTTCTGCATTCGGCAACCATGATGTGTCAAGGGTTGAAAATAATTCTGGTCGGTGGAACAGAAAATACCAACACTACATCGTTTGAGCAAGGTAAAATCCTCATGTGTTCTACGAGCTTGCAAGATTAAGTCCAGAAGCTAGTGTATGATATGTAAACTGTATGGAACCTGCTTCATTGTACAGTTGGATCTGTTGCAGTGGTTTCAATTGCCAAAACTTGAGGAAGACAACAATACCAACACCAACATCCAGCAAGATGTTGTAGCCTTCATGGAGCACGAAAAGTGCACGAAATCTTCAATCCTTCAATGACTTCTACACCATGTTTTCATTTTATCTATACCCAAACGAACATGCTGTACTTACATTATTCAGCGAGTTATGCAAGTGTTTATTAGATATTCTGTCAACCTCTCCCAGTGCATTTTGTATAGTATCACAAATGCGTATACTATTGTAAATATTTAGCTGCTAAGTTATGAAAGCTAAACCAAGGGACACAAGTCATTGACAAGATACTTTGAAATATTGAAAGCAAAGTAGTGGAATATTAAAGAAGATCAATAGGTTAGTGTTACCCTCCACAAACTCGGGCCAGGAGTATTAAATTGTAGTTTTACACTAAGCTAGTTTCAGCAGTAGCATGGTTAAAGAACAGCGCATTTCCTAGTGCTGCTACCGTGTACTGGACACCATACCTCTCTTGTACTCAGGTTGAGTTATAAAATCCAAGGACACTAGGAGACAAACAGCCTGGAATTACACCCGTCCCTGTCCACCACTATACTTACCTGCTCCTCCTAATAAGCGAACATCGTTCAAATTCCAATCTGACAACTTCTAATCTCCAATGTGACAAAAAAAAATGTTCCTAAAAGTTATAATCAGGAACGGGTTCCTAACAGTTTTGTAGCGGCGAGCACCCCAGAAGCCTCCGGGTTGTTGAGGCGCCTAATCTACTTTGCCTATCTATTATCGGCCATTCGTATTCCATCTGCTGTAGAGATCAGAGATGTGGCGGACCTAAGTCGTGTTTTGTCCGGCCCTCACCTGACCTGGACAATGTGGCAGCCTCAGGCTACAACACTTCAAATTCAAGTATTTGTCACTGGATAGAAAGCAACATCTAATGCGTAACATTCGCGTCAATTTCTCTAACCGTTATCATCTATTTTTGTACCTATAATTTCTGCAAACATCCCTATGAAATTATTATCTATTTATGGGGAGGCATGTGTGAAAATGACAAAAATCCACAATTTTTGTCACAATGATGTGAAAATTTGTATGTATGTGTGCCAAAGCATAAATAGAAGGTTTACCAAATTTCAGATAGTTTTTGCAAAAAAAAAAAAAAAAAAAAAAATATATATATAATTTTTTTTTGCTGTAATTTTAAGGGTAGTATAGCAAACGCTTCTTATAAAATATTATTTGTTCTAAGTAAACTAAACTGTGGCCATATGTTTCCCTAGATTATGTCTACAAAACCTAGTATTTTTATTTGTCTATGTTAAACAGTTTTGGAGAAAAAAAATATTGAATACCTCAATGTCCATTTTTTTCAAATTATTAATAATTTTCAAAATAAAAATTCGATAACAATTAAACTACTCCATCTGGAGCATTTAAAATACCAAGTTTTATGAAGCAACTATCTAAAAACATGTGTGCAAAATTTAAAAGAAATCTATTAAGAACTGTATGAGAAGATGCATTTTGAAGGTTGAAAAATGTGAAAAAATAGAAAGCAGAGAAAAATGACTTTAAAGTTTTAAGTATATGAGAACATACATACGCCATGGGCATTTAAATCATGGCGTAACGGCCTTTTAAATGGTGATGAGGAGTAAACGACGGTAGATTCTGAAAGTACAAGGTACACACATCGCATTTTTCGTCATTTTTGTCCAAATTTCACTGATGCCTCCCCTTAAGCCAACAAACTTACTGCTTACTCTGGATCACAGAGTATAATGATAGCTGTAATGGAGTTACACTTGAACATATGCCCTCTGTGTATAAGCTACAAAGAAGAGATCAAATTTTAATGACAAGATTGAGAATGGGACACACCAAGTTAACCCACTCATTTCTACTTTCCAAAGAAGAACCGCCGCCTGAATGTCATCACAGCCAACAGCCCCTAACCATCAATCACATTTTTACAGAATGTCCAACATATAAACAGAAAAGAAGAGAATTCAATATAACTGCTCATATACCAACAGTATTCAATAGCCCAACAATGATTCACTCTTTACTTAAATTTCTATACTCAACATCATTACATAACAAACTGTAACTTAAACTATAAGACTCACTCTGTAACAAGTTAAAGTTAGCAACTACTGTAATATAAAATTGTAACACCTTTCTCTGCAACGTACACTGGGTATGTCATTATTATGAACTATATCCGATCTTCAGATTTTTCTTTAAAGTGAATATTATGTTGTAATGATTGTATACACATTCTGCATTGTACAGTACTTATATTGTGTTGTAATTTATGTATTATTATGTATTGTATCCAATTTCTTGATCCTTGTTTAATGTGAATCTTTGATGCCCTGATGTATATTATGTTATCCTGTGTGTCGCAGAAAAACCACTAGCAGTTAAGCGACAATAAATAAATATTAAAAAAAAAAAAAAAAACACTACTTACTGCTTATGTTTTTAAACGCGCGAGTCGTGTGTGCGCAATGCTTAAGAGGTGGAATCAGACAGAAAACTTCCCTTGTGGAATTAAATAAAGTACAAGCTTTGTATTTATCGAACATTTTGTTTTTAAGTTACGCTGTTCACAGGCAGGGGCCTTCTTCTGGATTGAGGGGGCTTCACAACATGCATTTCAGGTTAAATCTCCATGTAATATTTTACCATTGTTTTTTAATTTCTCTACTACGTTTAGTAAGTAGAAGAAGTATTGTATTCCACCCAAAAATTCGATGTCAGGATTTCAGCGGAAATATGTTTTGAGGTCCCTGAATCCAAGAAAATAATTTTAAGAAAAAGTCCACACGCGTGTGTATGTGTGTGTGTGTGTGTGTGTGTGTGTGTGTGTGTGTGTGTGTGTGTGTGTGTGTGTGTGTGTGTGTGTGTCAGTCTGTCAGTATATGTGTAAGTGTGTCAGTGGGCAGCATAACTCAAAAGCGAAAAGTCGTTTAAAAACCGAAGTTGGTATTTAAGCTTAATATCCTTTAAGGATGTGGCATGAAGATTTTGAAGAAGATTCCTCCACCCTAAACTATCCTTTACATGGAAAATTTTAATTTTCTCCAAAGTGGCTCTAACGATTTTTATTAAAATTTTATTTTTATGACAAATGAAATGCATATTATGAAGTTTATGGCTATAGCCTATGTAGTTCTGTTTACTTTGGATGAATGTTGAATAACACGTAAACCCTAAGAGACCAAATTTTACCATACAAAAAAGTGTATATCTCGCTAAAACACAATTTATGTCCAAATAAACGTTTTTGTACAGTGAACCATTTCGGAGATAATCCTTATTATTTGTGTGAGTTTCGGAAAACTGAAACTTTCGTCAAATACAACATGTTTATTTTTTATGTATCACCCTTGCAAAGAGAAAGGAACATCAAACCTTTGACTATCGCTCAAAGCCTACTGTATTCCTTGCACCTACAAGGAAATTAGCAATAAGATATTTTCTGCTAATGTTTAGCTCAACTAGTATGAAAGATATAGGATAGGAGTTTGTAAAAATGGTAAGAGTAGAGAAAGTCATGTGACACATACCCTTCATCTAAGAAGTGGTGCAAAAGAATCCCCACCCGGCGCCTTCCTGTACAAACTCTGCAATTTTCACTACCTCTGAGTTAATTAAATATTTTTTGTTTCTGAAACACATCGGTTTCACATTATTATCACATTGACTAATGTTAGCAAGCTTACAAGATACATGATTGATATAGTAACTTAACAATGTGGTAACAAATTGCCATTGAGAAATTATACTTTCCACTCTGCGAACTACAGTTTTAGCCTGTGTTGTTACTCACTGACAATACGCACATACCTGTGCGAGTTACATTTCACTTTCATCGACAAATGAACGCATTTCTCAACTATATTTTAGCAGCGCTTCTGTTATCTGGCATTTGCCACTCCGTGTTCCTAACCTCAAAATGTTTAGTTTGTTACTGGCCTTCTGTTCTACAGTCTTGGGTATTGTTTTTACTCACCGTGTATAACTAATTCCTTCCTATTCTTGCCAACGTGTAGTTTTCGACAAGTATTTCATAATTTGCTTGCTACTTTTGGAAATTCCGGTTTCGAGACATGCAAGGAAAGAAGCATTTGGATTTGATACCAAGAAGTTTACACCAAGTTTGCATTATGTGTTAGTTATCCAACAGTTTCCTTCCCTCTTGTCCCTGTTGGTTCTATCTACGTACAATGCGGAATATTCCATCTGCTCTTATTAGTATTTTTCATCTGTTGCTTCGAGTTTACTTTGTACTGGAATCTGTGCATTGACCTAACGTCTAATCCTTATTTTAACAAGATATTATTTATTACTCTTATACCTATTTAGGGATTGTTATAATTAGCGTGCGTTAGAAAGTGGGGGTACCTTGAGCCACCAAGTATACCCGCTCGGTATAGAACCTCAGCTGTGGGTTTTCCCTCCTCTACCTCGAGGAGAATGTCCGGTAATTTACGGACGACCGGTCCCCAGGCATATTTTGCCGTATCATTAATATATTTCTTCCACACCAGGCTCAGGAATCAGGCACTTAGTTACTTTGCGGGATCCTAAAGCCTTCATTATCTTCACTGTGCCTTAAAGCTGTAGCCCAAACACATTAATAACAAGAACGACAACAATAACATTTCAGTTTGATTTTTAGTTCAACTTAAAACAGATACCTGAGTTTTGTCACTTTTAGGAGATTCTAGATCACGCATGCACCTTAGAAAATATTTTGTAGTTTGCCTTAAAAACATTTTATGTTTCGTAGGTTATCTTTTCTTTCATTTTCCAGTTTATTGCTAGAAATTAATGCATAAAGATATAAAATAATGACTACGCGCTAGAACAAGCCCAGAGGGGAGATTTCTCACAGCATGCAAATCTGATGCTCCATACTTACTTAAGGGTACACCGAAGTGAAAAAGGTTATTTTCTAAAGTATTGACGTTAGACAATTTTTTTTTTTTTTTTTTTTTTTTTTTTTTTGCACATGCATTACTAGCAACTAAAGAACTGTGTGTATCAAATTTCACTCTAATGTGTTATCATTATTCCTGATGTATTAATTAATGTATATCAATTTTGTTCATGTATAATCAAAATCGATTTTCTCCTCCAACAGATGTTGAACAACAGAGTTGATTGTTTTAAAATTATATCTCTTATTATATTTTACACAATTAAGGGAAGGAAATTTTGATATAGTGAATAATTTTTCTCAAAATTTTTTTGCTTCTCTAAAGTGTAAAAATGTCATAGGAACAGCGCGTTATTGTATTAATTATTTAAGACGGACATTTTATTACCCATATTCTGACGATATTGAAAAACAATTTTAGATGTCTAGTCAGATTTCTGTGCAAGAAGATAGATTTTGAATATGAGCAAATAAAATCCAAAATCGATTTTTTTAACCAAACAAGCTAAAATATCACTTCAGTGTTCCCTTAAGTTTCTCTTTCCATTATTCAACGAACTATCTTTACAAAAGCTCGTCCATCATTCTACTTTATATTAATTGATGTAAATATTTGTGGAAATTGTTTTACTTAATATTTCGTGGTAGGTACAATGGGAATACAGTAGACTTAAGCAATAATCAGGTATTTTAAGAACTGGTCGCTATGAGATGGCTTTTAAGTTCCGTTCTTTTTCCTTGATCAGGAAAAAGAAAAGAAGAGAGACCTCCCATTTGAAAAAGGCACGAGTAATGTATACGACAATTCAAACCACTAACTAGAAAATAGCTCGCTTTACAAAACGTGTATGTGACATAAATTGTATGTTTTATCAAGATCCAAATATTTGTATAGCAGGACTTGGATTTCAGAGGCTTCTAAAGAATTGAAGATATACATTTCATTTTACATGAAAATATCTTAGAAAGATATGCTATGTTTTAACAAAATATTTAGAACCATTTTTGAGAAAATGGAAGATATCGAAATCAATCCTATGTAAGGGGCAGCATGCTATTTAGCCCACTTTATGTTTTGAGTTATGTTGCTCACAAGCCCATAAGAAGTTTTCTCTAAATACCTTTTTACAGACCGTTTTCTAAAAGAGCCTTTTTCTTATTCGGACCTCAAGACATACATTCAAGTGAAATCTCGACAAGGAAGTTTCGGGTAGGATACAATACTTCCTCTACCTACCATACGTCGAAGAGAAAGTAAAAAGGTAAAACTAATAAACAATAATGAACTAATTTAGACCGTTATTACGGTAAAAGCAAGTAAATTTGAGCTGTACAAATTCCTAAGTAATCAACACAGGTTTAGAAGAGAAGATAAAACGTGCTAAAGTAATATTTTTATAGAAATAACACTAGTAAAATTAAGGTAGTGTTTCTCAAACTGTGTTCCGCGGAACAATATGGCACTCTAAGGCATGTGCAATTGTATAGGATGTGTGTATGCCACTGATCTTGGTGGCGTTACAACTAGTTACTAAGATAAAAATAACTCTAGATTTGAGCGTCTAGGCTGAACGAACCTGCCCGTCATCGTTCTCATACAATCCAGAGACATAAACATGATTTAAAAGTAGACCAATCCCAACTGAGTAGTAATTTTAAACTTAATTCTACTACAGGTAGAACTGGATCTTACAAGCCCAATGCCACAGCCAATGGCATTGCCCAGACACGGCTTGTGTGTATAAAAACACCAACAGTAAGTTTGTTGGCATAAATAAATAATATTAATTCTATTAATTTGAACACAATCTTATTTTCTGGTGATCAAGTAGTATTTGCTGGAAATGAAAATATACTTCAATTAGCAACACATCAGTTGGAAAAAATAATGAGTAACTACAACTTATATATTTCATCGCAAAAAACAAAAACTATGGCTTTTCTATGGAAAGATCAGATAACATAAAAATAATAACTAAAGATAAAAAGATAGAACAAGTACATCATTTTAATTACCTGGGACCTTATGTTTCATTTTATGATGAGATATAGAACAAAACTTATATAAATTTCAGGATATATGTGGAACGTTTAAACGAACTCTGAAAAATAAAGTTCGAAATTAAATTATGGTGAAGTTTTATAAAGTGATGGTCGTACCAATATTGACATATGGTTCCGACAATTGGGCAATGAACAGAAGGGATAAAAGAATGGTGGAAACAGGTGAAATGAAGTATTTAAGAAGCATTGCTGGATATATCTTTTTAGATCACACGAGGAATGATGCAATCGGAGAACAACTAAATATATATAACTTAAATAGTAAACTATCAATATACAAACAGAATTGGGCAG
>CM060964.1:25737910-25820410 GCA_030765045.1 Tenodera sinensis
ATTGAAAGTAGAGGAAGGAACAAAGGGAAAGTGTATTAGGGTACAGCCTTGGGAGATTTCCACTGCATCATTTGCATATGCATCCAGCTTAACAGGGGCGATCCCAGACTTGTTTCTGGGCCATTGCGGAGGTGGAGAGGGAGTTCTGATAAAGTGGAGAAGGGCCTGTGAGAACGCTACAGGAAAAGGAAAACACTTGCCCAACTTTTGACATGAAGAACAAGCTACGTGGATAAGACAAAGCATTTCATAAAGCATGTTTTCATATATGCTCCAGGAAGAAAAAGTACCGGTGGGAGAAAGCGGATTAAAACACCACTCGGGGGAAAAAACAGTAACTGGAGTGACTGGAGGAGAACATCTATTGTGCCGGCTGCAGAAAAGGAAGCACCTATTGTTACTAAAGGAAACAACGATAATTGTATTCTTATTAATGACAGTGCTCTGTTAAATGTTGATGTTGCTGATACAGGCAGTAGTAGCATCCCATACTCCCCATTTGCTGAAAAGTGATGCAACCCCACGTGCCTCAAAGTGCAGTGACGTCGGGTCTGTAATTTCTGCAGTACGTTCGATACTACTAATATTCTCAAATTTTAGTCATGTAAATAGGGGTAGTTATTTTATTTATAGCTATAGCATCAGCATTTATAGGGTATCTATTACCTTGAGGATTACCTTGAGGCATTTAGCTTGATAGTTTACTTTTGTACAATTTAAAGACCCACAACGGTCTCAAGTATTGGTGGAATGATGCCACTCTTCGATGCTCGATTCTGGATACCTTCTCTACTGCGTATAGTAAAGTAGAGGAAGTATCTCCTCCCAAAAATTCGATGTCGAGATTTCAGCGGAAATATACGTTTTGAGGCCCCCTGAATCCAAAAAAAGCGTTTTTAGAAAAATGTCAATGTGTGTGTGTGTGTGTGTGTGTGTGTGTGTGTGTGTGTGTGTGTGTGTGTCAGTCTGTCTGTCTGTCTGGACAGCGTAACTCAAAAACGAAAAGTCGGTTAAAAACCAAAGTTTGTATTCAAGTTTAATGCCTTTCAAGGATGCGACACAAAGATTTTGAAGAAAATAACCCCACCCTAAAGTGCCCTTTACATGAAAAATGTTTCGAAAATTTTGATTTTCTTAAAAATGGCTCTAAAGATTTTGATTAAAATGGCACATGTTTGAGATATTTTTATGAAAATGAAATGTATATTTTGAATTTTGTGGTCATGTAGTCCTATTTACTCTGGAGCGTAAGAGATAGACCAAATTTTATTACACAAAAAATATAGAACTTGCTAAAACACAGAATTTAGGTATGAACAGTTTTTTTGTGGAGTGAACCATTTCGGAGATATTCCTTGTAATTTGAGTGGTTCATTACTAGGGAGCGTGCCTTTTTCATACAGGGAACGAAAAGTTGCGGAGTATGCACTATAGGAAGTGGGAGGGGCCAGTCTGTCACATGATCACATCACAGAGAAGGCCAGGTACAGTCGACGCGTGAACGTTGTTGCATGAATTACACTCAACGCTGTCACCAATTGCAGTAAAATATTCACTCCTAAATTCTGGTTTAAGGTCAGCAACACGTGAATACTTCAATTTTCGTACTGGAGGCAGTTTAGTCTGTGTGTGCAACTAGTGACAGTAGCCAGTGAGCCCAGCTGTGTTTTGTTCTGTCACTGTACTAGCGCAATGACGTTACGCTCTGGCCATTTGGCAGGTAACTCACGATCGTCTCATTTCGCCATAGCTCAATGGAGGCTCGAACCTTGCTGATTTCCCACTTAGTATCACCCTGGGCTAAAGCTATTTGATCTTTTGAGAGTACACTAGCTTACCTACCAGTGCAACGCCAAAGAAATCCCGGTTTAGAACAAATATGGTTCTCCCTGTCATGAAATCATTTGATAATATAGAGAGAAAGCATTTGAAAACATAAAAGTAAGCTGTTGTTCTCTTTCCCCAGGAGTCCTGATACTGTGACTAACATGCTTGTTCATTTTAGTAGCGCATTCAAATCCCTAGGTTCAAATCCATCTAAAAGAGTTTCTCATTAAAAGACAGGTTAAGGGTGTACATCAATAATGTTTTCGAGTTCAAATAAAGAGTTTTATATGTTGATTAGCACCTTTGAGCCCTTTTGCGTTCAAATGTAGTTGATGAACGACTGATCTCAAAGGGGCTATTCACGAAACAGAGGGCAGAGAGAAAACTTAACCAAACAAATGATGGACAGCGAGTTTATTTTATTGCTTCATTTGTTTGGTGGGCGTCCCGTGTTTTCACGATGCGCTGCGGAGTTCTTTGATTCAATGCAAATGTGTAACCGAGACAAAACCTATTAACGACATTGCGGAATAAAAACAGTCATACTTAATGAGACAGGAGCAAAAGCATCCCCAAGCCTGAGTATGATTACTGCTAAAGCGGTGTGCCCACATTTTAACTCCACGAATAGCAATACCATAATTGGGTATGCGACAAAGGGTCTACATGATACTAATGGTATTAACTAATTGATATTATCCGCAGGTAGTCATCGATTTCCAATCTACTTATCTGAACCATAATGCCAATTTAGCGCTGCGTTCATGACAGGAAGGAGGCTGGTCTCTTTTCGTCCGATAAAGGACTTATCTTGGGTGAGCTTCTCGTTTAGAGCGATCAAACACCAAATTAATTGAAAGCTTGATCCCTCTAAATGACAATCACTTTCTATGTTTGAACTGATCTATAGCGTGTCCAAGAATTCACAACTAGCTCTTTTCTGAGCTTCCATGTTTTCTACATTCTTGTAAATTCAAGAAGTTCCACACAATACAGTTTCCTATAAATCTGCATGAAACTTTAAACACAGCTTAAAAAATAAGTCAAATTTAAGTTTTCTTTTCCTTTCTTTCTTCTCAGCTCTTTTTTCTTCTATTAATTCTTTATTTGGCCTAAAAAATTAAAATGTTTAAATTCTTATATAAACGGAGGAAAACATCAATTGTTAAAGGCTATTGTTTTTACTTTCTGTACTAACAAGTAGAGGAAGTATTGTAATCCACCCAAAAATTCGATGTCAAGATTCCACTGGAAATATATGTTTTGAGCCCTCCTGAATCAAAAAAGAGCATTTTTAGAAAAAGGTCCGTGTCCCTATGTTTCTGTCTCTCTGTGTGTCTCAGTGTCTCTCTGTGTGTCTCAGTGTCTCTCTGTGTCTGTCTGTCTATCTGTGGACAGCATAGCTCAAAAACGAGAAGCCGGTTAAAGACATTAAAGGTTTAATGTCTTACAAGGATGCGAAACGAAGATTTTGAAGAAAATTGCTCCAGCCTAAACTACCCTTTACATGGAAAATGTTTCAAAAATTTTGATTTTCTTGAAAATTACTAACGATTCGGATTAGAATGCCATATGTTTAAGATATTTTCATGACAAATTAAATGTATATTTTGAATTTTCTTGCTATAGCTCATGTAGTACTGTTTACTCTGGATGACTTTTGCATAACTGGTAAACGGTAAGACAGAAATCTTACTCTACAAAAAATGTAGATCTCACTAAAACACACAATTTATGTCCAAATAAATTGTTTATAGAGTGAACCATTTCGGAGATATTCCTTGTTATTTGTGGGTGCTTCGGAAAACAAACTTTCGTCAAATTCAGCAACTTTGTTATTTTTTTATATGTTAGTCGTGCAAAGAGAACGAAATGTCAGAGATTTAAAGAATTTGTCTATCGCTCAAAGTCTACTGTATTCCCATATTTTCCTAGCATCTGCAAGTAAGTAAGCAATAAGATCATTTCTGCAAAAGTTTCTTTCAACTAACACGAAGAAAATATAGGAATAAGAGTTTGTAAGAATGGTTAGTACAAGAGTAGAGAAAGTCATGTGAGTGCAACACATCAAACTTTTTTCCTTCGTTAACATGTAGACAAGAAGTTGATATGGGTGCACATCATTAAGGGATTAAAAGTAGTGCAAATTCTTGTGTCCCGTGCATTACTTCTAAACTTGTGACATAAGGGGCGTTTTAAAAGTAGCTTGCAATTAATATATAAAAACATAATTCTGTAGAAGGTATTACAGCTAAAGAGTCGAAGCTTTAAATTTCTCTTCTTAATCATAAGAAATACATGGTATAAATTTGAAACATATCCAACAAAAAGATAAGATTTCAAATTTAACAGGTATGTCCCCTTAATCGAAACCTTTGCAGAAATAACTACACTATATATTTTGCTATAAATACACAGGGAACAGCGATACTATAATGTTTAAGAACTGGAGTTATATGCTGAACTGAAAATTCCACAATGTTTCCATGCAGTCACGAAGAATAAGTGAAAGTCGACAGGACTTTAAAAGAATACCATTAATAACTGATCTCCAAAGGTTTTATGTTTTAAATACAAATTTATTTCTTAACAAAGGTTCCGTTGCCGACAGCCTATCTTGCCCAGAAAACCGAAAATAGATATTTGCTGTGTACATGTCTGCAAATACCTCATTTCCAAGTATTCCATAAACATCCTGTATAAGGGAGTAGCATTGGAATTATAACAGTGACACATTTCTGTTTCGAACTAGTGGCATAGGTGTTTCGAACGATGACGAAATTTGAGTGAATTTCACAATAACTGAAGCTTCAGCAAACAATCTAAACAAATCATCCCTCGTTTTCTAATATTCTGTGTTTTAGGGAGAGTAAAGGGAAGAAGGAAGGAAAGATAAAGAGAAGATGAAGTTATTAAATTTTAAATAGTCAATTGTAATAATGGGGTAATAGTATATGACAGTGTAAAGCAGTGCTAGACAGGGAAGCCCAAGAATTGGGTAACCCGTTTGTGTGTTTTTGCTGTAACCCAGTTGATGTAGACGTTTTTAAATGTGAGAGTTTAACGGTAAAGCCATCAGCATGCAATCTACAGTGATCACCAGTGGAGGAATGGAACAGTGAAATAACTTGGGTGACGTGACGGCCTATTGTTCGTGCAGAGAATATTATCACGGTTACATGTCACGCAATGCCAGCGTGTTTAACGAAAAAGAAAGAGTGTGAAATTTCATTTGCAAACTCAACCCACCTTTGCTGTGAAATGCTAATGTTGTTTGAGATGACAGTAATATAAATACTGCCTTGCCCTTTTCGGCTATCGGTTCCAATTCTAAATATGTGCGGCATGCAGTAAATGAGCTTCTGTAAAGAAAACGCCGAGATAAAATACATTCCACTGTATACAGCGGTCGTGTCGCCTGAAAAATGGAGGTGCGTATTTCATTGTTTGTAGCTTATTCAGCAGGCAAGGACTTAGGACACCAATGGCTGAAAATTGGCAAAAAGGATCGATATTGCAAGTAACATTATAACTTATTTTCTGTACCACATACACAGTAGGTAGAGAAGTTACTTGTTTCTACCCAAAAAATTCGATATCAAATTTGAGGGCCTCTGTGTCGAAAAAAAGGTCATTATATGTCTGTCAACAGTATAAATAAAAAACGAAGAGTTGAAGAAACAACAAACTTACAATTCAGGTTGGGTAGCTTCCAAAAATATTACACGAAAGTTTTCCAGAAAATTTCCAGTCCTAAACTACTCATTACATAGAACACTTTGAGCTTTTTGATTTTCTCAAAAATTGCTCTAACGATCCTGACACTGGGAGTGAAATTTTGGTCAAAATTGTCAAAAAGTTGAAAATTGTTTTTTTACCTTAAAATGTTCCTGGAGCATCGGTGCATTTGGATCAGCTAACATTTTTCATATCTCCCACTCCATGTGGCCATTACGACCCTTTCAAATAGCGCTCTTCCCTTAACGTACACAGGATGTTCCTATATAAAAGCCTGTTTTTCCCAAAACTGCATTTCTACAGATTCCAAAAGAAGGTCGCGTTTTTGCTTCAAATTCAATGAAAGTTTCCAAAAGTATTCATAAATAGCAGCTAAACAAAACTATGATTCAATATGGATGTTATCATTAACATGAATTCCAAAAACATTTTTTGTATGAAAAAAATCAATAATTTTTAAGATTAAATTTTCATTGTTATTAAAAAATATGTACAGCATAATCAGCAAACGTATTTGAAATATCTCTTCATACAATTGTTACTCATGTTTTAGAGTATCAGTTCTGCCAATATAAATGAATTTTGAGGAGTCAATAGACGCGAGCTCTATTTTGAAAATGTGCCTATTAAATTCATAAAATAATTTATATATGCTAAACGAATTATCCAATTTTAATAAAATTTGGTGTACCTCCTATTCTCATACAGATACAAAGACAGTAAAAATTTCAGAAAAATCTATCAAAAAAGGTGGAACTTTCAAATTTCACTCCCAGTGTCCCTTAAAATGTGACAATGGTGACAAAATTAGGATCTGCTATTTTTCAATACTTTATTGTCCTCTCAAAATCTAACTATTAATACAAAGTTTTGTTCCAGTAATTAATACAATTCACGTTCTTTCGGGTTTCATAACTCAGAACTGTTCTTCTCGAAACCTTGATCCGTACTTTGTGTCTTTCTTCACTTTCTCTGTCTCTTATGCACTTAACTGCGGCGTTACGATCATTCATGGTGACCTACGTAACTTCCGGGGCAACACACACGCGCAGCTGTCTCACACACGCTGACACACTGACCGACCTACTCCTGTAGCTCTACTCTCAAACTCACTCTCACTCTGCTGTTGGCTCATGTCCTTTTATATTAGCGATAACGTCACACAACCCTCGAGAAACTCTACGCACAAGCAACGTCACGATTCAGCTAGAACCCTCGCGAACGTTCTCGATTCCTTTTGGTCCTGCTGCCTCATTGTTTACGGTCACGTACACACAGTCGCGCGAAGTAGTCCGGCCTTTAACGTCTCTATCCGCTCGCCGGCCCGGCATGTGGTGTGCAATAGCTTGGTCCGGTCCGTCCATTGTTGCACGCCGACCCCAACTTCACAATATTAAGGACATTTACATGACAAGCAAAATGTATATCTTCAATTTTCTGCGAAAAGCCTGTGATGTCCTCTTCATTTGGAAGGATATCTGTATAGTTCCTAGCAATATTCTCTGAATAAGAATAAGCAGAAATAAAGACATGCAAGAGTATACAACATGTAAGGCATATTTAGCATTAGATAACGATTTTAATTCACATGACAAAGTCTTAGTAATTAATACTCAAGTTTAAATGAAAAGAAGGTATAAGGTACTGAAGCACAGAACGGGATGGTTTATGTGGTAGCGTCTGAGGTCTAGATTTAGAAGGTGCACTTCCTTATCCCATCGTAATGGCTGCCTCAAACTTGAGCTTTGCCCAGGCGAATACTGAAAAAACTGTATACTACGAGGAATTTTTGTTTTCTTCATTTCTATGATTATGTGCTTTTCATCTTGTAGGCTGGCAGGGTTAGGCGCGGCGGACAGTGTTGTGCGGTGGATCTCCTTTGAGAAAATAATTATTTATTCCGTGGTTTGACCTAAGTTATCCCTGAATGTATTATCGAAGCCACGGCTAGGGATGTTCAAACTGGAAATGTTAGGGACCAAGTTGCTGCGCCTGTTCCCATTATATCTAGTAATCTTTCGCCACTCCCACTCACACATCAAGGCCGTAGCGCTAAAATAATCCTTAATTTCGAACCCCTATTTCTAACATATTAATGTCATGTTTAAAACGATACACAACTACATAACTACACATAGATCATTTTGCACAAACATTTTTTCATAAAGATTTGTGTTTAGTTTAAGAGCGTTGAATACGTGTAAATAAACACCTAAATTCCCATGAGATCCCTGGATTAAAAAACATTGTGAGGTGTGAGTGCTCCGAGAAAGGCTAAGGCTGGTTTGTGCTATAGACATCCAAAGGACTATTCTGGGAAACTTGAAGTGGAACAGTAATTCAATTAAATCCCAGATGCTGTTGTGTCCACGCGTATTCATTTATTCAGCTGGTTCAACATTATGGAAATGGCTCAACTGAAAGAGGCCGATTGTAATATATTAAAATCATTGCTTGATGGGAAGAAATAAACCACACGACCACCAAAACTTTTCCCAGCCAGAACTGCGCTTTCAAACTTGACATTTTCTTGGGATATTAATGGCCATTTCCTTTTTTGGATTCATCGTTTTTGCGCCAGAAATAACAAAAGAAGGAAGTCCAGACGAAGTAGTTGGGAAGGACAAGCAGAAACAAAGTAAGTAAAACAAATACAGTTAAAAAGTACACAATGGCCAAATGTTAGAGAGAGATCATCCTTAGGCCAAACGCAATTAAATTACAAAATCAATATTTTCCCTGCTGTACAGGACACAGGAGTCTGTCCGGTGGAACAGGAGCGGTCCTACTTTGTCTTCTTAAGATAATCAGTCGCGCTGTCAGGGTACATAAACCAAGTAGCCAGTAGAGGAGAAGGAACAAGCTAATAAATGCTAGGAAGAAAACAAAAGCCGGCGATGAAGGACAAGGGAGCAGCCGTAGATGATGATGATATTCGAAAGGGGCACAGCCCAAGAGGAGGAAAAAGAAAACAAATGACGGAATGCTGGAGACGACAGATGAAATTCTGTGCTAAGAAATAACGTTGAATCGAAGACAGCATGCCAAGAATAACAGAGCATAGAGATCTCGGATCATCTCTGGATATTAGAGAGCAAGTCTCTATGCCTGGAGCCACCAAGCCTGGCAGTGACAGGTCCGCTTGCCCGACCTGCATTTATTATACCTAGATCTCAAGATGCACCTTGTCTTAATCGTTTGGTGTCCCCGAGACATGTCTGGACGGCACAAAAACAAAGGCTAACTTTCCCACTATATGTATCTACCTCCATGTATTTACTAGAGTTGGATTCTGACAGATTACAACTGAACTATTAGAGACTCCATTCTGATTTTTTCTGAGAATTTGAATAAACTTCATTGTATTTTTGGTTTTTCCTTTCAGATTTTTGAATGGTCGAGTTTGTTATTATCAAACTTTAAAACTTTAATCGTATAAAATATAATATTAATAATAATTAATAAAATTTTATAATAAATACCTCACGAAATACTGCAATTTATCTTTAATTTGAGCCAAAGATCAAGAAGTTTGCTTTATTATAATCGGAGGTATGACTGATCGAAGAGTGAGAAGCGCGCGATTTTTGGGACATTTCAAAAATTAATATCTGCCAAAATATTTCTTTTTATATAAAACGAAGAAACACGGGTCAAATATATTTTGTTCCAAAACACCAAAAAAAATGTTCAAGAAAATCTGAGAGATCAAGGTCATTTTTTGCTTTATTTTGTTCGATTGGATGTGGAATGACTCATTAGCGCGCCAACTCTGAACTACACGCGGTGTTGCCAATATGCGTAGCACGTGCTCACCTGACATGTGTATGCATTAGAACGTAATAATTATGAAACTGCCGTCTCAAGTAATCACTTTAAGGGAAGACTATATAGTGAAAATTTCCCAATTTTTACTTTTTCTACTAGGTAAATTAGAGGAAGTATTGTATTCCACCCAAAAACTCCATGTCGAGATTTCACCGGAAATATATCTTTTGAGGCCCCCTGAATGAAAAAAAAGAGCATTTTTAGAAAAAGGTCCGCGCACGCGTATGTCTGTCTGTTTGTATGTGTGTCAGCCTGTGTACAGCATAACTCGAAAATGAAATTTCGGTTAAAAACCAAAGTTGGTATTTAAGTTTTATGTCTTTCAAGGATGCGACACAAAGATTTTGATGAAAATTCCTTCACCCTAAACTACCCTTTACATTGAAAATTTTTAAAAGATGCTGACTTACTTGAGAATGACTCTAACGATTTTGAGATGTCTTTATGACAAATAATATTTTGATTTTTCTGGCTATAGTCAATGTAGTCCTACTTACTCTGGATGACTTTTGCATAACTAACTGGTAAACCGTAAGAGATGGACAAAATCTTACTGTACAAAAAATGTAGATATTGCTAAAACACATTTATATCTGAATAAATTTTTTTGTAGACTGGACTATTTCGAAGATATTCCTTGTTATTTGTGTGAGTTTTGGAGAATTTATACTTCTTTCAAATGGAACATTGTTATTCATTTTTTATACGTTAACCGTACAAAGAGAATGGAATTTGAAAGCTTTAAAGATTTGATTTTAGCTCAAAGCCTCTGTATTCCCATACTCCCCTTGTATTTATAAGGGCATTGTGTAACACACCAGATTTTTAGTTTTTCGTGCAGTATTAAGCATAGATGTAGGTAATTTTTTCCTCTCAATAAGAATAGAAGACAAACTACAAATTGCAGTACATAAATTAAATGAAATAGCTAGTGTTTACAATATGAGAATTTCAAAGAATACAAAAATGATGGCATTCCTAGGGACAAACCACTTAAGATGCAGAACAGTAATCAACTACAAAATAATACAAGTAAATAAGTATTTTATTTAGGATTTAACGTATCCTTCTGTCAAAGGAATGGCATTAATATAAAACTAGATAGGTTCTATATTATGTGTGGAACAATAAGTCGAGCATTGAGAAATAAAACGTTAAGAACAACTCAATTAAAGAAACAATGGCAGTTCCCATGTTAACATATTTTTGTGTAGTGCTTAACGCCCGCTTTTACTACATACAGCACCACAGGCGGTGACACTGGTGATACATGGAATGAAGATGGAGCACCGGTGGGGAAACCGGAAGTCTGTGAAATGCGCTTATTGAGGCTCCTTTGTTTGAATTTCTTTGATTTTCAAACACCTGAGCATCAATGGAAATCAAAGCAAATCTTTAAGTTACTTGTCTACAGTTTAGATTTTTTCATCTTGAACGTGCATTTTCTTCAAAACTAATGCATTATTATAATTGGTAGTTTGGTAACAAGGGTCCTGTAGCATAATCCTGTGGACAGAGTTGCAATAAACGTTCTAGTTAAACGTTGGTGAGATTTTACTCGAAGGGAATTTGAAGAATTATGTCAAAGTAAAAATATATTATGTTTCATCTCAAAAACAATGACACATATAAAAATTCTGTTCAACAGAATTGAGTTGTATATTGAAGGTAACTCATGCAAATTTTCAATGAAATATGTCAAGAACTTTTCGTTTAGATAACAAAAAGCATAATATAACTCAAAGACATCAAACTGTTCTGAAAACATTATACTGTATGTAAACAAGCATTAGTAATTACCACACCAAATTTCAATTTGCTAAGTTAGAAAATGTAGGAGGTACAAATAACTTTTCGATGTGATGTTTTTATCTAGGTCCTCCCTTTAAAACTAATTTGATGTGTATTTATAGGTACCTCCCTTCTATTTTGAATGTATTTTAAAATGATATATCTGCCATTGTTATTGCGAATTAGGTAACGCTTCAAAAAAATCCTATACCCTTGGAGTAGAGTGTGTTTGTGTAACGGTTAGTGAAATAATAAACCATGTATACCTATTCGTCAAGAAACTGCCTCCAAGTATTTCACATAAGTTATTATTATTATCATTGTTATTATTATAATTGTATTGGACATATTTGTTACACACATCATGTAGAATCCCTGGTTAATGAATGGCCAAAGCAGTACTTTCCACCCTGTATATCATAGTACGAGATAAATTTGTGGAGTTTCGGTGAAAATAGCACGATTAGGTAAGTTAAAATCCTGTTAAAGGAACTCAAGTGTTCCGCGGGACGCCATTTGAGGACTTCTCAGTGTCTCGTGTAGATTTTCTCTTCGATACAACTGAGAAGGTGCGACTCAACAATACATCTGTGCATTCTAAAGTATGTAGAACAACATTTACCCTACATCACATTCAATTTTCATTTCTACGCCCTCCACAATGGCAGACCACCTTGCATGCCATGGAGTCTAATACGAAAGAGCTTCCCTCGCTGAAGTTAATGAATAATTTAAAGCAATCTTGAGGCGAATGCATCTTTACAGCTCAAATGAAGACGAGGTTCCACACTGGTCCAAACATGTAAATTAGAATAGTTGGGCAGTTTCAATACGGAATCAAGTAAATCTAAATGCTGACAATGAAATATTGCCCACGTTGCTCTCCAGTACAAGAAGAAAAAAAGGTAAGTCGAAGGCGGTAAGAGACGGACCAAAAAGTAGTATGCAAATTAAAAGGAAACGCTCTGTGGTAACATATAAGGCGGAGTCGAATAAAGAATTGAGTGATATATCATAACAGATAGGCAACCTAATGTTGCTCTAACATACGCTGCGAAGTTCTAAATAGTCATACGTGCAAGGATATATAGGTGCATTCATGCTTTATAATTTATATAGGTAAGGCTATACTTTTTAATGTTCGTTCTTCACAAAAACGTAGCCATGTTTGTTATTCAATGCAAATCGCAGCTCCTGTGATGGCCGTATTATGCAGATGTTATCGGAATGCTCTGTATTTTACACTAGCGATATTTATTAGCTGGGCTGAGCAGATGGAGGACGTAACCCTTAATGTATGTCAAGTATATATTTTGAAAGCCTGCAACAAGACCATCAGCTAGGACGACATGTCCCGATGCCTATGAATTATTATTACAGAACTTGTTATGTTAATTAGGAAGAGCCTGTGTTTCTTACCTTTGGGAGGGCACACAGATGCATCATTGGTCGCTTCTATCTCCCGGCTACTGCTCCATGGTTAATGTTATTCATTCCGCAACGTAATCGACAAATATATGTACAATGGCGGCTTCAAGAGCATTTCTCATGTCATGTCCGCTTTTTACACCACCTGAGTCAAGCTCTTCAGCAAAATATCTATTGTATCCTTTGTTTTCAAACTGAGAACGGTGAAACCCTAACATTACTTTCACTGAATTTTAATACAAATCTTCGCATAGTGGGCTATTCTATAGGCTTCTTTATTAAGAAATGCAAATGTGAAAGTTCCAGTCAATTCGGCCAAAGATTTAATCTCTAATTTTTGAACTGTTTAAAACTCCATTTATATGTGATTTGAACCACAAATATTAGGTGTTCTGTGCCACGTTGCCTTGGTAGATCTGTTGATTGGAGAAACGTGTGATCCATAGTTTATTTCCCGGCTATGTCATTGAATTTTTCGCCCTCATTCTACATTTCCAAGCCTACATATAGCATGTGTCAAAAACAATCAATTATCGGTTTTGATATGTTATTTAGTTTTCAATCTATTGACTTCCTAACAAACTTTATAATACTGTGGTAAAGCTTCTACGTTGTGAAATTGTAAAAATGATCAGTGTTTCACATATTTGTGTTATTTATTGGTTCATAATGCACAAAATGATTCATATAATTGTTGTGCTAGCTTTAGCTCAAAAGGAAATAAATTTCTTCTTTATCTTTACCTGAGCACTCTCGCCGTATGTAGGACTTCCACCCTCTAGGATTTAAAAGCCAGTGCCTAGGGTCAGACGCCTGTCGGGGAGCACAGGAACCTATGGACCGGACAGAGTGAAGACCTGGAAGCGGGTGGCCAGCCAAGCACCAGGTATGATAGCAAGGAAGACGATGATACGAAATACAGTTGAAATTTATGATATAATGGAATAATTGGTAGCATGAATGACGGGGGAAACCGGACAACCCGGAGAAAACCTGCCTTGACGCCGCTTCGTCCACCACTAATGCCACCTGTGGGTCACTGGGGTAGAACCCAGGCCACCTAGGTGGTAGGCGAACGCTCTAACTGCTCGGCCATGGCGCCCCCAGGAAAATAAATTTATCTTTTTAATTTTCATATTTTACAATCCATTTTTGCTTTAAAATCAATAACTAAAACCGTGTTCCCAACAAAAAGAAAAAGTTATACAAAGTTTTAATTACTTTTCTGAATATGTAAAGCAAATTGTAGATAACCTGGATGAAAAATAAATCGTTTGGAACATTTTAATTAGGTAATGTTGGCAATTTTGCTTTAGTTTAAAATAAACTACCTAATTTTAGTTCCGTATTTTTGCCTTATTTCATATACAAGTAAACATTTAGGCTTGAGCACTGAGTGAAGGGCTTATGACCTTGCATAGATTAGCCACAGCTGAGTGTAAACATCTGACAGCTAACTAGCACAACAGTGTCCTGTCATTGTGATTAAAACTGCTATGTGCTACACATATGAAATACTTCTCAATATTTATCTGCAATAAGTTCGTAGACTACAAGCTTGGAAATCAATGCGTGACGTCATGGATACTGGGACATGTGGAGATATAATATACTCCACGCGTTCTTCACTAATAAGCAGAATTTTAAAACCAACGTAAGTTGGAATTCTGTAGGATTCTACATAAATATCCAGCCTTTATTATTTTGAAGCACTATTATACATGTACACCGGAGGGTTTGCTCCACATTAAACATGGATAACAATGTTTTCAAATATACATTTAACTAAATAACGCCGGTTTCTAGGCCACAGCCGGCCTTGCTTTGAGAATTGCTGCGATAAAACATTACACAAACGTTATAGTTTATGCTGCAAAAAAGATGTTCACATTAAACGTACAAGCGACGGCCGCATGTCCAGAATTTTTTACTCCAACGAAAACTATTCATTCATTTGTGAAATGGGAGTTTCCAAAACACTTTTATATGGCACAAAAACCGATAAATAGCTTTGCAGTTGTTTTTCGATTGCGATTTTATAGATTTACTGTCATGTTGGAATACCAACACAAATTGCACGTTTAGCTGTATCTGCTGTCCTTTTCAAGTCAAAAAATTGTAAAATCCATATTTAGAAATTCAATAAATAAAAACATACAGAAAAGGACGTCTATATATAGCAGAACTGCACTTATAAAAACATTTACGGTGGAGAAAAATAGAATTTCTTAGCCATCGTTACAAACCTATCTGCAACTTGAAGCATCGAAGCTCTAATTTGTTATAAGTTTTATTCTAAGTCAATAAACTTTAGCAACTTTCCTGCTTTCTGTATTCTTTCTCCAAATTTGGTTCAGCTTAATCGTATGCTATATATTTGGGCTACTTTCTGTGAAAGAAGTAGAAATATCTGATGTGTACTAACCATTCTTACAAACTCTTATTCCTATATCTTCTTCGTGTTAGTTGAGATAAACGTTTGCAGAAATTATCTTATTGCTTATTTCCCTGTAGGCACAAGGGGAATATGGGAATAGAGTAGGCTTGGAGCGGGTCAAATCTTTTAAAGCTTTCAAATTCCGTTCTCTTTGCACGGTTAACATATAAAAATGATGTTCCATTTGACAGAAGTCTAAGTTCTCTAAAACTCACACAAATAACAAGGAATATCTCCGAAATGGTTCACTGTCAAACAATTTTGTTACATAAAGTGTGTGTTTTAGGAAGCTCGACATTTTCTGTATAGAAAGATTTTGTCTGTCTCTTACGGCTTACCAGTTATGCAAAGTTGATCGAGAGTAAATAAGATTTCATGCCCTATAGCCAGAAAATTCAAGATATACATTTCAACTGTCATAAAATATCTTAAACATACGGCAGTTTAATCGAAATCGTTAGAGCCATTTGCAAGAAAATCAAAATTTTCTAAATATTTTCCATGTAAAGGGTAGTTTAGGGTGGAGGAATTTTCTTCAAAATCTTCGTGTCGCAGTCCTGAAAGACATTAAACTTAAATAGCGACCTTGATTTTTGACGAACTTTTCGTTTTTGAGTTATGCTGTCCACAGACTCTCAGACTGAGAGACACACAGAAGGCAGACGCACGCACGCACGCACGCACACGCCCACACACGGACCTTTTTCTAAAAATACTTTTTTTTTTTTTTTTTTGGATTCACGGTGCCTCAAAACATATTTCTGGTGAAATCTTGACATCTCAGAGTGAACCATTTCTGAGACATTACTTGTTATTTGAGTCACTTTCGGAAACCAAACTTTCCTCAAATGCATCGTTGTTGTTTATTTTTTACATGTCAAGCGTGCAAAGAGAACAGAATTTGAAAGCTTTAAATGTTTGACTATCGCTCAAAGACTACTGTATGCTCATATTCTCCTACATGGAAATAAGCAATAAGATAACTTCCGCAAAAGTGTATCTCAACTAACACGAAGATCTAGGAATAAGAGTTTGTAAGAATGGTTAGTACAAGAGTAGAGAATGTCACGTGAGTGCAACACAGATTTTTATTATTGTGTTTCTCCTTGTTTGTTTCAAAAGCATGTAATTATTAAAAAACTTAATATTCCAAAAACAAAACATTAAAACCACAAAAGATAAGGGATATTTATATAACTTTTAACCTTATAATTCAAAATAGGTCCACACTTTGAACTTAATCACATATTTATTATGTCCCTTTTGTGCTTTTCCACTATCTTACTTTTTGGGGAAACATTAGTTGCAGAAGCAAGTCTCAAAATAGACGTAGATAAGTTTATCAACGGACAATTTTGCTCTTAGATGGTAGTTCAAGTAATTTAAATAAAAAACAATCGCAGATGTAGGTATTGCAGGCGAAGCTGTTACGGGCAGCATGGGCCTTCTAAGCTCCGAAGCGCGCGCTTGCGCTCAAGGACACTGAATGACATCACAGTATTAAGGAGTATGTTTTCTATTTTATCATTTATACCACGTTGCAGTACTCCTTTAATACAATTAAAATTACGAGCATTTAGATTATTAGGCAACATTTTCATGGTTTTGGAATGGATGTCGTTATTCTTGTCAAGATACGTTTCTGTTAAACAGAAGCCTGGGTTTACGTAGCGAGCGTATAATTAGCATTGCAGTGTTGCATTCCTCAAGAAATATAAGAGTTGGGTGGACCACGAAGGAGATAGCAGTATTTACATTGGACTCACTTCTTGCGCCTGTATTATGAAGTAGAGAATGCGTTCTAAATTTGCCTAGCACTGTGTTTTAATACAATTAAGCTACACACTACAATTAAGCTTTTATAATGGCTGTTACCTTGTATTTAACCTGTGGCGGGGACTTGCAGAGTTGTTAAATTTAGATTATTCAGGAGAATTTCAGGTTTTATCTTCGGGAAGGGCAATGCTGCGGTCTGTTTGCATGAAATGAAGCGTTTCGGAAACGTCTGACATGAATGGTAAAGCAGGATGCAATTATCCCGGCTTGCAGCGCATATTCGTACAACGCCTTTCCCAAAACAACCACATGATATTACCTTTTGCAGTGGGTATCAACCTGCGGCTCGCCTCCAACCGCAGCCGCAAATCGGTTCACTCGAGTAATAACACAGTGACAAAGAACCAGGTGGAGGACCTCCTGTCCTTCTGTATCCTCACAAGATGTAACAACAACCGCAGTGTAAAACCAACTAATATTGCCAAGTAAAAAGCCTACCTGTGTATTCTAGATGGGTGCTGCATTCTGGTGAGATAATTGAAACATGTTTTACTGATGTTGTAAGGGTCCAAAATGCATTTAGTACTTAAATTATTAACCACTTAAGAGCCCAGAGAATAGAGGGCTCAATTTAAAGGGTTCAGTTTCAATTTAAATTGAGATCTGTACTTCTTTGGTTCTTCCCCTATGCAGGACTGTCAAGCCAGTGGGGGCCAGACGCCTGTCGGGGAGCACAGGAACCTATGGTCCGGACAGAGTGAAGACCTGGAAGCGGCTGGTCAGCCAATCACCAGGTATGATAGTAAGGAAGAAAATGATATGAAATGCAGACGAACTCGGTGATTGAAAAGGTGATAATGGAGTAATTGGTGGCATGAGTGGCAGGGGAAACCGGAGAACCCGGAGAAAACCTGCCCTGAGGCCAATTCTTCCACCACGAATACAACCCTGGGATCAAAGCTGGATCACTTAGGTGTAGGCGAACGCTATAACCCCTCTGGAGCGGCGCCGCCGATCTGTATTTCGTAGATCAAAAGAGAATTTTGGAAATCATATATTTGTAGATTTGTAGATCAGTGGAGGGCGCTACGGTGGTGCTTGTGCTCTGAAAATACGGTGCTCGGCCAAGGGGAGGCACTGTGGTAGGCCGGTCGCTCTTCCAGGGAGACTGATTGATCAGCCGAGCCTGGCTGACGGCAGGTTATCTGTGGCCACCTGCAACTCCGTCAGTCTGAAAAACTTTCCTGCGCATGTCAGGGACCCATCGTGTTTGTAGTTCCGCCTGGCCACCTTTAGAATACTTTCATCTCATCCTTTCTCCCAGAGCCTAACGGACAATAAGCCATAGACTGACGTGCCGGAATCTCTGCCGTGACAGAAAGCTACGTCACACTGGTCATAACCACAGCTGCTGTGGACAGTGGTCGGTTTACGAGAACATTAAATACATTTATAGAATATATTTTAAGCACCGTGGAAATGTAGACATAACGTTCTTGCCTCTTGTGGAGCACAACCAGCTTGGAGTCATTGCTGGGTTACATTACTAAGCTAAACTTTCTGTTTTCCAATGCTTTTTATCGATCCTTATCTAAAACCCAATTGCAGAAATTAGCTCTGATCACGTTATCGCTTAGTTGTAATTCCTGAATTGCAGTTATTCTATAGCTTTTAATTACTGTAAAGGCTTTCTGGAATATTCCCTTGGACTTCGTTCTAACTTTTCTGAGGTGTCAAGTTTTTACTCTGTACGAAGATGGCCATCTAATTTTAAATTCTTATCAAAAATAGGCCCCGTTTCTTTTAATTCACTCGCAAGATTACGAACACTTTCTCTTCATGGCGTAAGAACAGCAGATAATTTGTTTATAAGTCGCCGTCTCAGTTTTCCACCAGTTTTTTGTCAGATAGGAACCATACATGAAGACTGTGTACTTAAGCACACGGCATTTAAAACAGTCAACTCACGGAGAGGACGGATGCTAAAGGAGGAACAGAACCGGTCAGAAACAGCACAGTGTAGGACAAGCAATTACCCGTAATTCGGCCATGCATCGAAATGAAGGCACTGTATTATGTTAAATTTGATGTAGCCGTACAGATACAAAGGTTTATTTTCTTCAGCTTGCTTCTATTTATACCTAAAATCGTATTTCTGAAAGTTTAATAAAAACATTTCCTGGCAAAGATAAGCAGCAAAGTGTACTGATCGAAATAATGAGAAGCATAGCTACAACACAGAGGTTCGATAGGAGACATCACACTTTGGTAGGTGCATCGAGTGTTGTGAATTAATCAGGACCTTTATCTATACAAAGCAACAGAACAAATGCAAATGCGAATTAGGTATGCGAAACAGAAAATGTGTTGTAAGAGCCACCATGTTGAAAACGAGGTGTTTATATGCCAAGCAACTTCAATGAATTCAGTGACCCGGTTTCATGGTGCTGCCCATATTTCTGGATTTCCATGCCTCTTTCCGCAAAGTTGAGTCCACTAACGCGTTAAAACGGGACATTATCCCACTTAGGAGATGTTTACTACAGCAAACTCTCGTGGACCCCTTTACTTCATTTCGCGTACTTGAAATCCTCTGTGTTGGTGTGGTACTTTGCGGGAAGCAATTCAACGTGGCGATGGATGGCTGTACATTTCTGTGTTATTCTGCTATTTTCTTTCACTGCCTCGCGCGTGAAAACCACTGGAACTGACACATACACACACAAAATAAACACCGTTGCACTGTTCCCTCATAGGTTTAACTTTAGAGAACACGGAAGTACGAGTTGTTTTGGTGGGGGAAAAAGTTGATACATTACAATCATATAAATCCTCAAAAGTTCATACAAATGTTTGTTTCGTATGTCCTTCCTGTTAAATCTATTAGCTAGCAATCAGATTTTGTTATAGGTAAACGAGAGCACGCAGGAGGCTGAAACGGCAAATTAACTATTTAAAAGTCAGATTTTTAATTACCCAATGCTGATACTCTCTGTATACGCTCATAATAAACAGGGGAACCAATAATTAAGGGGAGAGTAAAACCTCTTTCCTCCGAAATTTAGGGGTACTTACCCACATATCTTGTAATTTTATCTATATGTTTCTTGCTCGTTTACAGCTAAAAGAATGTTTTACAGTTCATGTAGGTGTCTTAAATCATTTTCTTAGGAAAAAAAGGATTACGTTCCTTTTGTGGTTGTTGTTCTTCTCCACTTCACGGCGTGGCCAGAGTGCTCGTTGCATCTCACAATAACTGTCCTTTCCTCTTGTGTTTGGATCTACCAACATCTCTCTTTCCTTTTGGTTGATACTGGAATGTAATCTTAGACAGTCTTGTTTCGGACATTTTTTGTATATGTTGCATTCATTCCTTTTGATATGTTTCAATTTTGCTATTTACTGAGTCTATATCGAGTTCTTTTCGTATGTCCTCAGGTTTTATTTTATCTAGTCTGCTGTATACCTTTGTTTTCCTTAAAAAGTTCATCTCTGCACTTTGTGTTTGGCTTTTCATGTTGTTCGTGAGAATTCATGTCTCACTTCCACTTTTCCACATATCATTTGAAATTTTACAAGCTTCTTGGTCATGTCTCTTTCAGTTCTCATCATATAATTTAAACTAAATCCTAAAAAGTTGAACTCTTGCTATGGACACTAATTAATCAGGCGTTTTACAGGATGCAGAGATTGTAATCCTTTAAACAAATTTTTAAAAAGTATACAAATGTTAATACACAAAATAACCTTCCAGTTTTCTGGTGATTCAAGAAAAATATATCTCTAAATGTAGCCACTTTTTGTAATAATTTGTCATCGGTGTTTGAATTAATTATGTCATATCCTGAGTAATTTAAGCGTGTATCAAAAACTTAAAGTCAACTTTTCTACGTTATACTCTCTGGGTTTCTGCTGATAACCTTAAAAATACTTGTTTCACATTTGTTTCACCCATTTTGGATAAAATAAGTAGCAGCGGAAAATGTTCGATGAGGTTGAATGGGTGTACAAAATTCCTGGAAAGTCTTCGCTCCAAATATTGAAAGGAGTGTGACCAGTATGTATTTTCATATTTATTCGTTTCTGTGGCACTGACTGTGCGTGGGGACCATTTTCTAAAATGCTACACTTTTTTTCCGGTGAGGGGAGCTGAAATTCTCTTTCTACAGTAACATTCCTCCGCCTCAGTTATATGAATTTGCCCCATGTGTCAAACCTGACTTCCGGAATTAAGTAATTTTGGATTAACTTCAAACGCATTACATTTATGCTAGTCTGTATACCTGCAGTGTTGAGTATATTAAACATACACATAACATTTATTTTTGAACATGGTACTGATATATCCATCTTCTCACGTGTAACCTTTACAAAACCTTTATGTGCAATTATCATTATAATTACTGTCAATGTCATCGACAAATACTTATTTAAACTCGACAGAGACATACGTTTGTGAAGAGACAAAAGTTGAAGTTCAATGAAAACCTTGTTGAATCCCGACTTTGACATTTTTTCCCCCACAGTTAAATATCCATTTTCATCGCTAAAATCTGTTTCTCTTCTTAAAATTTGCACCTTTGAACCTGTTATACATTGCGCTTTATGGTTCTCAATTTCCTTGTAAGCTGGAGTAGGAAGTGGAATTCCAAATCACAGCTAGCGTGTAACTTCTATGAAATTCATCCTATATCTTGATGGAACCCCCAAAAGACCTTTCAGTTGAATCTTAATGTGATTAAACGCTTAAGGAAGTAATCTATTCTAGATAAATGATTCTTCCTGTTCACTTGCTTGTGCAGCACTTACAGGAAGGTCCCAACGCCTCATCAAGACCTACAATTTGATTGATTACACCAACTATTTTAGGAATTATATTTGACCATCATGAAATCTCTTGATCTGCACGCGACTCATCCTTTAGTTGCGTGTCCCATGCTTAAAAACGATTTATTTTATGAATCCTCTCGAAACCTGACGGTACCTTTGTTGATCCCAAATAAAATGTTTGTCTTCTGATAGATCACGGTAATTTGCTAAATATGTAAATAAGCCCTTTAAACTCAAACCCTTTTAGATGACAAGTTAGTTTTACTTCCCCTCGTTGGCGTTTCAGTGAAGGAACTGACAGTGAAAGGAACTGAACGAAAATTGTATTATGAGGAAGATACTA
Organism: Tenodera sinensis; assembly: GCA_030765045.1. NCBI lineage: Eukaryota > Metazoa > Arthropoda > Insecta > Mantodea > Mantidae > Tenodera > Tenodera sinensis. Next base: position 25,759,909 of record CM060964.1, read on the forward strand.
AATGGTAAAAATGTAAGTGAAACAGATTGTGTGAAGTTGCGTCTTGTAACAGGAGCCATTTCCGAGATATTCGTTATTAATATCATTTTAATTTTTAAACACTTTAGTTTCAAAAACGCTGTTACTGTTCCGTTGTTTCTCGCGATGTGTTTACAAACCAACTACAAGGAATACCTTGACTTGGTTACTCCAAAATAGATGTTACTTGAAATAAACTGTCTCTTAACGGGACCCAATCTTTTGTGTACAAGACTTGCTCTGTCTCTTACAATTCGCTCCTTCAGAATAAGGGCTTCAGAGGCGTTCCTAGAGAATTCCACATATAAGCTTAATTTTTCACGAAAATATCCTGAACATATTGTATTTTAATCTAAATCGTTTGAAAGCATTTTAGAGAAAATCAAACATTGTTAAAAGGTTCCCCTGCAAAGCATAACATAAGGTGGCGGATTCTCTTGAAAATCTTCGTGTTGTATGCTTGGAAGGTCATCAACTGGAATATCAAGTTTGGTAGTTAATCGACTTTTCGTTTTTGAGCAGTTATCGATGGGCCCTTAAACCTCACTCACTCACTCACTCACTCACTCACTCACTCACTCACTCACTCACTCACTCACTCACTCACTCACTCACTCACTCACCCACCCACTCACACAGTCACTCACCCACCCACCCACTCACTCACTCACTCACTCACCCACCCACTCACTCACTGACTCGCTCATTCACTCACTCACTGACCCACCCACCCACCCACTCACTCACTCACTCACTGACCCACCCACCCACCCGTCCACCCACTCACTCACTCACTCACTCACTCACTCACTCACTCACTCACTCACTCACTCACTCACTCACTCACTCACCCACTCACTCACTCGTTTTTACTTTCTCTACTACGTAAGTAGAGGAAGTGTTGTTTTCAACCCAAAAATCCGATGTCGAGATTTCACCGGATATATGTTATGAGGCCCCCTGAATCCAGAAAAGCATTTGTAGAGAAAGTTCCGTGTGTGTGTGTGTGTGTGTGTGTGTGTGTGTGTGTGTGTGTGTGTGTGTGTGCGCGCGCGCGCCTGTGCGTATGTGTGTCGGTCTGTGGACAGCATAACTCAAAAACGAAAAGTCGGTTACAAATCAAAGTTAATATTTTAGTTTAACCTCTTTTAAAGATACCATGCGAAGATTTTGAAGAAAATTCATCCACCCTAAACTACCCTTTACATCGAAAATGTTTTGAAAATGGCTAACGATTTTCATTAAATTGCCATAAGTTTAAGACATTTTTATTACTAAAGAAATGTATATTTTTAATTTTCTGGCTATAGCCCATGTAGTCCTGTTTACTCTGCATCACTTTTGCATAACTGGTAAACGGTAAGCCATATACCAAATCTTACTTTACAAATAATGTAGATCTTGCTAAAACACAATTTATGTCTGCATAAATTTTTTTGTAGAGTGAACCATTTCAGAGATGTTCCTTGTTATTTGTGTTAGTTTCGGAAAACCTAAACTATCCTCAAATGCAACATCATTGTTCATTTTTGTTATATGTTAGTCCTGCAAAGAGAACGGAACCTCAAAACTTGACTATCGCTGAAAGCCTACTGTATTCCCATATTGCCCTTGTACCTGCAAGGAAGTAAGCAACATGATAATTTCTGCAAATGTTGATCTACTAACACGAAGAGTAGAGGAAGTCATGTGAATGCAACACATCGGCTATTTAAGTTATGGTGATCACAGGCATTCGTAGATACTTCCTGAATTCAGGGACTAAAACCTATATTTCCAGTGAAATCTCAACATGGAATTCTTGGGTGTAATACGACGTTTGCTCTGACCTACTCTAGACAAAAGTAAAAAAGGTTTGGGATCAGTCAGTTAATTGGAAGCAGCAAGTTTCTGAAGAGGAAGAACAATTGTATTACTTTTCGTGAAGAGGAAGCGGAAGTTATTTTCTCCGAGGGTTTCGAGCACATCACCATTAGGATACGTGGCAGTCATATAATTTAGTTAGTCAAGCGTGCTCTTACAAAACGCTGTGGGTGTAAAATCCTGGCGACTATACAAGCTAGGCAGGTGAGCATGTTAATTTCGCATTCTTCCCACACTGCAGTTTGCAGCTATCATGGACACCACCCTCATAGCTGACTCGCATGAGAAGTATATGTGTGTGTATTACTCCTATTACTTTCAGTGAGTATAGAATAAAAGGAAAGTTACATAGGTCGCAAAGGGTCGCGTGAGGCCGCGTATCCTGCCCACTGTAGGGCGCTTACAAGCATCGCTCCACCTCTTCGCATTTCCCTCACCTCACTAAACATCACATCGTATCTCAACACATTCGAACAACTCCCAAATTATAATTAGAATCGTCGTTTGCGGTGTTGGCGTACGCCGCTGCCAGTGGCGTATCCTCTGTTGCAGAACAAGCCGAAGGAAAGAATAATTCTTCCTTCAACTCCCTTCAAATGAGCTCCAACTCACGGTCCTTCGTTCCAGGCGTGGTCTCCAAGAATCCTAGTTAGATTTGGGGTCTGGGGTAATTTGTTTAGAAGTTCATTTGAATCCAAAGTCTGATATATTGTCATGAAGAACGAGAGAGACATCTGAAGAGTTCTCAGGTTCCATTCCCACCTGGCCCACTACTCTGACCCTGGTCAGGGTGGTTCGGTTGTTTAGACGCTGGCTACTGATCCCAAGGTCGCGGATTCAAATCCGGCCCAGACCGATGGTTTTTAAGTATCAGTAGATTTACTGGCATGTAAAAGAACTCCTGCGGGACATAATTCCGGCACACCGGTGACGCTGATGTGATCCCGACAATTGAGAGCATCCTTAAACAACAAAATCATTCATTTGTTGCTTTCAGTCCTAGGCAAACACTTCTGAAGGGAGGTTCAGGCCATTCATAAGGGAGAAATTACTGCATTGCATTCTGTGGAATATGGCATCGACATTGCATAGTTCGAAAACATTCACGCTACAACGAATTTAACAAAACAAATGGAAACGGTTTAGATGTGGATCCAGAGAAAAATGAACTTGTGAAGTGAACAGAGAAAACTAACTCCTTGAGAAACAATGGATTAAGTAAGAAGAATGTTGAAACTAACGGGAAAACTAAAGGAATTTGAGACAATAATTGGGAAGGACTGCTTGCCAAAATGTAGTGGGAGAAATGCTGAATGGTGTGAAAGATTTATACACTTGTGGTTATAATAATCAACTAATAACTCAATTACCAATCAAAGGACAATTACAACAGAGTCCAGGTTTAAATTTCAACAACTTTTACCTTCTCTGTCATCTACATATTTGGTAGAGAAGTTTTGCATTGCACCCAAAAATTCAATATAGAGACTTCATTGGAAAATGTATGATTTGAGTCCCTGCACAACAAAAAAATTATTTTTAGAAAATAGATTTGGGCCTTTGTGTATGTATACAGCATAAATCAAAAGCGAAAAGTCGGACAAATACCAAACTTGATATTCAGGTATAGTAGCTTCCACAGATGCGACACCAAGGTTTTCAAGCAAATCTGCAAACCTGAGTACCCTTTACATGAGATGTTGTTTGAAAGCTTTCGCTTCCTGAAAAGCAGCTCAAGTGATTATCATTAAAATACCATATATTAAAGCTATGTGTACGGCCAAAAATATATGTTAATTTTCTAAGAATAGTCTGTGAAGTCCTCCCCGCAGAAATTCCATAAAATATTGTGTAAGTAGTATACGTTAAGCAGTTGCGAAAAGGTACTGTACAAAAATGTGGATCTCTTTACAAAATACACCTTATTTCGAATAACATTGTATCGCACAAACAAATAGTTGGAACGTTAATGCTGGAATATTAATAGCTGGAACTGCTCAAACTTTTGTTGATTCCTTTGAGGGAATGGTATACTGAAAATATAATTTTCTAAAGTTTTCAGCCAATTTTGCTGAACATTTATGTCCAATTTCAGTGTGATATTTCTTTTAGCTTCCCAGTTATGAAATTTTAAAGCTGAATTTGTGCTGTCAAATGCTCCACATGACAGAACTTGAAAAAAAGGTTCTCTTTAGAACTGCATAGCATTTACCTGATTATAGCGCACACATTTGTCTTATAATTTTGTTTTTATAGCCTTGGTCCAATGGAAAATAATTTTTAAATGGTGTCATTTGAAATGTTTTGTTTAAGTTGTCTACAGCTTTAAAAATTAACTCAAAAACCCTTCAAAAGAAAAAAGAAGTATATTGCAGATGTGTGTGTGTGTCTGTGTCTGTGTCTGTGTGTGTGTGTGTGTGTGTGTGTGTGTGTGTGTGTGTGTGTGTGTGTGTGTGTGTGTGTGTGTGTGTGTGTGTGTTTTGGAAATCTACATGACAAATTTCAGAAGTATTGGATGTAAACTGCATCGTGTGGAATATTTTCAAAAAGTGAATATGGTGAAAAAAATTGAAAAACCTTAATTTTCAAAATGAGAACATTTTTATTATATACTTTGACATACATTACGTAAATATAGGTGAGTTCTTCGTTTGAGTTTTGATGTCCACAGACTGACTGACTGACTGACTGACTGACTGACTGACTGACAGACAGACAGACAGACAGGTGGACAGGTAGACAGGCACACAGGCAGACACACGGATCACAGATCTTTTTTCTAAAAATGATTTTTTTGGATTCAGGAGGCCTCAAAACATATGTCCGGTGAAATCTCGACATCGAATTTTTGGGTGGAATCCTCTACTTTATTATACGTAGTAGATAAAATAAAAAAGGAAGTTTCGAATTTATATTGCCTAGGTATTTTTAAAGTCATAGTATACAAATGTCAATTTTTGCAAAATTTCAGTTGTGTATCCCACTAAGAATAGTTTGTATGCAAACTATTAAACGATAAAGGTAGAGAATGTGAATGTGAATTTTTATTGATATCTAATTTTCTGACATTTCTGTCTTAAAATGTTCATGTTAACTGTTAAATAAATGCAACGCCTTCGGTGGCTCCAGTGTATGTATGTAAATCACAACACAGAAAATTGTTTCTCAACTGGTATATTCCCCCTTACTAATGCTCCGCTACAGATGACGTCCATGGATATTTATTGAGGTTTATTTCACCTCGCGCTTCGGCTTTCACGTTTTATTGGACAAGGCGCAGATTTGCATGGCTGGCAGCAAGCGATGGGAGTACTTTTAGTGCTCAAGTGAGTAAAATACGATACATTTACGGCCTTCATATCCTTTGTCGCTTGATCGTCGCGTATTTTATCAGTCTCTATCAACCGTCTCGATGTCCCTTCGCAGCATGGGCTTGTCTAAATTGCGAAAAAAAAACTTTTATATTCATACGAATACAGTTAGAGACATATAAATTCAACAAATTATTGCTTGTGTGTAGTCAAAATTTTCAGTATTACGCTATCATCAAATGCATTATAAAATAAGTGATGCTGGTTTCTTTAACAGATCGGCATAATAAAGCTATTCACTTAGGCAGCAAAAGAAACCAATAAAACTAGAGTATCGTAGGATTTTATGAACCTACGGAATAGAAAAGAAGTCTCAAGCCAATGAAAAAGGTCTGTATATTTCAGAGATTATCTGCTATGTCTTAATTACAGTGTTTATGTCATCAAGTGGGAATAAACATTACATTTACCATATAGATTTACATTTAGATAACACGAATCTGATGCTTTCACATGACTTTTTCAACTATCGTTTATTGGTGAATGTAAAAGTATTTTATCTAAAAATAACTGACCCCGACGCAACAGCCCTTTCCGGGCCAAGACCTACCACCCGACCGCTGCGTCCCCCATCTCCGCCCACCACAGGCATCATGAATGGGGGGCAGTCCTACTGGAGGATGGAATGTGGTCAGGACCCAGGTTCCTCAAGGCCAGCATATGCGGTCTTCGCAACCAGGGGTCACTACCTCTCAACTGGCCCCTTAGGAAGCTAACCAGGCTGAGTGCACCCCAGACCAGGCCTAAAAAATAGCCACACCGGTACCAGGAATTGAACTCAGGTCTCCCGCTTGATAAGCAGCAGCGCTACCACCACGCTGTATTAGCCTATCTACTTCATTTTAATCGAAATAAATAGCATAAATACCTACATTACACTTTTCGATATAAATAAAAAGGGAACAGTGATATTCGCATTTTTGAAAAGTTGGCACTATAATCTGGCCTTAAAACCCTGTACTATTCCCTAGTAGTATGAGGAAAATCTGAATTTTGAGAGGGTTTAAAGGGCTGACGTTTTCAACAACTCTTTTTGTAGTATTAGCCATCTCTGACATATACGATTTTGATGGTTTAGTTGAAATGAGCTGTGGGTTTTAAATACGTTTTCGCTTAGTGTATATTAGTTATACAATTTTGTGTAAACGTTCTTTTGAATGAAGAGAACTTCACTAGCTTTTCCCAAAAATTGAAGGATACATTTTATATGTCATGTAAATATATGTAACATATTTTATTTCAATCAAACTCCTTCAAACCATTTTCGAGAAACTAAAAGAGTTTCGAAAATATTTACACGTAAAGGGCCGTTGGGAGAGGGAGTATTTTCTTGAAAATCTTCCGTGTTTATCCTTGAAATCTATTCGACTTAAGCACCTAGTGTGCTAAGTCAAAGCTGAAATCCTTCCTTGAACTTCTCATATTGCAGCCCTATTTTTTGATTGTAAAGTTGATGATATTGTCGACCGGTGGGATATAAAAAATCAGCATTTTTAGTTATAAATGAGTTTTTTTTTTTTTTTTTTTTTTTTTTTTTTTTTTTTTTTTTTTTTTTTTTTTTTTCCAATACATAAAGTTCTGCATTTGGTTTCTGCCTGTTTTAAAATTGTTAATTCGGATTTTATGTCATGTTTGGCCGACCACAAGTGGAAAATCCTGAGTTTTATCCGTCTGTTGGACTTTTACACTTCTTTTGTTTTCCTTAAGCCTGGTTTGTGGAGTAGAGCCGCCTGCGGTGCCGTATGTAGTAAAAGCGGGCGTTAAACACTACAACAATTCAAGTGTGGAGAGCAGTGAAGGAATTTCCGATTAACTGATGAACCTCCTCTCGCGTATCTCGTCGGAAGGAGATATACTTGCGCATTGTTTACCAATTGGCCATTGCAATTTTACGCATTGTTACCTTTTTAAGGAGGACCCTGCTCATATCTGTCCGCTGTGCGGCGAATGTTTGTCGGTCCGTCACGTGCTGCTTTTATTTTATATTGAAATTTATCTCTGGCTATTGCCATGATCTATTCTATAAGGACCCTGTTGACCAAGTAGTTGAGCTACCTTAAACCTACACCAGCACATTACATCTGATTGCAGGTTTCACAATTGAATTTGTGATTTGGAAAGGGAAACTAATCCAGTTTTTGCAAAAATATGTTGAAATATATATATTTTTGTTTCTCATTCGTGAAACTATAAATTAGTCTAAACCTGAAACTTCTACCCTAAAAAGCATGACTCCCACAGCCGATTAAGTATTCCATTGATTTTAAAAGAGAAATATGTCCTGGGCTAGTTTCTCTTTTATACTCAGAGAAGGCATTAATCCTGGTTAATTTCAAAGAGCTGCTGGAATCATTAGTGGCTCAATAGTGTGTGTTGGTAATACTGTCACTTAATAACTTGATTCCTATTTTCAACCAATAGCGTAGTGAAAACTGCGGCATTATTAGCTACTCTTATGGTACTTAATATGGACAGCTATGAAGGTAATTCTCCAAGAAATATTAAGAGAAGAACAGCTCAAAATGTTGAGGATTGTGCCCATGAAAATAAAAAGAGAGCTGGCTTAGCTGGGAGGTAGGGATAGCATTATCCAACAATCTTTCACGTTGGCAAAAGGGAACACTAGTCCAGAACTACCATCCCGGAAAGTATATGGGGCAGTTGACATCCCAAGCAACAATAAGAAAATAGCAGATATTGGAAAAATATTACAGCACATTCCACATAAACATCTGCACTTCTATCAGAAAATTATGACATGACAATAAACGGATGTTGAACTTGATGTTGTGTAAAAGCTATTACTAATTGTATTTTGTAATGTCAATATATTACAATATGTCAATTAGCCTCATGAGGGAATATTTTGTTTCATAAGTCTTCAAGTACATAAACAAAGTCCAAAACACTCTTCACATAACATTATGTAATTATTTTATAAAGGAAACAAGTCCCGAATATAAAAGTTTTCTCTAAGTCAATGGAATGCAAAACTGAGATCACTGAATCAATAATGTATAGATCTACAAGTTATCTATGGAAAATACATTTTCAAGATGGCAACTTTGGATGGTATTAAGTTTTTCTTGGTTTTCCGAAAACTATGCTTGTAGGACTTGCTTCTCTTTACAAATCACCGATTCAATTTATTTGATTGATTCCTGATTTTCGGTCATTTGATATGGTGTCCTTTAGAGGATGGTTCCGTAAATCATATACAAAACCTCGTGTTGTATTGATCTGCTATTTTGATTTTGAGTTATTCTTGAGTTAAACTTGTTATAATGACATCAAGAAAAGGAATGGATCAGGAAACACTATCGCCGAACAGATATGTTGGGGTGGCTTTGATTAACCGTCCCTTTGGGGCGCGCTGTGATAGAACACCGTTGGTCGCGCGGGGTCCAGTAGGCCCTCGCTATATTCTTGTGCTTATATGCTTGGATTTATTATTTTTAATTCCACGTTTAGCTTCATTTAACATAAATATACATGGTTTTTATTAGCATTGTCTTACTAGACTTAACAAAGACAAATAAAACTTAGTATGAGTAGTCAGGCGATTGCATAGATGCGTTCGTTCGAGAACTAGAACCTTTAAATAAACGTAGGGGTCTCCCAAGCCCTTAGCGATCACTGGAGGGTTAAATTGTGAAAGCAGGTGCCTGTATTAAATTTGCCACGTGTTTGTGTGTACGCCACTGATACTTACCTTCCTCGTCCACCCCCGCTTCATCTACGCCCACTCTCAAATGTCTTGTACAACTTATTTATTCACGAGTGAAGAACATAATGTACCTGCCGTACTTGTGCCCTAGACCCTAGAGCTATTCTATGTTCTTTGGTCCACCCGCACAAACATATGTTGGAACTGCACGCGGACGGACCTTCCAATTAAAATTCCCTTTATGAGGGCAAGAACGGCTCAAATTCGCTTCCTCTTTTTCACGGTCTGTTGCTAAACTCAGGTTCGTGGGATCAAGTCCCGCCTGAGGCACGGGCGGATTTTGTGTTCGTCCTCTTTATGCTCTGTTGGCTAACCACATTGCTTTGACGTCCCGCCCTTTTGTCAGTACAAGACGTGTGCATTCAAGGTATACAATTTGCCCGCCCAATTTCTTACTGTAATTTGCCATTACTGATTACTTTTCTGAGTTTCTCGATTCCTTTTGTTGCTTTGTTTCTGCGCATCTCGACGCTGAATGCGTCAGTTGCTTTGTGTTTGCTAGCAAAATCTAGAGACAAAAAATATGACTTGCACTTAAATAACATTCACTACTAACTCTTTTAAGACTATTCTTAGCAGATCTTATGTTTCTATATACATCCCGCTAATCATTTAGAGAAGGAAAATACAGTTTTTCAAAGCACGTTGCTGTGATGAGGCTTTGGAATTAAGTTCTCTTTGAATGAGGACAAGTAAAGACGGACAGAAAAATATAAAGTATCTGAAGATTGAAATCAACAAGAAAAAATATCTCGGAAATGGTTAACATAATAACCAAACGTTATTTGATACTATTTGGACGAGTTCTAAGGTTTTTTTTTCTCTAGTGAGATGTTGTCTATATCTTATGGTTTGACAATTACAAAAATGCAATTCAGAATAAAATGGACTTCAGTGCCTATTCCCAGAAAATTCAACATGCAAAGCTTATTTGTTATGAAAGTGGTTTAAAATTATGGTACCTTAATCAATTTCGTTAGAGGCATTTTTGAGAAACTAAAAAATAGAGAAGCATTTTTTTAAGTTATACGAACGTGGGTACTTAAACAGGCAGACCAGCAAACATACGGCCCCACACAAACACAAACAAAAACACAAACACAAACACAAACACACACAAACGGACACACATAAGGACCTTCGTCTAAAAATGATTTTCTGGGTTATGTGTCCTCAAAACATGTATTTCCGGTAAAAAGATCTCGTTTACGAAGTTTTGGGTGAAATACAATCCTCGCTTGTTGTAAATGCATAGTAAAAGAAGCAAGGAAGCCTTATGCGTTACATTGAGATTAACCTCTCTACCCAGTATCGTTTATTTTCAAACAATATTTCATGATAGTATATTTTTATCTTATTTTACAGTTTAGTATTAGTCACTATATTAACTCCAGTCGCCAGAAAGGCTTTTAAGAAATAAAAATTCCTCAGTTGTAATACATTTTGGCAGCACTCGTATATAAATGACCACAAATATAAGCAAATGTCAGTTACGTAAGTGGATCTTTCACGCCTTCTGTGAATTGGGTTATATTTTCGGACAAAAAGGTGGGTTTTTTAAATGTCACTTTTGACCAATTATTGAAAAATATGCATTTGGTACAATTTAAAAGAGTCCCTACAATTTTTTATCTTATGTTTCAGGTTCCTTTAATTCTATTATGCTCCTAAGGAATGTTTTAGCTTCTTAATCTAAATGAAAATCATTTTGTTCTCCTATATCCGCACGTCTACACATTTTGCCTTACAGTTGTATCATTCCAACTTCTGCTTGTCCTTCTTGGAGTATTTCTCGACTGTGAGTATCGTTTTCTAAGCTGCCCTGCTTACGTTCTCCCAAAGCCCTTCATTTCAGTCCAGTGAATTGCATTCACCAACCCAAGTTTGTTTCTTTAATTATGTTTCGAAGTTTATTTGAGCCCCTTCTTTTACGCTAGCATTACTCTTCATGAAACTTTCCAACACTGGACTATTAGCTCGTTTTCTCATAATTTGTAAGGAAACAGCACAAGAAAACTGGCAAAGTGTTCCTGCAAAAAGTCTTACTCTTGCTGGAAATGAAACCGTTGCCGAAACAGGGAATCTGTTTGTCGCATTTTGCGAACAGTTCTCCAATTCTCCCATGGAAGAACAGCACACTTTTGGTAGTGCGTGCTAAATAAACATTACGCATTTGAGAACTTTATACTGTTCGGAAACTATGAAGCCTTACGAGGTATTCTTAAACGTTAGCCAAATTTACTTAGGAGCCCTTTTTCATTCTAGTGAGAATGCAACAAATATTCTACAATATGAACGATTAACTGGATGATAAACTATCCCTGTATCACAATGTATTGATATATAATGTTAAACATATTTACGCACAATGCACCTATGAAATAAGGACTAAAAATCGTTTTATTGTTGTACCACGCATGTGGTGTGTACATGAAGCATTGCATTCCAGCAAACATTTCGATATTAGGAAAATACATGTTTTGAGTTCCCCTACAGCCGAACAATGTTTATATAAATGTTCCTGTTTGCGTATCTAGGAAAAGCGAAATCACAATAATTTTTTTATAAACACCAAACTTGAGATTTAAGTTCAATATCTTCCGAACATGGGATATATTAATTTCCAAGAAAATCTCAAACCCAAAACCAGACTTTATATGGAACAATTTTGAAACTTCTTTATTCACTCAAAAATGGCTCTAACGATTTATAATAAAATAGCATATATTTTAGGTGTTTACGTGGCAAATAAAATGTATATGTTGAATTTTGTGAGAATAGTCTCTGAATTGCTTTGCAATCGGAAGGAATTTGTTTCTATATAAGTGGTAAACGTTAAGATAAACCATAAATTTTGATCGCTTTAAAGCACACATTTACTTATTTCAACTGTATTCTTTATTCACATCACTGAGTAAGTGTATTTTCTGAGGCTTAAAAAGATCGACCCATAAACGTGTTTGATTACATTTTTATGTAACTAATGTGCTTTTGTTTAAGTTATTGAGGTTTCTAACACCATATAATTTTTGTAATCTTTATGCTATAGAAATCAGCTAACACTGCAAACACTATTAAACAACCTAGATTTATGATCTATTCTTCATTGTTTTAAATGGATCGTGCCTGTAAAAATAAACTTATCCACAAAACCTATAAATCTAAGTTATCTGTCCACCATTTTGATTGAAGCAGCAATGGAAGATACTTTAATACACCTGCTAATCCTTCATACTCGGGCATTGGGAATTATAAGCCGAAATATTCTGCTTTCGTCGATTAATTATTTATCAGTAAATTATATAAAATATTGCTCATTTTCAGAACACGCCCGGCACCATTATTTGTTAAGTAACTTTATAATGTTATGTTCTTATTTGTTATAATTATAAGTACAAAATTAGTTATTACGTTTGTAGTCATAGTACTATTTGCTAAGATAAAAATGTATTTGCATTTGCACATATTCTTATATAAAAATGAGCCAAATATCTGAGCACTTCCTCTCCTTACAAAAACTATTTTCCATAAAGGAAAAGTAACTGGGTTTATTCACGTGTCTTTGCAACACACGCATATAACATTTTACTACAATTGGATCAAAACTATTGCGCCAGCCTCATTTTATGTGTTAAAATGTAAATTTGAGAACAGTTGAGTTTTCTGAAAACATGTATTTCTAATATATTTACAGGCTACCCGTATTCTCAGAACTGGCTCGTAGTGTTACATTACGATCTCAAACAGTGAAACTCGACCCAAACAAGGCTCGCAGTGTCACGGTACGTACTGTAAAGCAATATTTGTTTAAAAAAGGGAGTATAGTAATGTTTCCAAAACTGTTTCAAAACATGTATCACACTGTGTGCTTTCTACCTGTCCCGTCAACTGCACACAAGTATTTAAACGTGCAGTGGCGCCTTACAAATGGCGGAACTTGACATTTTATTTATGCACCTGATTTCTGAAGTTCCTAGGTAGTAAGTGAAAGTCTCAAATTCGTAAATTTTGTCACTTTTGGTCGAAATTTCAGTCCCCGTGTCTCTTAAGGTCACAGGACAGACCACCATGACACCCGATACAGAACGTCTCCACGTTGGTCGTGGTCACATCGAGCTTCTTCACCATCAGGTTCTTTTTCAGCCCTGGTACACTACAATACTTTGAAATTATGAGCTCAGGAACTATTTACACACTTATGTTTTGTATATACGGACAAAATAGTATTATTAAATAAGGAAGAAAGGGGCTATATTTCTAGCCACCAGTGAACATTATCGTAATGTATCTTATTCTTGATATTCGCGAAATAAACGGCACTGTAAAACATATTTGACAGCCTCATGCATTTTCAATAGATAGAGACAAAATGATGACAATGATGGTTGTTGTACACACATATTTCATGGTTTTGATGTGAATCAGATGTATGTTAATTCGTTTAAGAATGCAACGCTGAGCCGTTCTATTGTATTACTGTCAGAGTTAAGATAAACGGAGGGCACTTTGGGAGATGTATGTATAATTCAACCTGTTTTTGCACCCACTCACGCACCCGTTTGGTGAACATCCTTGTGTCTCTGTATTCTTTGTCTTTCAATCAGATAATTACGTTGGTGTTGAACTGTTGTACAAGGCAATCCTCAATATATAGCATGCTATTGTAGTGCTTTGGTCTCTATGCTAATCAGCGGCCGAAGGGGCATCGTGGCATGACACCGGCTCTCATATCTTGGCCAGGGGTGCACAAAATGCTGTGGGTCTCCACAAAGGAAGATTGCTTTCTTTACAAGGATATTTCAAGCACTGCTTGAGGTCTCTCTGCTATCTTTCCACGCAAGCGCAATACGAACTTCAATAATTACCTATACCATTAAACAGCAGTTCAGGCAAGACGTTCAACTCTTACACTCCCAACTGGATTAGTAACTTCATTATGTTTGAACTAATTTAAAGCGAAAAATCCAGTGTCTGGACATTTTACTTTCTCTACTAGTAAGTAGAAAAAGCATTGTATTCCACCCAAAAATTCGATGTCAAGATTTCACCGGAAATATATGTTTTGAGTGTGAGTGTGTGTGTGTGTGTGTGTGTGTGTGTGTGTGTGTGTGTGTGTGTGTGCGCGTGTGCGTGCGTGCGTGTGTGTGTGTATGTGTGTGTGCGTGCGTGTGTGCCAGTCAGTCCGTGGACAGCACAACTCAAAAACGAAAAGTCAGTTACAAACCAAAGTTGGTATTTAAGTTTAAGGATATGCATCTGTGAAAATAGCCCAAAATCTGTCAAAAATCACAAAAACTGATTTTGGTGTTATTAAATACTATGATTCTTCTAGTTTTGTTTTCTGTGCTTTTTATACCCCTACGGCCCTTTAAACCATGTCACGTGGTCATTTAAATGGCTCCCTGCAGGTGGGCGTACCCACTAAAATCGAAGATTTTGAGCGTGACTTAGTGCTTTTCATTTTTCTTATTTGAATTTCGCGGAATAATGTAAGGCAGGGTTGTTTGTTTATATAACGTGTGTTGGCTGCACTTCAAAACATTTGACGGTAGGTTTGCACTCTGTTTCCCTCCTAAATGTTTGTTTTGATGTTATAGATCTAGATGAAGGAAACAAAAGTGTTTAGAGGCGAAGTTCTTGTTGTATTTTTGTGAAGAGCAGTGTCTAACACTAAACTCTCAATGTTTACAAGAGATGAAACACATATTTCAGAATCCTCCCATGACTTTACCTTGGTACACTCAACCTTATGGCAGAATATTTTCAGGGGCACCAAATGTGGTGAATGTGACCGTGCTAGTCTAGATGTAAAACTTACAGGTTTTTTGGGATTTGCATCTAAAATAGTTGTTAAATGCAATGATTGTGACACAGTTTTAAGTCACAATTATACAAGTCCTAGAGTACACACAGCTCAGTCCACCAGGCCACCTTTTTAAACAGCTAAAAGGTCAGAAACCTGCTATTTTTTGTGATGCAATTTTAAAACCTCTTTTTATCGTATTTCAGTTTTTCAGCATTTCTTCAGATTTAATTTGCTCTGCACGATGCAGTTTTTCTTATAAATGTATGAAATTTTGTGTACCTCCTCATAATTAACTAAAAAAGATAATGCTAAGATGATTTTTTGATAAACTTAATATTTTGTATGTAATGAAATTAACAAGGTTTGTGTAATGAAAAATTTTAAGAAAAATAATTATTTCTCATGTTCAACAATTTTTTACACCCAAACTAGCAGTAAAAATAAAAATTCATCTTAGCAATTTATTAATACACTATTAATGTACTTAATTGTAAAATTACAATTTTTTTAAAAAATAAGTGCATCGTATGGAATGATTTTTCAAAACAGTTTAAAAGTTGAATAAAAAATTAATATCTAAGGAACTAAGATAGATATATGCATGAAACTTAGTATAAATACTATGAAATATGCTCTGATTACTGCATAAAATTTTCAAATAAATTGAACCAAAACTGTGGATTTTCAAAATTTCACAGATGCATATCCTTAATGTCTTTCAAGGATGCGACACGAAGATTTTGAAGAACATAGCCCCACCCTAAACTACCCTTTGCATAGAAAATGTTTCGAAAATTTTGATTTTCTTGAAAATGGCTAACGTTTTTGATTAAAATGACATGTTAAAATACTTTTATGACAAATAAAATGTATATTTTGAATTTTCTGGCTATAGCCCATGTAGTCCTGGTTACTCTGGATCACTTTTGAATAACTCCTAAACCGTAAGAGGTAGACCAAATCTTACTAAATGTAATTTGTTTTGTAGAGTGAACCATTTTGGAGATATTCCTTTTTATTTGTGTCAGTTTCGGAAAACAAACTTGCGCCAAATAGAACATCGTTATTCAATTTTTTATAGGTTAACCATGCAAAGAGAACGGGATATGAAAGCTTTAAAATATTTGAATATCGCTCAAAGTCTACGATATTCCCATATTCCCCTTGCACCTACGAGAAGATAAACAATAAGATAATTTCTGCAAGTGTTTATCTCAAGCAACACAAAGAAGATATAAAAATAAGAGTTTGTAAAGATGGTTAGTACAAGAACAGAGAAAGTCATGTGAGTGCAACACATCAGATTTTTAACCTCTGAATGCACCTGTAGCCGTCCCGTCACAACGTAATTGTGCCCTTTCGCCATTATAAGCACAAATTCTAAATTATCATAAGTAATGCCATGAATGATTGTCAATTTATCCAGAGAAATTGACTATCATGGGTTGCATTTTATTAAGACCATTTCACGAATGAAAGGATGATATATCTATTGAAATTATATTTAAATGCTACAGGAAACATGTAGCTGGAACACATGCATCAGCGTCCATTGGCACGGCCTACAAGGCTATGATACTGATGCTACAATTTTTTTAACATATTGGCAAGTCAGCAGTTGAAATATCTGCTGTTGAAATTTATAATTCCGTTCAATACAATTTTGTGCAAACAAACCATATTTACTGTTGTATTCTGTGTTCTGAGGTTTCCCTCTTGGAACTATTTCATGTATTTCAGCGCCGAAGCGAGAGTCAGACGTATTTGACATCTGAATAGCGGCTCTACTGCGTCAACTTGCGTCAGCTGTTTCTCCAACCTGATCATAACGTAAGAAAAGCAGAGGAGGTGATAATGAAATGGGATAAACTTTTCGCGAATGAAGGCTGTCATTGGTTAAAATTCGAAATTGTTATGCAAGTGATTGGTTTACTTCAACCAAATCCCGTATAAGTGGAATGGTTTGTTAAAATTTGGCGGTGGGTAGGTAGAGACCTTGCGAGTTACCCATTGTTTTCTTTCTACAGCTAAACACGGTATAATTCAGCGTCATATGTTTGGTAAGAGAATTTTAAGTGATGGAATGGTGCAATAAATTTGGTGATGACTAGGGCTCGGAAGTTTAATACCCATAAATTGCCTAGTTACCTTTAAAGACACCTAAATATATAAAGAAGTTCCTAAAAGCCGGAAAAAAGCACATAAAGGGGTGGTCCAAATTAATTAATCATTCCAGATTCAATTACATCGGAGCATTCGTGCTAAGGCACTACAAAGGCATTTGTAAAATGGAAACCACTGAGAAAATTCATTAGCGCTAGTGTGTTACTGAACATGAAACAACTTTTCTGCATTAACTTTTGCCTCGCAATATTTGCAGAAAATAATAATACTTTGACCGATAGAAAATATCTCAGATAGAATTATCGGTAGAAACTTCAGGTACAAGTTATCGCCAAAAAAATAAATCTTACTAGGCTTAGTGCTAGGTATATTTATGACCAGGATTTCTTCCGCAAACTGATAAATTGGAGCCAAACATAAGGTGAATACAACCTACCCACTCTTATCCTCTGGTCAAGGTCATTGCGGGTCAAATATAACGGCAATTTAGGGAAGGTTCAGTAGTTTCTCGCAGGCTGTACACATTCCTTCTGCTGGTGCTACTTACATCAATACAATAGAAAGGTTGCTCTCAATTGCCTGTTCTAACCAGTGTTAGTAGAGCGTATTAGTTAAAAGAAATTGGAATTGAGATTATACTCTGTTGGGCACGAAAAATATAGTCAAAAGAAGGCAAAGCTGCAAAAAACAGCCGTTAAATAATAGGAAAAGCTAAAAAAGGTAATTAAAACAAAAAAAAAAAAAAAACAAAAAAAAAAAAACAAAAAAAAAAAACAAAAAAAAAAACAAAAAACACACCGAATAAGACACAAAAGTACAAATAAAATCTACAATTTTCTAGCATGTAATGGCCCATAATGAACATATATATTTTTTTTTAATTTATTTATTATTTGAAGTCGCTTCAACATAAAATTCATATCGCGACTAAACATTGAGGAAAAAAAGGAGGAAACATATCATGAAGTTTACAATGAATTTAGACATTAACTTTGCATGCTTTGATGAACTTGATGATTTTCTTGTGACATTGTTGATCACCCAAAGCTAGCTGAAGGTTCTCAGGAACTCCATACTGAAGTCGCTGGTGAGTGTATCTTGGGCAAACAGTGAGCAGATGCTGAACGGTAAGAGTAGAATCACACAGAGTACATTTAGGAGGAAGTTCACGGGACAGAATGTAGGAATGAGTAAGCGCAGTGTGGCCAATGCATAATCGGGTTATTGGCACCTGGTCTCGCCGGGTTAGTGTTCTAATTATTGTGGACAGGTTAGGTATTGGACAGATATCATGCAGTTTGCTGTTGGATGTATATATGTATATATCTTGTTGGGCCTTATCCTCGGACACTAGAAAAAAAAACAGGATTCCTCCTCAACTTCCTATGTTTATGATGAAGATGGCCATGTACGGAGGTGTTGAACACCCTCCCTACAGCCTATGCCTAGCGCTGGGGTGACAAAACAGTTTTTGGGCGACAGCATTGCCACTACTACGAGCTTAAAGAACATAGGATAGACGAATGGTATAAATGAATACAACGAGATGAAAATCCAAAGACATCATCACAAAAATATTTGTACCACCAAAACTGCGTAGTTTAGATTGTGTTACTTGAATTGTTTGTTGCAAGTATTGCTTT
Source organism: Tenodera sinensis (assembly GCA_030765045.1). Taxonomy (NCBI): domain Eukaryota; kingdom Metazoa; phylum Arthropoda; class Insecta; order Mantodea; family Mantidae; genus Tenodera; species Tenodera sinensis. Next base: position 25,778,461 of record CM060964.1, read on the forward strand.
GGCACGTAATTTGAGGGCTAATTCCTATAGGATTTATACAACATGACTTTGTAGCATTTAAATGAATTCCAAAATTGTTACAATATAATAAATATTAATGCAGTACTTATGTTTTGCATATAATCTTATTTAGGAGAATTTCCGCCTAAAAGAAGAAACACTGCTCCTTCTCAGAAGCGGTGTAAGAAATTAGTTGCTTTTTTGTGCGTTGATCCTCGTTAGCAATGAATACTTATGCCAAACAAAACAACAATACTTTTGCACCCTGTAAACAAAAAGATACAATGTATGTATGGGTCTCATGGTATGTATGCATTGCTTTGTCGGTATAAATTATGTTCAGAGGGCTAAAAAATTTCGCGTGCATGGATGCCATTCGATCTCGACAACATTCTATGGGGAAATTCCATTGGGAGTTAAATCCGCTGGGGGAATGCTGTGTCCGGGATATATGCCTAGGGTCTAGAAATGTCAAGAGCCCTCATATGCTCAACACGAATTGGCCGTTCACGACCTCAAATGCCAGCAACTGCAACCTGCAGATCAAGATATTCCACATACAACGTTTTTATTTATTTTTAAAAGTAAGGGAGCATCAAACGTTCTAAACAAAAGTGGAAATTGCACTTAGCTTGTTAAGCTGAATACTAGCTTACAGCAATTGGAACTGTTTGCGCATCATTACTCGCATTTCCTGCGCTCTCTTAAAAAGCTTCCAAGCATGTGTGGTATGAAATGCTTTAAAATTATAGAAAGGCTAAGCACGTACTTATATCCGAAATTACACGAGTCATGGGATTGTTATCACTGCATAGAGATAAAAAAAAAAAAAAAAAAAAATATTTCGCAGCAAGAATCCTAGTTTTAGGGAAAGTGCTGTTTTGAACCTAAGTGGAACAGTTATGCCATTATGTGCGTAGCCGTTTCTCTTTTCTCCACCTTTCTCATACCATCTTCCTCTTTTTCCCCTTGCCTACTCCCCTTTACCCTTATGTACTTCCTACAGTTGGCTCTACCAAAACTACGGTTCGGTAGAAACATAACACAAAATACAACGAAATTTAATTAGAAATTCAAACAAAGATCACCAAAAAGTGTGACCAATGTCTTCGATCTGAATTGCAGTTCACTTAGAGCCAAGTGACGTCATTTATAAGGTATTTAACTCATTGTTTTCTTTATCTCTGTTTAAGGGACACTGGGAGTGAAATTTGAAAGTTCCACATTTCTTGATGGATTTTTCTGAAATTTTTACTGTGTATGTATTTATATGAGAATAGGAGGTACACCAAATTTCATTAAAATTGGATAATTCGTTTATGATATATAAATTATTTTATGAATTTAATAGGCACATTTTCAAAATGTAGCTCGCGTCTATTGACTTTTCAAAATTCATTTATATTGGGAGAACTGATACTCTAAAACATGGGTAACAATTATATGAAGAGATATTTCAAATACGTTTGCTAATTATGCTGTACATATTGTTTTAATAACAAAGAAAATTTAATCTTAAAAATTATTGATTTTTTTCATACAAAAAAAAAGTTTTTGGAATTCATGTTAATGATAACATCAATATTGAATCATAGCTTTGTTTAGCTGCTATTTATGAACACTTTTGGAAACTTTCATTGAATTTGAAGCAAAATTCAGGCGCGACCTTCTTTTGGAATGTGCAGAAATGTAGTTTTGAGAAAAACAGGCTTTTATATAGGAACATCCTGTGTACGTTAAGGGAAGGGTGCTATTTGAAAGGGTCGTAATGACCACATGGAGTGGGGGATATGAAAAATGTTAACTGATCCAAATGCACCGGTGTTCCAGGAACATTTTAAGGTAAAAAAACGATTTTCGACTTTTTGACAATTTTGACCAAAATTTCACTCCCAATGTCCCTTAAATGTAGGCCGTTTCGTCTGGTATATCAGAGCTATACCAGCCCAGGGGGGACCGCGGGGGAGGCGGTTTAGTTCACCCCGCGGTAACCCTCTTCAGAATGGCTACTGGCCACGACTGCCTGGCACATCATATCCATAGAATAAACATCTTACCATCTCCACTTTGCACCCTGTATGACTCCAACTAAATAATGGACAGTGTATATCTTAGGTCCTGTTCTGGTGTTTCCTCCGAAGATAACGTCATCTCAAAATACCGGAAGACAAGACTGGTAGTGAATTTATCGCCTTACGCAGTGCGTTACATACCTACCTACCTGTTTTCTTTATAGGTAATTTAAGGACACCCATCTGTGAAATTTTAAAAATCTACAGTTTTTATTGGATTGATTTGGAATTTTAATACAACAATCACTATGGAGTGAGGAGCTAATCTGCCAAATTTCATATATTTAGTCAAATTAGCATCTAAGATATTAATATTTTACTATAATTTTTAATATTTCTATTAAAACTTAATAATTCTTAGTTGTGTTCTATAATGTGTGTTAGCAAACTGATGAGATAATTTCTTAATTGTATAACTAATTCGGATAAAAATAAATTTTCAAGTTTAAATTCATTACTTTTTTGTTTAAATTGCGAAATGTGATCTTTAATATCTAATTACTTATAATTTATTCATGTTATAAAAATTCTCATCATCTTTCTAATGTTATTTCTAAACAATTACACCAAATTTCATGTATATGTACTGAAAACTGCATCGTGTTGAGCACTGTAAACAGCAAGTAGTGCAAAAAATAAAAACATTAGAAAACTAAGGTTGAAGTGGTAGCGAGGATAATGAAACTGTGTTGATTTAAATGGTCATGACAATAAGTTAAACGACCACGTGGCATAGTTAAACAGGCCTTAAGGCTACAAAGAGTATATTAAAATAAAGCAGAAGATTTATACTATTTGATAAAACGAAAATCCATTTTTGTCACTTAGGCTTTTTACACGGATGCATATTGTTAAATAAGGTTATTCTTAAACAGCCGAAAATAATTAATTCCACGTGCCTTTTGGCCTAACAGCTTAAGGAAAAAAGGCCAAAAATTTCCAAAATTGCCAAAAATGGATTTTTGTTTTATCAAATAGTATAAATGGTCTGCTTTATTTTGATGTGCTTTTTACAGCCTTACGGCCGTTTTACCTATGTCACATGGCTATCTAACTGATTGCCTGTAAGTGGTCATGTCCATTTAAATCCATACAGTTCCATTATCCTTGCCATGACTTCAAACTTAGTTTTTCCACGTTTTTATTTTTAGCACTGTTTGCTCTTTAAAATGCTCCACACGATGCAATTTTCAGTACTTATGCATGAAATTTGGTGTATCTGCTTAGAAATAATATTAAAAAGAAATGGTGAGATAATTTTTTCATAACGTGAATGACTACTGAGTAATTAAATATTAAAGTTTACATTTCGAAATTTAAATGAAAAAAATAATCAATTCGAACTTTAAAATTTATTTTTATCCAAACTAATAACAAGATTAAAAAATTATCTCATCAATTTGCTAACATTCTGTTACAGGACATAACTGAAAATTATCAAGTTTTTCAAATCAAAATTACATCATGGGGAACCATTTATACAAATATTAAAAAATATATAATGAAATATTAATATGTTAGCAACTAATCTGCCTAAATGTATGACATTTAGCACAGTTACTCCTCACTACACAGTGATTGTTGTGTTAAAATTTCAAATCAATCCAATGAAAACTGTAGATTTTCAAAATTTCACAGATGGGTATCCTTAATATGAAATTTAGAAACAGAACTTCAACGAGATTTCAACAGAATCAGTAGTTTATAAAACAAACTCACTCTCCATGAGCTCAAGAAAACGAAGAAGGTAGTGTCAATTTTTCACACTCACATCAGCGAATGTTTTTGAAAATACTGTACAACAAAACCGTATTTTTAAAACTTCCAGCTGGTCTTCATTGTATTTAATATTTATATTTAACGGCTTCCCAGATATACAAAATAAACCAAATGTGTTAACTAACAGTTTAGTGAAAATGTGTTGTGCTGTTTCCTCAAATCTCGACATAATCAAATTCATCCTCACTGCATTTAAGAAAATAAAAAGGAAAATACTTTGCAAGTGAACAACGTGCGCACACAAATCTATTTCTATAGATGTTTTTCCATGTTATGCCTCTAAACGTTTACTTCCTGTCAAATTCCGTTTATTCGAATATAAAACACTTGGTTTTCCTAAGGTAACGCGCAGAGAAAGTAAAAAGTATTCTTTGTACTACACATTCTATTTACGCTCCGTGATGAAGCAAAGGAAAGCAAAAGGTGAGAACGAAATGCCGTGAAATGTTTTCCAGACAATTCAACATTCCGCACGGCTTCTTTGTTTCACAACGTTTGTAAACGTCGTGAAAATAGCGGAAATGTTAAGAGGCTTATTTCTACAGAAAGAAAATCGTAAAATACGTTATAAACTCGATATGAGTACTTTCATGGTTACAAGGAAAAAGAAGGAACAGAAGACCATTATACTGCTAAGGCGGTTAGATCTGATCCCAAGGTCACGGGTTTAAATCCAGCCCGCACCGATGGTTTTAAGTGTGCTTAAAAACCACAGCTCCATGTCAGTAGATTTTCTGGCATGTAAAAGAACTCCTGCGGGACGAAATTTCGGCACACCGGCAACGCCGATGTGATCCTGGCAATTGACAGCGTCGTTAAACAAAAAAACATTAAATTATTATTCCGGTACAAATGCAGTATGTCCTTGTGTCCGTATTATGAAAGGATGTGAAATACAAGGCCCTTGTGGGTCCACTAAATTCTTTCCTCATCACCAGGCACAGGAATTTCGAAGTACGGAAGTCAGGATTGCAAGAAATAAGTTGAGCTATTAGTAGGGATGCCGCGGGTAAGCAACTATACCCATCCCTTGTAGAGTCTTCAGTCGCTTGCAGACAGCACTCAAGCCAGCTTTTATTTGTCATCCGCGTTAAGCCAACCGCTTAGGAATTCTTATGCCTATTAATCACCCCTAAAAGTCACGCCATCCAAGTCAATTTGAACGGGCACAAATTCACTTAGTTTATCTCTCAGGGAAACAAATTGCTGCGTATTTTTCCACTCTTGTGACTTTTGTTATTATTAGTTTTACAGAATGTAAGCCACTTGTGGATGAAATGCACCCACGTTTAAGCATTGCTTTTACACTTGGGTTTCTTCTATGGCTTCAGGAAATTCACTATTGTTTGGCTTTAGGCAAATCCTCAAACTGGCGCCACTGTATTGCGGAAATTAAAACGAACTGACGAGGCTACGTGGGAGAAAATAGCAGCCATTGGTTTTATGATGTCGATCTGTCCCTGGAAGCGAGACCAGAGCCTCGCGGGAGTAAGCACATAATCCATCATTGAATTGGAATATCAGGCCTGGAACACCATCCATCAACAGGCCTACGACACGGCTCGGCTCTCCGCTAACAATACAAAACAAGCCAAACCATCTGGAGGGATTCTGTCATTAGTAACATCTCCAGGGATTAACAGATAACATCAGTCTCTTCTGGGGAATATATTGTTACGTCATCCCATATATGTTTTGCGAAAAATTACTCTGCGTTTGGATTACGGCTGAAATTTACAGCTCGCAGTTACTTCAATGTTGCGTATTGCTTACAAAGGCGAACTTAAGGCAGTAACTTAGAGTATTACAAACGGTTCCAAACTTCTCATAAGTTCCATAAAAATACTGTTTAGGTGAGAGTATACGGCGAATATCCTCCAAAAATGAAAGTTATCTTTATTAACTGGAATTCCTTCTTTAACTTAGCACGTATTTTTTTACTGTAAAAACAATCTGTTTACAAATGGTGCTAGCGTCTTGCATTTAGTACTGTCATTTCTGAATCACTTCAAGATCATAGCTCAATCACACTTTATAGTATAAACTTAACCCATTTTTAGGAAAAGTTTCTAAAGATTGGTATTACTGTTATGTATGGCAGGTTTTGTGTGTTTAGAACATTTAGTTTCTTTCTTCACAACTATATGAATGTCTGCCTTCATCAATTTTGCTCTAAACAGCATCTTTGGTGAATAAGTTTTGTATTATACAAAACTAAATTCCTCTGAAACCAATAATGGTAACTAAAGTAAGTTTTAGGATGATAAAAGCAACTTCCAAATGCCCTTTTGGTCTACTGCGTTAAATTAAAAGTCAGCATAGTTATGAATATAATAATAAATAAACTTAGTAGACCTGTGAACTTAGAAGACATGAATGTATATCCTGAGCGATATTTAAGTCTGAATCTTAAATATATTCTACTGTAAGGAGTCATGAATTCATAAGATTTAACTTTAATGGCATATGCCTTAATAAACCTTCATTGTTCACAGTATTTTATTTATAAAATGTAATACTTCGTCATATGTTTATCCTTCTATGTGTAGGAGTATAAAAGATATTCCGTAGTTATCTGTGGATGTTTTATAAAGCCTTGATTAGAGATTCCATTCCATATCAGAGAAAAATGAGTCTCAAAATACTGAGCTTTTTAATTACCATTCTGCAGAGTAAAACTGACGAGAGGCATACGAAAGTTTAGGTTGTCTACACATTTGTTTACATACAAGAAAGGAATCACTTCTGCGTAGATATTAATAACAGCAACTATAACTTTGCCAAGTAAGAATTAAGTTAGACTAAAACCTGTTTCCTATACTTCTTTGCATTTTATTGCACTGTAGTAATATTGGGTAACTATGAAATTTTACACTCCACGTTATAAAGTTCTAGTAACCAAATTAACGAAGAGAAAATTCTCATATTGAAGATCAGCAACCACAGAACTGGTGTTTTAAACTCACAAGACTTTCTCTACCCATTATTCAATAAACTATTATTTAAAAAATGTATTCATCTATTTCACGTTAATCGAGATAAAAATCTGCCACAATTTTTTATCCCATATGTCCTTATAGGGACAAAAGTAATAGAGGAGTACAACAGGCTGAGATATAGTGAACTCCTTTAAGAGCATGTTGTTATATGATGGCTTTGAAATGACCAAGAGAAAATATAAAATAAAGATAATAGTGATTTTGCACTTGGGAAAAGTATGTGTTTGTAAATTCAAACCAATGACAAGGAATAGCTTGGAAATAGTTAAAGCCGCAACACTTTTTATTTGGCATAAATTTTGCTTACATTTTTATTAAGTAATATTTTCCCTATTTCTTACGTTTTGCTAGTTATACAAAATTCATTATGAACGAAGGGTTCTTCACAGGCTATTTCCAGAAAATTTAAGACCTAGTCACATTTCATTTGTCATGAAAATATCTTAAAGGAATGGTATTATATTCAAGATGGCCATTATTGTGAAAATGTAAATGTTCTAGAAATATTATCATGTAAAGGGTAGTTTGAGGTTGACCTTTTTTTATTTTTTTGAAAAATCTTTGTGTCGTATTCTTAGAATTCTGTCCTAAGGAAAGCAATTTCTTTATATTTGTATACCAAGTTAAAATTAAAAATACCAGAGCATACAACAAACCTTAGAATAGAAGCATTTCAAAAACTGATTAATTATGAATCAAAATTAATATCATATCAGCTGTTTGAGATGTATAACTGTGTTTTGACTATCAGAATGAAATGTGGATGTTCGGAATTTTACAGAGCATTGTGTTAATGAAGAGCCGCCGCTGATGTTATTTCTGTAGGTGAAAACATCAATGGCATAACAAGCTTCTAAGGATGGCTTACTACAACACATGGCATTAGCAGATTGTAAATCAAATCTCAGCTGTTTGAGGAAGTATGAACGAGAAAACAAGATTGAAGAAGCATCGCGAGATCCCCGTAGGCGGAATACGGGCGTAATACGTGAAACAAGCGATGATGGGCAACGAAAGTGAAAATGGCGTGATGCTTGTAATGGAAAATGCTAAGTATAAGGCACGCCTCAGCGTTTGCTAATTTGGATAACAGATGAAACATGCTCATCTCCTTGACATGCAGCCCTATTGTAGGCCGTGAGAATAACCACAGAAACCAGAATACATAATTAAAATATTCATCAATCACAGCTAAATAACATCAAACATAAACCAAATTCGAAATTTGCCATGACAATGAAAAGCTTATTACATTGATCGTAACCTCACTGTCAACACTGCATCCCCCACATGATGTTTTATTCTATATGTAATACAAATAATTTTGATTTTACATCACAAATACATCCTTTAAAGTCTCAATCTTAAATTTTTTAACAGAACAATCATATGAGATATTAACATATTCTTTGTATTCAACATTAAAACCTATTTACGACTTAATTCGTTCTAATACTATCATAGGCCTTAATACCGTCCAAGGAAGTTATAACTAATCTTTTCAAAATTTTATTTTAAAACTTTCAACAAGGAATTTCGGATATTAAAAATTCCTACAGAGGCTCTTTTTGAAGTGACGAATGACCTTGCTAGTATCTGCGTGCGTGAGGTCATACAACTTAATGGTGGGGTAACATCTCTGCTTCCTTCCTTGAAATAAACAAGACCCTGCTAGTAATGCGAGCGGACACTCTGCTTAATCCCGTACCCTTCCCGATTTTTACAGCACGAAAGTCGGAGAGATACAAACCTGCAATCCCTATGGTCTTAGAAACAAAAAAGTGAACTCGACCATAAGTGACTGCGCAGCTATCGGTCATTCGTCACGTCTTGAAAATAATATGTAGTCTGTGTAAAATGCTATGTAATCATATGCGTTTAAACTACCTCTATAACTATTGCCATTAGTATATAAGCTTCCTTCTAAAACTTTTATACAACGACAGTTCTTGTCCACTGACGTTCACACAGGCTACAGTCTTCCGTGAAATTACAACACACGACTGTTTTTTTCTCGTAACCTTAACTCACTCCTTTAGGTCTTTCTTCACTTTCTCAGTCTCTCAAACGCTAAGTCTGGCGATACAATTACTCAACACTCGTAACTGCTTCGCTGTTTTCCTTCACCATGCGACGACATACACAGCTCACACGCACACACACACACACACACACACACACACACACACACACACACACACACACTCAAACCAAGAACGGACTGACAACCTTCTGTAACTCTGTTCATTGCTTCGCTTCCTTATATAGCGAGGATGATGTAACAAGGACTTTATTCGAGTGTTCTACAAACAATCGGCCGCTGGACACTTCTCGAATAATCTGGAAAACCCTTTTTGGTTCTACGTGTTTGCTCGCATGAGTGGTGTGTAGAAGATTGACTTTGATCGCCTTTGCTACGCTGCGCCCCTGGTATGTGGTCTGAACTAGCTTGGCCCTTGAACGTCCTATGTTGTGCACCGCGGCCGGTGTCACAATATAGAACACTATGAAAGAACAAGACTGCTCCAAATGAAAGATAAAAACAGGCATCTTCACACACTAAACTTAGCAGTACTAGCTTAGTTATCAGTGTATATTAACTAATTCACACTATCCTAAATTTACATAACCTATTCTTATTTTAAAATGCCAAGAGCAGAGAGATGAATAATAAATCACTTGGTCATACATTTAAAAGGAACGTACTTCAAATAAGCAGGTATACGAGCAGTAACACACACCAAGCTCTTCTATTTCCATATATACCGTCACTATCAAAACAGAAGCATAATAAAACCAGTCGCAGAGGTTAGTGCAGGAATAAAATATAAGCTTAAAACGGCATATACCATACAATATATCTGTCCTCTCTTGCAACACACGGAACTAGAATCTATAAACTTTTAAACACGTCAGCTTATGATAAGGTTATACCATCTGCATACGTTTTCTTTATCTGATCAAACATTTACATGGCTTTAAAGTGTGTCGTGGAGGGCCGTTGATGAAAAGTCCGCAGGAAATATAGCCAGCCACCACCTCATGCCAGTATTTGCTTTAGCTGGAGAGGACTGTGTCACAGGAAATACTTTATTTTCTGTCGGAAATTGACAACCCTGAACCGGTGGCCCTGAGTCGAAACGGCAGCTTCGCACTATTTCAATGTACATGTTACAAAGGAATTATTCTGTTCTTCCAAAACCTGCCTGCATTCCTTTCATTACTACGAGCTGACAGTTCTAAACTGTATTCAGTGTCACCTTCAAAGATAGCCGTGTTTCAAAATCTTTCCTTATTTGTATTCTTAGATCTCACGATGGCTGTCAAATGTTCTGGAAACGATGAATGAATGAAATTGATAGAGGCGCCAGTAAGTCCGGAAGCCAGTCGGCTTATACCTTCTTGTTTGTTTCAGTGTTATAATAGAAAGTCAATTTTTGGAGTAATGCCATGCTGATACAAACAAATGAGCAACGCCTTTAGTTTCTCTACTGCATACAACAAGTATAGGAAGTAATGTGTTACACCTAAAAGTTGAATATGTATATTCACCAAAAAGGCTTGTTTTAAGGCCAACTGAACCCAGAAAAAGCATTTTTAGAAAAAAGTTCTGATTGTGTGTGTGTGTGTGTGTGTGTGTGTGTGTGTGTGTGTGTGTGTGTGTGTGTGTGTGTGTGTGTGTGTGTGTGCCTTTCTTATGGACAGCATAACTCAAAAACGAAAAGTCGGTTAAAAAAAAACAAAGTCGGCATTTAAGTTTAATGTCTTTCAAGGATGCAACAAAAGATTTTGAAGAAAATTCCTCCACCCTAAACTGCCCTTTACATGGAAAATTTTTCGAACATTTTTATTTTCTCGAAAATGGCTCTAACGATTTTGATTAAAATGGCATATGTTTAAGATATTTTTATGACAAATGAAATGTATATTTTGAATTTTCTGGCTATGGCCTATGTAATCCTGTTTGTTCTGGATGATTTTTAAATAACTCGTAAACTGTAAGCGATGGACAAAATCTTACTATACAAAAAACGTAGATCTCGCTAAAACACACAATTTATGCACATATAAAATTTTTTTTTGGTAAGGTGAACCATTTTGGAAACATTTCTTGATATCTGTGTCAGTTTCGGAAAATTTAAACTTTCGACAAATGCAACATCCTTGTTTATTTTTTATATGTTAACCGTGCAAAGAGAACGGAATGTGAAAGCTTTAAAATATTTGACTATCGCTCAAAGCCTACTGTATTCCCATATTTCTCTTGCACCTACAAGAAATAAGCAATTAGATAATTGCTGCAGATGTTTATCTCAACTAACACGAAGAAGATATCGGAATAAGAGTTTATAAGAATGGTTATTACAAGAGTAGAGAAAGTCATGCGAGTGCAACACATCAGATTTTTTAAATATTTGACTTGCTGGAGAGCATGCGTGGGGGCAGATTATGAATGAACTTAACACAAAAAGATAGAGGGATTATTCTATCTCTTTAATTCTTGCTCACTATACACTGACGCGTCACGTAAGTCACTGCAGTGCTACTGCGCAACCTGCTCTCACATACCTTTGTGTGTGCTCTCCACTATAATAGTGCTCATTTACTAATTAGTCTGTTGTCTGAATTTCCCTAAATTTCTGGAGATACGTATTCGTGGTCCGAAAACTTGCTAAAGCAGGACTGATTTTCTTTATCTTGGTAAAGACACTGACATCTTGTGGAGTACAATGCAACCTCGCTTTATTTCATTCACAATGTAGGCTAACAGAGATGCTCTCTGATATTATTTGCATTATATTTATCGCGAATGTATCTGAGCTTCCAAAAACGAGACGAACCATGACCAAGCATTATTGCTGCTGGCAATCTCCTGCTACTTTCGAGATTATAGCAGAACAGTACGCATGATAATGATGCTACAAATTGGGTACAGTGAATCAGAATGAGGAAGATGGTTGTTACGCGACAACAATGCAGGAAGCCTCACAAAGACCTCTGATGAGGTGCTCATATTTTATGTAAGTTGACAAAGAATAGGGACCTTTGATATTACAACTTGATTTCCAACACAATACGCATACAGGCAGTTAAATAATCTCAGAGCTGCCATGGACCTATGCCTGTTCTGTTACTTGTGTGCAAATATTAGAGACAGGGTATCAAGTATAAAAGATTATGCTAAATTGTGTTTTATTCTAACATTGTAACTAATGGAAGAGAAATCTAGTTTATGTTGGATAACACACCTTCTACACCTCTTCATGCACATGAAAAACGATCAAGTATACCTTAAGAGCAAAAGCGACATATGTGATCTTTTGTATTCAGACTTATTCAGTGTCAGCGCTTTGAAAATATTACAGAATCCATAGCTAGTTTTACTCTCTAAGCTAACTTAATAAACTTGTCTTGGACTCTTATGCATATACGAATACCTAGAAGGGTTTGTGAATGGTGTCCATCTAGGTAAGAAGGAATTGTATAAACATTATTATACCCACATATCCTACACATTCTGGACATTTATGGAAAATTTGCGTTACATTTCCTTAATTCATGCTATTTTTGCTATCAAAGCTTTTTCCTACTGTGGTTGCTTAACACATTTGTATGCAAAAAGCTCATGCACATAACATAGACGCTTAAAATTTTGAAAAACCTATAACTTCTTTTTTATTAGTAGAAGTATGTTGTAATACAACTATATACATAAGTGGTAATGTCGGGCTCGGCGCACAACAAAGAACGGACGGGGCCAAGTTACTTCAGAGCACATGCCATACCGGCGAGTGGGCAAAGACGTTCCAGGTCATGTTGCCTCCACTGTCAACAATCGAGGTAAACAATGGGGTTTCGGGAACGTTCCCAGAACTTCTAGCTGTGTCATTTCCGGTGCGTGTGTGTGTGGAACTTGAGAAATGTCATCGCCAGTATACAAGGACGCCAGAGGAGAGTAGAGCAGTGAGTTTTTCACAGCTATAGTTACAAACACAAGTCAGTCAGTGTGTCAGTGAGCACAAGACAGCTGTGCGTGTGTGTCGTCATGTTGGTACCTCCTAAGAAGGTTCAATGAGCGTCGCGAATGATTACAACGTTGCAATTAGTGCATGAGAGACAGTGGAAGTGAAGGAAGATAGTCAAAGGACTGAGGCAAGGTTACGGGAAGAAAAAGTTGTGAGTTGTGCTAGCCTGAAAGACTGTAGACTGTGTTATCGACGAGAACGAAACTGTATTTGTGGTAGCGTTTTAGAAGATAATAAAGTGATAGAAAGGTAATCGGACTGATTCTGTCAGTTGTCAGAATATGTTATACTGAGACTGCTTCTTAAACCTAGCTAAAATGTAATTTTTACTGAACATCCATACTATACGAGTATATGAGCAAATAAATATAGGCACGCGCGCACACACACACATACACACACAGGGTGGAAGGGAAGGCATTGTATTCCTTCTAATATGTGCTTCATACGAGCATTACAAACAAAAAGTTGAATAGCATTTTGTTCTTTGATCAGCAGATTTCGAATAAAAAAATGGTTTTTGATCGATATTGAATGCCTGATTTCACAAGAATGTACAAAGGTACAGCTTTTTACTTGTAAGATGCATAAAGTAACTTATTTATGACATAGCTTCGGTAGTAATTATGGGACATCACACAAGGTTTCGAAGTAATTAATCATTTAAAAGACCTGAAGGAATACTCCGAGCAGCTCTTTTAGACGTGAAGTAAGTCGACAACGTAGCGTTGAGGTTGGCCAGGAAATTGGCCTGTTTTGTGGATGTAAACAGGTCAGGTGCTTTCGCATAATGTTTTGGGAGCTAACGCTTTTGGGTGTCCTACACTAGCACAGTAAACACAGAAGAACAAGACAGGGTGTGTGTTTATGTTCTTAAGATGCATCGCTACGGTGTTTATGTACTGAGCTAGGGAAAATGCCACCCACACAGTGCAAAGTGTTGTCAGTTTGCTTTCGACAAAACTAAAATACCTCTGTAGGACATGGTCAGAGACAAAATTGTAATATGCAATGTAATATTTCTTTACATATTCTGCTCTTAATTGTTGAAATAAATGTGTTCTGTAGAGGTAGAGATACTTAAATGCCAATTGCATCAGTGTTTTTACAATATATCTACGGTCTCTTGCTATTTCACAAAATTGGTATTGATTTACATGAAGGGACACTGGGAGTGAAATTTGAAAGTTCCACAGTTCTTGATAGATTTTTCTGAAATTTTTACTGTGTTTGTATTTATATGAGAATAGGAGGTAATGTCATTAAAATTGGATAATTCGTTTATGATATATAAATTATTTTATGAATTTAATAGGCACATTTTCAAAATGTAGCTCGCGTCTATTCACTTTTCAAAATTCATTTATATTGGCAGAACTGATACTCTAAAACATGGGTAACAATTGTATGAAGAGATATTTCAAATACGTTTGCTGATTATGCTGTACATATTTTATTAATAACAAAGAAAATTTAATCTTAAAAATTGTTGATTTTTTTTCATACAAAAAAAATGTTTTTGGAATTCATGCTAATGATAACATCAATATTGAAGCATAGTTTTGTTTAACTGGTATTTATGAATACTTTTGGAAACTTTCATTGAATTTGAAGCAAAACTCAGGCGCGACCTTCTTTTGGAATGTGCAGAAATGTAGTTTTGAGAAAAACAGGCTTTTATATAGGAACATACTGTGTACGTTAAGGAAAGAGCGCTGGGCCGTAATGACCACATGGAGTGGGGGATATGAAAAATGTTAGCTGATCCAAATGCACAGGTGTTCCAGGAACATTTTAAGGTAAAAAAACGATTTTCGACTTTTTTGACAATTTTGACCAAAATGTCACCCTTAAATTCTATTCAGTATTAAACTAATAAGCAAACCAGCAAGCTTCGAAACAAACACCAATATTTCACTTGTTTCTTTAAGTTCAGAGACTTAATAACACTTAAGACAAAATGTGGAGGATCCAGTCTTAATAAATGACGGGCGGTGTCTGTGTTAGCAAATTCTTTGCATGGAACATCGTATATTATCTTTTGCTGTAATGAGCAAGTTTGAAGATAAACACCGCACCCAAAAGAGCGTGTTCACTTGGGTTGCACGCCCACTATTCTGCACGAGTTAGATAAATCTAGTGCAATACCAGGAGAGGAGAATCCCACCAGTGACATCAAATGAACAGGTTATTTACGCCTGCTATCGATTTATACTCGATAATAGAAGAACTGGTTAGAGGAGCTTTGGTGAATAAGGCGCCCAAGAAACAAATATTACCGCATTTTCATGGATTCTTTACTTTTTCAGAGTCCCCAAATTCTTAAACATAATTAAAAGGATATATTAATTAAGCAAACATTGAAGATATTAATACAGGGCTTTCGAATTGGTTCTTCACCGCCGCACGGCCTTTTGCCTGTGCGAGTTTGAAGCTGCCGCGGCCGGGTTTGCCGCAACTAACAAGCCGCACGCAACACATGTATAAAAATCATACCTTATAGAAAATGCTGGAAATGTGAACGATGGTTTAATCGATCCACAGCTTCTGTTCTTTTCAGATGAGGCGTGGTTTCATCTAAATGGTCGCGTGAACACTCATAACAGTCGGTATTGGGCATCTCAAAATTCACATCGCGTTCCAGAAATCCCTCATTATGCTCGGAGATTTGGAGTTTGGTGTGCTGCTAGCGCGACGCATAATTAGTCCAATATTTTACGACCAGACTGTAAATAAAGAGAGGTACCGAAATGACATTTTGACCCCATTTTTTCGTGAATTGACAGAAAAAGAGAATTCATATGGGTGGTTTCAACAGGATTCTGCTACTGGAAGTACAGATTGTGACTGGAAAATAGCGGTCAAAATGTCATTTCGGTAACTCTCTTTATTTACAGTCTGGTCGTAAAATATTGGACTAATTATGCGTCGCGCTAGCAGCACACCAAACTCCAAATCTCCGAGCATAATGAGGGATTTCTGGAACGCGATGTGAATTTTGAGATGCCCAATACCGACTGTTATGAGTGTTCACGCGACCATTTAGATGAAACCACGCCTCATCTGAAAAGAACAGAAGCTGTGGATCGATTAAACCATCGTTCACATTTCCAGCATTTTCTATAAGGTATGATTTTTATACATGTGTTACGTGCGGCTTGTTAGTAGCGGCAAACCCGGCCGCGGCAGCTTCAAACTCGCACAGGCAAAAGGCCGTGCGGCGGTGAAGAACCAATTCGAAAGCCCTGTAGTAAAGCAACAGAATCTAAAATAAGAACAGATTAGAAACTAGAAGCTTCACTTATCTTAGTAATATTGCAATATCTTCCACAGCTGCCTAGTTTCAAGTTTATACAAGTTATTTTGAAAGCTATCCAACAAGTTAAAATGGTTACCGATGCTCAAATTAAAAAATCTATATCTCGCCAACCTCTGAAAACAAAAACTTATAAATACAATCTATTGGTGGTATTTGAAAATTCATAACGCGATTCTTCTTTTTAATGAATATCTTTACTCAAACCATTAAATCTATAGGTCCATTTAATTGTTTTGATTGTTAATCCAGAGGCTGTTTGTGAAAATATACGCCGAGGCGCAAGAATCTTTTAGAATACACACTAGATGGCAGTAGCTAATAGTAGTACTAAAAGCTCTCAAGTCTATGTGTTTATGGCACGGGTTCATAAATTACATACCTAAGTGATTCTATTTCGTAATTTGTCGAGGAAACCGTTCATTTAAGTTGGTTTAATAGCGTCAGTAACACAGGAATAAAAACATGGCTTGCACGAAAACACAGCGGAAGTGGTCAACGTTTATATCGTTCTCCGTGCAAGAGAAAGAGATAGCGTATAAACCAATTAATAATTCAAAGAACCCTTTGATGTAACACGGTTTTAAGCCTTTCACTCCTGTATACATGTTTAAGCACCAGAAGCTGTCTTATTTTGCGTTTATCTCTGTTGTTTCTTGGTCTCTCAATGCGAAATTCGTGTGCCCTGTCTTGTAAAGAATCTATGTAGATGTCCTTGACCTCAGTGTTTGGTTTTTATTTTGGATGGGGATGTGATTCTGAGTTTTGTATTTACACGTCCTTACAGAGTATTACTTTTCCCTTTTTGATTTGTCGATCAATCTACTAGTGGTGTTGAGTGTTGACAGGACCTCAACTAACCTTTTGTTTTCACTGGGATAGAAAACGGTATGTGGAACATGCAATGCAAAATTCAGCATGGCAGTTTTTAGTCATCAAGTATGAAGTTGATTTATAGGAAGGGCAACTCTTGTTTATTACTCTTAAATGTAATGATTTTGGACTTTTATATCACAAAACGGAGTATCTGATTTTTAATCCAACTTGTAAAGTTGCTCTAGCTGAAATGCCATTTATAATATATAATCGTAACGTCTATGTACAAGACTTTTGCAAGCATTAAAGCCAGGACGAAAGGAAATAAAGGTTAACTCTTACTAGACTTCATGCAGCGACGTCGCAGATTACAAACAGCATAAAACCCTCGTACAGTATGTTGACATTTGCAGACAATATTCCCCAGACGCTTAACGAATTCAACATAGTCTCACTTTCTGATCGTAGAGTAATAGCTGAACAATTATTTCTTTATAAACTCATAAATGGGCTGGTATCCACCGAAGAACTGCTTGTCAGAATATACTTTAATGTCAGTACCACTAATTTTAGAAATCGTCAACTATTACAATTTAGGACTCCGAAAACGTCATCCCATAAAAATTCTCCCGTTCTTAGGTTGTGTGCGAATTACAATAAATTTTCAACTAAAATAGACCTGGAGTTCAGCTTACCTTACAGGCAGTTTAAAACACAATTAAATATGGGAATTATTTGCATGTGATTTTCAGTTGTATCACTTATAGTTATCTGCAGAATCAGTATACCATTTGCAATTCTAGTCTTATATAGTAGTTTAATATATGTTTCATTTTTAGTCTTAGATTTTTAATACTTTATTGTATTCTCTTTCTATTATATTCAAACTTGTTTAATTATTGTTCACTCTCTTGTATCACTTATTCGCTTGGTCAGTATACAATTTGCAATGTCTTGTCTTCAATAATAGCTTGATATATGTATAGTTTATTTTTAGCTTCTTTGTATTGCTTCTTATATTTTTGTTTTGCATTTAGTCAAGCTTGTGTAAATAAATGTAGCTACTGTAATTGGGGCTTTGCTCTGTTGTAGCACAAATGAATAAAATAAATAAAAAATGAATAAAATAAATAAAATACAGACTGTGTTTACCAGCCCATCAGTGGCCCTTGGCCGATTACCTTAAGTCTTAAACCATAAGTTAGTTTCAGTCATCCAATTTAGTTTTCCTTCATGTTGTTTCACCTAAAGCCTGAAAAATAACATGGCCACATCATACTTTGTATCCGCCTGCACAGCAATAATGAGGGTGGAATGTGTTTAGTGTGGACTGTTTCCGAGATGTCAATCTAGTAATAACTGTATGCTTAACATTTTGACGATTTTTATCAGCATTTCTGTTCTGATAGGGGAAGCGGTTGAAAAATTCCTCCGTGCCGTTAGGTAGCGTGGTTTACAGGACCAAGAAACGCTTCTGTTCCTGTTTGTTGGTGGCAAGGTGAAACAGATATGAAAAAATGTACGATTTTCACTGTATTCACCCATACATCCCCCTCCTATTCCCAGTTGCGTCAATTTGCTCTCAAGATAATGGGTCACGTCTATACGACGTGTTGGTTTTACTATATGTAAAACACTTTAGTTTGTAGAAACTGACAGCAACATCAAGTCCAACCAAATGTTCTGAATATTGTTAATAATGTCTTACAGTAAACATTCTCTAGCAGAAGTAGATTTAACGATCTTCAGGTTGGTATTCATGAGCTACATTTATTTCGCACCTTTTCATCCTTTCTGTGGTTTCTATAAATTGACGGTGTTTTATTTAGCAAGGGAAAGCAATCAGTCTACAAATGGCGTCTCAGTTAATGGATGGAGGTTCTCTCACCATCACCTTTTTCCTCCCTCACCCCATCCCTCCGTAGCTCCTTTGATCCGCACTAAGCTCCCCAGAACCGAAACAGAGAAAAGATAAGGGATTTGAGATTCATGACTGGGACAAAGACGAGAAACCAGAACGGCCCACCTAGCGTGAGAAAATAAGACAAATCACTTGTTAATAGCTGATGCACTCCTGATGCTAATGACGTTAAGTGAAGCAGAGGTTGAGAAAGGCATTCCAGAGGACTCCATCAACTCAGATGGCTTTCTTCTTAAGCCCGTTAAAGCACGACTTTGCAGTATCAGATGAAAAAGACCACGATCGCCTACAATTGTGGACTTAGATATAGGAATACAAAAACCACGACCCTACTTTTTGCATTCGTTTTTTGAAAAACAATAAAAAGACTTTCACGGCTTTCCTGAAACTCATTTTTCTCTTTAATCTACAAAATCGATATAATTCACATAACTTTCATAAATTTGCAAAGATATAGAAACTTGAAGGAGCCTTACTACGTCTATTGTTTCTATATTATAAACATCATATAGGTACTATATTTTGTCACCCTTTCCTTGCTTACATGCTTTAGGAAAAAGGATTAAGATCAACTGGGATTTTGACAACAGTCAATTTCACTGAAAAGCCCCTGTAAATAACATACATTTTATAGACTTTCCTTATTCTGGTACTTACTAAAACTTACTTAAGAATTGAACATCAATTTATACTACCATATGATGAAATAGTGTTTTAAAGTATAATTCGAAAAATCTATATCAATTTCGTTTCTCGCCACTTGGTTATATTTTCCTGGCATACTTTTCCTAGAAAATTCTCCATTACTTGACAGCGTATCTTACAGTAAACCCACATAAACAAAATTAATATATTGATTCCTTACATTTTTGTTTTAAGTAACCTCTACAGGAATTCAAACATGTCAAGGAAATATTTTCCATGAAATTTATTGAGTTCAAGTATGTTAATTAGGGAAAAAGCTCTCTACTCTCTTTTTAAACTTATTATTTACTTCTACAAACACAGAAAAACTGAAGCCTGTATCCTAAACACATATTTCATCAATGATTTTTCTTAAGATGAAAAATCTGTGTGTGCAGAAAAGTTATGAAAACTATGGCCTGATTTCTTCACCCCGTGACCTCTGTGAAAATTGCTTGTTTTGAGACGCATAATTTATCAGAGTTTTGAAGATATCGCATAGTCAGCTGAGTTACGTTGGTATCCATTAGCAATAAAAACAAAACTTCAATATTAAAAAATGTTTCACAGCCCTATACTCTTAACACATTACTCCAAGCGACCATTACTGTAAGCTTATCCAGGTTTAATATGACAGTAAGTTATGTACACTTCTATATACTTTATGACTTTCCGAACCAAGGGTTTGTACAGTCAGCACAAAAAGCATTTGTTAATGAAAGGATACATTTTGTTTTTAACGTGTACAAAGAACTATTAACAACAATGCAGTTTGTGCCATCCGGCAATTTCCAATAATTATTTTTGATTCCTACAATTTTCTAACATTGTATTGTTCAAATGCTTAATAATAGTTCTCAAAATTGATCTGTGTGCACTTATGAAACCACTTGAAAATATCATGAAATATTATTTCTACTAATGCAGAAATATGCTCTTGAAAATTCAGACGCTAACCATAAAGTTGAATAAGAAACTATTCAGCTAATACACAATACTGCTCTAAATATATTTTTTTTCGAAATAACGCATCCAAAGGGAGTTTAAATTTTTGAATATTGTTCAACTTTAAAGAGAAACAATGGTAGTAGAAAATGCAACCTATATTACTTTTTGTCAGGATACATGAAATCTCTCGATTAATTTACATGTTCAACTTTATTTTCTTAATAGCATTGAAATGCATCATTTTTAACTTACACGTTGCTGAAAAATGTTTTAGGGGTAGCCTATGGAGTTGATAAATGTGAAAATGATGCTAGGAACATCATTTTCAAAATCTAACTCTAGCGAGGCTGAACTAAATTTTTACAATAGTAACCACATGTGCATGTGAACTGAAAGCGCATGCGTAAGTTATATTTATACTACTCACATCATGTTCATTTCCAAATGTTTCTCCAAATTTGGCAGATTGTTCCAAAAAGGTATAGCTTTAAGAAAAGACCTGAACGGGAAGAATTTCATTGAAGGGAGTTTAGCAGTAGAGATGAGTAGGTCGGGAACAAAGATATGCCGCATGTTAACATTATGAGCGCGTCAATAATAATTTCAATGCATCACTGATAATATTGGCAAAGAGTGCAGAAGTGTGTAATCACAAAAGTCCACACATGCTAAATAAGCCACTTTCTTGCCTCAAACTTCGAAAAGGAAGGTGTAGAATCGAAGCAAAGGATATGAAATGAGCCCAACCACGTGAGTCCTTTCATTGCCAGCCAGACGAAATGAAACGCAAGTTTCTTTCTGAAGAGTGAACTAAGTGAGTCTAATCTAGCATAAGAGTGATGATGCAGCCATTTAATGCCTACTTTTCTTCCTGAGTGCTCCCTTTACAAAACACATGAATGGAAATGCAGTGTCACACCTGTAAAGAGATCGACGTCGTGTTTTGAGAGAGTTTGTGGGGCGCCGCATTGTGCTCCTATATCCTCGGGGAATCTGTCGATGAATACAGGGCTGTACACAAACACTTTTCCGAGAAACGCCTTCTCCAAAAACCTTCTGTTAACTACGCGGAAGTTGATCAAGATCCCATAGTTCAGGCTATAATTCTCAACTCTTTTGTTTTCCTTCCGTAACTAGCAAAACTTGCAGATACTCCTCTTGCTGTGAAGATTATTCTCTGTATGTCCGACTCACTTCTCTATATGTTACGTACAGTGGAAGCGTGCTGGGTCCATAACACAGTGCTCCGTGGATCGAAACCACGCTCTGCTACCAAACTGAACCACTGACTTTCGCTCGTGACGTCTTCATTTCGTGTTACAAAGATGGAAAAGCCAAAGTGAGAGTACTAGAGCATGTCCTAGAGAGTACTAGTATGTCCCCCCAGGATGCTTTAAGTGGAAGTATACGGAAATGTGCCGATGTTTGTGGTTTTTCATGTTCTTACTTATTCTTGGCAGGATCTGCTTATCACCTGTGTTCTGGATTAAGCAATTTCTAGTTGCTTGAATACCTACAAGTTTGACGCAGATTCATTGGTCTATAAACAAAAGTCAGGCCTAGATGAGAGGCGAAACGGGCGGAATGTGGAAATGTTCCTCCTGAGTGGTAGGAAGACATGCTTCCTACCAGACCCTGGATGAGTTCAGTGGTGATGCAGCGTTCTCCGCATCGCTACGATGGTGTCACTTTTGAAGCAGTGTTTTGGGCACCAGTGGACCTTATATCACCAATATCTCTGCTCGTTGTGTCTGGCTTCGCTTGAGCGATGAGATTCCCAACTCAGGGTACGCGGTAACGTTTATGGATTAAGGACAACACGGACTCATTGTATATAATCTTTAATGAATCCTTAAATTCAAAGTCCCTGAGAAGTTGCCAACCGATTTAATACAATAGAATCTGAACATTGCTTGTAGAAGTGGTAACTATATCGGAAATATAATTATCCGCGTTCTGGGCAGATAACTGTACAACATTAACGACCGCTGCAGAAGAACCGAAATGCGTGTTACTAACGTGCAGTGATCGACCAAGTTACGTCAGGATTCTACGCTGGTCACGGCAGAAGTGACTCTTTTAGCTGCCACGCTACTCACAGAAGAGGTTCATAACTTTCCCTACATGCAGGCTATCGGAAAACTCCCCCCAATTCCTAGAAATCCATCTACTTCGAATCTACTTTGTGACCACCCAATTACCTGGAATCGTCCAGCTGCGGCCACTTCCTCGGTTTTGTACCTGGTCCCTTATGACTAAAGGCCGGAGGAATACGCGTTCGCATGCAATGCAGATTGGCTTGCCACAGAGGTCAGAAGTACAGCACGGCCATCAAATGTGCAAACAGCTGCTACTAGAAGCAAGAGTCGAAAACAATGTACGCTGCAAACTATATAGCGTTTCACTCTTAGAAGACAGTATGGAGTTAAATGGGACATCTCTGTCTCTATCTAGCGCATACAAGTTGCCATTAGCCGCGTCCTTTTCTACCCTCGCTCTGTTGCCACATTCCTAATAGCATGGTATAAATATTCATTTGTTATAAATTTCAGGTTTGAACACATTATCCTATGCAGAATTTTTTTCTCTATCAGGTTATATCCTTTTCAGAGTCATTATACATTTCTATAGGTCCAAATTTCTTCAGAAAACGTTTTTTTCAATAGAAGTCCGATATTTGCTGTTTCTACACTCATCACGCACTAACTAACAAACTAACTGCTAGAATGCATCTATATTTTTTTCTTAGGTAGAGTAAACTATAGTGCTACTACCTGCCTACTTTGAATTCTCTGTGTTTACCCAGTTAAGGGTTATAATTTTTTAAATTAAATGTTTTCGGAAAATTTTATATCTGTGCACTGCAAAAGTTACGCAGTGTGAAACTTTTTTGTTATTGAGTTTACATCAGGGAACCAGCGAGAACAAATGTTGAGGAAGGTTGGAGAAAGTTTTTAAAATAAACCAAAAGGCAGTAACCTCTTTCGTTTATACAGTAAGGCAAACAAAAGGTATTCATCTATTCAGCGTCAGGCCTGACACAGAAGATAGTATAAGGAGCAGCACTAGCATTAGTTCGAAAGAAGCCGTGTGTGTAACTGTGAGCTGTTATTGCGTTATTTGTTTAATATTTTTGTAAATATTTGTAGTTATGGAGGGGGAAGCTAGGAAGAGACGATATGTTGGTAAATTAAGAAGTAAGGAACGCCAAATAAATATGAATGTGTTAGATTATTTTTGAAGCAAAATGCTTGGCAGTAAAGACAGTAAAAGAAACAGCTAAGGCTAGCGGGTGTTCAGAAGCAGTAGTGTGTATGATTAAAAAGGAACTAATGGAAGGACCTCTAAGAACGCCATCGAAAAAGAAAGCAAAAGGGGCGGGACTACACAAAACGCTAGGTTAACGCAATATGATTGAATAGTGCAAGGTGGAGTGCGGCGAATTGTTCATTCTTTACTGTTTGCAAATATTCCACCCACGCTGAATATAATTTTGTCACAGTTTAACAGTGATGAGACCCTACCAAATTTCTCAAGGGCCACTCTGATTTGGGGTTCGAATATGAAAGAAAGGGTAACAAGTGCATATTAATAGAAAGAGACGATATCGATATCATCAGATGGCGACATAAATATCTAAAAGACGTAAAAGGTTTAGGGACCAGGGGAAATCAATTATTTATACAGACGAGTCATTTGTAAATTTAGGTCACACAGTAACAAAGGCGTGGAGGGATACCAAAGTTAAAAGTGTCCGTCTCGTCAAGCAGCAATTGAAGGACTAAGTACAGGACTCAGGCCACCTCGAGTCGCTCGCGGAGAGAGATTCGCAACTAGTACATGTTGCAACACTGCGCTCCATTTAACGTGTACTGTCTTTTAAGGGTGAGACGCGCTTTAGTGAAGCATTGCCTTGCAAGTGTATGCAGACGCAAGGTCAAGGTGTTTTGCTTCTTCTCGCAGTGAGCTGCAGACCTGGAGTGATAGTGTTCTTTAGTGTTCATATGATGCTTGTAGGTTGTGCTGCAGTGAGGCGGTTTTCATGGTCAGGTTGTACCTACCTGCAGTTGTTTACATGCGCGAGCGATAACAGTAAAGTTTATGTGCAGTATACCTATGGAAAAACGCACACGCCTCCGGCCTTTATTAATGACCTACCCTCTCGTACTTTGCTAAACAATTACCTGAGACCTCTTTCTCTACTGTAACATGAAACACATTCCCTCTACAAGAAAATTTATACACGTTAACTTGATACAATATATTCCTCTGATTTTATGTTTTCTCTCCACTGGATTATATCGGTCCTACTTTATTATATCCTTTATTTTTCTACAATGGTAAATTATTTTATGAAATCCTAATTTCGGCATCAGTGGTCTAACGTTCTAAATTCCGTCTATTAACATAAAACTGTTTAGGCCTCAGGAGCGAAGGAAAAGGGGGCACTAAACAAACATTAGAGCTAGAGCTAAGTAAGGGTTAGGGACTGGCGTGGCAGAGGTGGTTTGGTATTTCCTTTCGATACCATTTCATGTACTCGACTATACGTCATGCAGCACTTGGAAAACAGATTACAAACGTACATTTTTTATGTTAATGCAAACTAAAAACACAGCTATAGCCTTTTATAGCACTCAAGGTAATGTGTGTTCCTTGTCCTTCGTATGCTATGAATCCTGTACTGTTTGCGCAGTAACTGGTTAATGCTAAGCTGAATGGAGCGTTTGAATATTAAAGCTGTTTACTTTCGTTTCGTATTACTTTCTCTTCTACGTATAGTAAAGTAGAGGAAGTATTGCACTCCACCTAAAAATTCGATGTCGAGATTTCATCAGAAATATGTTTTGAGGTCCCCGAATCCATAAAGAAGCTTTTGAGTTTGTCTGGATGGCTCAGTTGGTTAGAGGCTGATCTACTGATCCCAAGGTCGCGGGTTCAAACCCGGCCCAGGCGGATGGTTTTTAAGTGTGCTTAAAAACGACTGCTCCGTGTCAGTAGATTTACTGGCATGTAAAAGAACTCCTGCGGGACGAAATTCCGACACACCGGCGACGCTGATGTGACCCTGGCAATTGACACCGTCGTTAAACAACAAAATAATTTAATTTTAATTTTAACGAAGATTTTGAAGAAAATGCTGCACCCTAAACTACAATTTACATGGAAATTTTTTCGAAAATTGTTATTTTCTTGAAAATGACTAATGATTTTGATTAAATTGCCATATGTTTGAGGTATTTTATGGCAAATTAAATGTATATCTTAAATTTTCAGGCTATCGCACATGTAGTCTTATTTAATCTGTATGACTTTTGCATAACTGGTAAACCATAACAGATAGACCAAGTCTTCCTATACAAAAATGTGCATATTGTAAAAACACACAATTTGTGTCCCAATAATTCTTTTTATAGAGTGAACCATTTCGGAGATATTCCTTGTTATTTGTGTGAGTTTTGGAGAACTTATACTTCTGTCAAGTGAAACATTATTATTCATTTTTTTATATGTTGACCCTGGAAAGAGAGCGGAATTTAAAAGCATTAAAAGAGTTTACTATCGCTCAAAGTCTACCTCCAATGTTTAATACATCCTGGAATTTTTGTGTGTATTTTGAGTATTGAATTACATATACATATAGTATTATGTGCCAGTTGTTACAAAGTTTTCACGATGCAATCGCTGAGAAGCTATAGGGAAATTTGCTTCTCTATTTTACATGCATATTTCTGAAGTTTATAGCGGGAATGCAAAGGAAAAAATGCAGGAGAAACTAAATGGGCATGAAAGTCTCAAGTAACCACAAATCATACAGCAACATATGAATATAAACATTGCCCTCCTACCAAATGTGGGTTTGTGCGAAAGCCTCGTATCGTAGTTTGCAGTGCAGCGGATTTTATTTTGGTCTAAGAGCGATTTAGATATATTATCTGCTCTGGCAATATTTCCCAATGTAGGTACTTCAGTTCCTGCCTCCAGTTTATACCGTCCAGTCCATGTTAGCATATAGACACAACTTTTAGGATAGCATGCATGAATATACCGTGCACGCTGGAGATGAGATGATGCAGATATCAGGAAATCTATGGTGTCTTTCCCTGACGTGTACAGCAACAGTTTGCGAGAAAAGCTACTGTGTCTTCCACGACCAACTTTTACAATGCAGAGAATCGATGTTCCGTTCAGATTTTCCAATCTAGAGCTCTGGCGTAGGTAGGGTGGTTACATATTTAACACTTGGTGCCACAATCTTCATGTTTAGCCTTTTCTGATATTTCATGCAATGCAACGAAAATCTTTAGGATAATTAATGCCAGTAATTAATATGGGATCTATCGGAGGTTATTGATTGGCAACCTGGCCCTGATGAAGTAACATAGCCACAGAAACATGTCCGCAATAGAAAGGAAAACAAAAGAAAACGGGAAGCCACCCTTCACGCCTGGTTCTTATACAAATTTGTGAAGCTATATTATATCACGTGTAACTTATGGCTACTCTTTGTTTACTTTCTCTACTACTTATAGTGAAGTAGAGAAAGTATTGTATTCCACCCACAAATTCGATGTCGAGTTTGCACCGGAAATGTATGTCTTGAGGCCCCCCTGAATAAAAAAGCATTTTTTAGAAAAGATCCGTGTGTGTGTGTGTATGTGGGGGGTGTGTTTGTGGGGTGTGTGTGGGTGTGTGTGTATGTGTGTGTGTGGCTGTGTGTGTTTGTGGGGTGTGTGTGTGTGTTTGTGGTGTGTGTGTGTGTATGTGTGTGTGGGGTGTGTGTGTGTCTGTGTGTGTGTGTGTGTGTGTGTGTGTGGGTGTGTCTGTGTGTGTGTATGTATGTGTGTATGTTCGTCAGTGTGTCAGTCTGTGGATAGCATAACTCAAAAACGAAAATCATGTTCAAAACCAAAGTTGGTATTTACGCTTAATGTCTTTCAAGAGTGCGACTCGAAGATTTTGAAGAAAATTGCTCCAGCTTAAACTACCATTTACATGGGACATTTTTCGAAAATTTTGATTTTCTTGAAAATGGCTCTAATGATTTTGATTAAAATGCTACATATTTGAGATAGTTTTATGACAAATGAAGTGTATATCTTGAAATTTCGGTCTATAGCCCCTGTAGTCCTATTTACTCTGGATGACTTTTGCATAACTGGTAAACCCTACTGATAATCTTACTGTACAAAAAATGTACATCTTACTAAAACACAAATTTAAGTCCAAATAGATTTTTGTAGCGTGAACCATTTCGGAGATATTCCTTGTTATTTGTGTGAGTTTTGGAGAACTTATACTTCTGTCAAATAGAACATTGGTATTTAGTCTTTTTGTATGTTAAACATGCAAAGAGAACGGAATCTCAAAGCTTCAAAGGATTTGACTATCGCCCCTAAGCCTTCTGTATTCCCATATTCCCCTTGTACCTACAAGGAAATCAGCTATAAGATCATTTCTGCAAATGTTTATCTCAACTAACACGAAGATATAGGAATAAGAGATTGTGAGAATGGATAGTACTAGAGTAGAGAAAGTCATGTGAATGCAACACATTCGATTTTTAAATACCTCTCTGTACCTAAAATTCATCGAAATAGAGAACAGAATCATATAATTCGAAATCAATTGGAGACTCATGAGTATAAGAAATATTTTGAAACGTGGTTATCCATACAACACTTCGCAAAAACGACATTGTACATGAATAGGCTCCTTAGTTATCTCTGTATTACATAAACTAATTTGCTACATATGCTGCTCTTTCTCTAATATCTAAACGGTTTTTATATCACTATCACAGGTACCTTAGTGGAAGCAATTCAAAGAGCCATATTAATTAAGGCTATAAAGATATACTGGTGTGAGTTTGAATCCCAGTGCCTGCAGTTAAATGTGAGTGAAGTAAAGGACGGGGAGGGCCCACTTAAAATAATAGGTACGATGGCGCACGTGCGTAATGACGAGGTTACATTTGACTGCAGTTGCACAAATTTTGCTTTTATTTCTGAAAGCACTGGTATACTAATTACATAAATTAATACTGTAGATAAAATATTTACAAACACATTTTATGGAACTGATAAAGCCCAGAATAATATATAAGTTAACGAAAAACGCTTTAAATATTGGGAAAATTTAACTCAGCATTTTGTTTACTCAAGACAGCGTTAACACTAATGTTTCCAAGCCCCCTACATTGGAAAGTATATGTCAATTAGGTGTTTACTCTTACAGAAATATATAGATATTCAAAGCAAAAGTAATATTGACCTGGAAACATAACTTTAAATATTTAATATCCGAAGCGTGGTTCAAGCTCACCAATTTAGTTGAGGAAAAGATCTCTACAACCTGAACATTTGTTTATTGAGAAAAGGCACCTTTGGGACACCTTCACCCAAAGAGCATCGAGCAGGGGCCTGCTAGGTAGTAATCGAACATAATCTAATCGTAGCCACAAATTTCCAAGCCGTTCACGCTGGCAATTCGCTGCTTGTGGAACCTTCATCCCATTTCCTACGGAGAAGAAAAAACATTTCATAAAGGTCAGAGCAGTAATACGACAAATGTTTATCTACCTGAATTTCTGTTAATATTTGCAGAAAAAATAACTGCCTGAAACTCACACTGACCGTTCAAGTTATGTTTTACAAATTATGTTCGTGGGGAAGAGTACGCTACCTAGGGGTTTAAAATACTCCGTAAATAATAGCCAGGGCATTTCAGGGATGTTTTAAATTGTAATACAGCAAACATTACAACGCAAATACTGCCTTAAACTCAAGCTTGAAGCAAAGATGTTTCAGCAAACCTCAGTAAACAAAATGAGAAGCGATTTATAATCTATTTTTAAGTAATCACGAGTAAATTCATGAAATGTTGAGTATAAAAGGGCACGTGAACATTCAATTGTGATTAAATTCATTCAAATTGGAAATTTCAGCATTATTCACACAATCTTTGTGCAACAGTTAGCGAAATAATAAACCATTTATATCAGGCAAGGGCAAAATTGGCCACTCCATTGAAGCGCGTTGTTGCTTCACTCCACCAGCCATCCCCCTTCTTCAGTGCTGTTCGGCTTTACCTTTGCTTCGGACACGTCTCATTCAGTGGCGAGTATAGCTTCCTCGGGATGTCTGTTTCATGAAGAATATGTGGATTTCAATTACAAATATAAATCGATACAGTATAAGACGCCGCTATGATCACTAGCATAAAGTAAACTTTGGTGATCTTACAGGTGCTTATTTATAATGCCAACGAATACTTGTATTTGTAAACATATGAAAAGGACGACATGATTCCACTTTTTAAGGTTTAGTTCCTTATTTCTTTATTTAATATATACTATTGTATTTCGTGTTTCAAAGTTCGAACATAGTATTAAGTTTAAAACCAAAGAATTTATTATGTTGATCAAATAGTTTTAAAATATTTTAAAGCTTAATAACAATGGAAGTTAACTGCTTTATTTATTGTGAGAGAGAAACAATTTAGTATGTTAATCATAAGGCAGAGTAAGGATATTACGTGCATAAGTTAAAGGAAGGTTATAAACTTGAAGATTATGTAATTTTCCCATTCACAGTAGTTGGCAATAATAATTATTGTATGAAAAATACGTTCAATATAAACAAAATAGTTATAGAAATTATTACCGCCACGCAGCTGGAACAAAGCCACCACTGCGCTTGTTGTATCAAAACAACCTTAGTCACTTGGTAAGAGAGTGTGGGGTGAGTAAGGCAAGTTCAATCGCTACCTCAGCTCTCGCGCCCATGCCTGATTGATATCCATCCCTCAAAAAGCTAGGTGGATCCAAATATTTGACACAACTTATTCATTTAGCCAAAACGGTTGTTTATTGGCAATAATTGTATTGGATATGTATGTTGCACTCTGCATATAGAATCCCTGGTTAAGGGACACTGGGAGTGAAATTTGAAAGTTCCACATTCCTTGATATATTTTTCTGAACTTTTTACTGTGTTTGTATTTATATGAGAATAGGAGGTACACCAAATTTCATTAAAATTGGATAATTCGTTTATGATATATAAATTATTTTATCAATTTAATAGGCACATTTTCAAAATAGAGCTCGCGTCTATTGACTTTTCAAAATTCATTTATATTGGCAGAACTGATACTCTAAAACATGGATAACAATTGTATGAAGAGATATTTCAAATACGTTTGCTGATTATGCCGTACATATTTTTTTAATAACAAAGAAAATTTAATCTTAAAAATTATTGACTTTTTTCATAGAAAAAAAATGTTTTTTGAATTCATGTTAATGATAACGTCAATATTGAATCATAGTTTTGTTTAGCTGCTATTTATGAATACTTTTGGAAATTTTCAGTGAATTTGAAGCAAAACTCATGCGCGAGCTTCTTTTGGAATGTGCAAAAATGTAGTTTTGAGAAAAACAGGCTTTTATATAGGAGCATCCTGTGTACGTTAAGGGAAGAGCACTATTTGAAAGGGCCGTAATGGCCACATGGAATGGGGGATATGAAAAATGTTAGTTGATCCAAATGCACAGGTGTTCCAGGAACATTTTGAGGTAAAAAAACAATTTTCGACTTTTTGACAATTTTGACCCAAATTTCACTCCCAGTGTCCCTTAACGTTTGGCAGTCGGCCCGTCGTCACCCTGTATATCCAAAGGTGTGTTCAATAGATGAGCAACTTGGACAGCCCTGTAAAAACAATCCTTTTTGTGGCTAAGTGTCGGCTGAGGCATAATTGCTATAGATGACTCTAATGAGGCATGACTCGGATACTTCCCTTCGGTGCCATCCCCTCCCAGAATGCTTTATTTAATTCCAGAGAAACGATTAAGAAAAGATGCCCTGTCATCACTATAGCTACACCTAATGCAAGCAAGCAAGCAATCCAGCAGGCACAATTACATTTCAAGTGATATCCCGATTCACTCCTTCCTATTCAAAGGGAGATTTCTCTTTGTTACAGGACATCCAGCCAAGCACCACTCTTCATACTGTTTACCCATGTACGTCTGCCCGCATCCTACACACCTTTTGTGGCCACATGTATATCTCTCCACTCCAGAGAAGTCCAAATTAATTAAACCTGCTGAATTTCCCTGCCTTAATGAACTTCTATGCAAAATCAATTTACGAAAGTCGAGCATTCTTACGCTGGAGTTAATGATCTCCAAAAGAGATGATTCTCCAAGAGATCACAAGGTTATATGAAGTTGTTTGAAAGGTAACGCCGAGAACGTGGATGAAGATGCTTGTTACATAAAGGGGATAGATCAATGGTTACGCCTTAATATTGGATACATTGTTTTGAATTCATTAGGAGTTTATTTTTAGAGTTTGCATCACACGCCAACGTGCTTAGAGTATGACTATTGCTTGATTATTTGCTTGATCGCTTAATCAACCTCGGTTCCTTGAGGAAAAACAAGTTCTCGCATTATAAATAACATAGTCAGCGATTAAGAGGGTATTAAGTGACCCATCCGGTCAGTGCTAAATTTGCTATAATCCTGACCAGTTATCTCAGAAATTCTTCAAGATATGAGACATAAGATTATGCAGATGCATGCTTCATACGTTCACTGATCTACTTCTATATGTTAAGCTTATTTATTAAGGAAGAGAGGATCGTTTTGTTAACCATGCCAAACTTTATTTAAAATTTATCAGCAACCATTTTCTTTAAAGTAACCGACCATAAAGACTGAACCTCACTTCCAGACTTCTTCTTCCACAAGGCATAGGCCTAACGATCTGTTACGTCATCAATTAAACACATCATTCCATCCCTACCTACCTGGGGATATACCATATATTTTTTTAATGTTTGCTGTCTGTGGTTTTTTTAACCTTGACATGTGCTGATGCCAATTATTTGTGTGTTCATTAATTTTTTTTAAGTTAGCTTATATATACCGGGTGGAAAGGAAGTCATTACATTAATTTAAACCAGTGGTAGATCTCGGTATTTATAACACATTTTGTATCTTACGTTTTTGTTTCTCACCATTTCCTACAGAGATATTTTGGTTTTGTCAAAAACAAGCTGGCAACACTGCGGATTGTGTAGGTGTCGCTTTCACTAGCTCAGTACATAAACAAACACAGTAACGGTGCTTCTTGAGAACAATCAAATACCCTGCCTTGTGCTTCTGTGTTTACTGCACGAGTGTAGGCCAATCACAAAGGTTAGTTCCCAAAAAATTACACGAAAGTGCCCGAGCTGTTTACATCCACAAACCAGGTCAATTCCCTAATCAACCTCAACGCAACGTTGTCGACTTACTTATGTCTGAAAGAGCTGCTCGGAGTATTCCTTCACGTCTTTTAAGTGATTAATTATTTCGAAACCCTGTGTGATGTTCCATAATTACTACCGAAGCTATGTCGGAAATAAGTTACTCTACGCATCTTACAGGTAACAAACTGTTATCTTCGTGCATTCTTGTGGAATTACGCATCCAATTTGGGCCTAACACAATTTACTTTTTCGAAATCGCCTGATCAAAAAAGAAAGCGCCACTAGACATTTTTATTTGTAACACTTCTATGAAGCACATATTAGAAGCTAATGACTTCCCTTACATCATGTGTATATATGTTACTTTTTCGAACTTCATCTCTTTGTCCGTCTAGAAGGGATTATCCAGCTATTGCTCTCAGGAACTTCATCTTTGCTGCTTCAGTTATTTTCCACGTTCACATGTTGCCATTGGCACTATCATTACTTTATGAAATTTCCTTTGACGTCTTGTTTTTCAGTGTCCTCCAAATTTTTCCGTTCATTTGTTCTAGTTTATTTAAACTTCGAGTTTGTTTTAACATTTATCAGCAACCATTTTCTTCAAAGTAACCAACTATGAAAACTCACAACCGCATTTCAAGCTGTTTTTATTGCAATATAATTTAGCTTTCTTAAATATTTTCTGAGAAAACGGGCCCTTATATAAATAAATGTGTTTGGGTTGGTGAAAATGAGTTGTAACATTGAAACAAATCGTTTCTAGGCTCATGTCCGTATAACAAATTCTTCGTCTACGTCTGAGGAATGTGTTCTGCAATTTGTACAGTACATTTTTGTTACAACTCTACATTGAGAGTCGGTCTGGGTGGCTCAGTTGGTTAGACGCTGGCCTACGGATCCCAAGGTCGCGGGTTCAAACCCGGCCCAGGCCGATGGTTTTTAAGTGTGCTTAAAAAAGACAGCTCCATGTCAGTAGATTTACTGGCATGTAAAATAACTCCTGCGGGATAAAATTCCGGCACACCGGCGACGCTGATGTGATCCTGGCAATTGACAGCGTCGTTAAAGAAGAAAATATTTTTTTTTCTTATATTGAGACATCTATGTACACTGAATCGTCTTTATTAATAGATAAAGTATAAGAAACTATTACTTAAGGGACACTGGGAGTGAAATTTGAAAGTTCCACATTTTTTATAGATTTTTCTGAAATTTTTACTGTGCTTCTATTTATATGAGAACAGGAGGTACACCAAATTTCATTAAAATTGAATAATTCGTTTAGGATATATAAATTATTTTATGAATTTAATAGCCACATTTTCAAAATAGAGCTCGCGTCTACTGACTTTTCAAAATTAATTTATATTGGCAGAACTGATACCCTAAAACATGGGTAACAATTGTATGAAGAGATATTTCAAATACGTTTGCTGATTATGCTGTACATATTTTTTTAATATCAAAGAAAATTTAATTTTAAAAATTATTGATTTTTTTCATACAAAAAAAATGTTTTTGGAATTCATGTTAATGATAACATCAATATTAAATCATAGTTTTGTTTAGCTGCTATTTATGAATACTTTTGGAAATTTTCATTGAATTTGAAGCAAAACTCAGGCGCGACCTTCTTTTGGAATGTGCAGAAGTGTAGTTTTGAGAAAAACAGGCTTTTATATAGGAGCATCCTGTGTACATCAAGGGAAGAGCACTACTTGAAAGGGCCGTAATGGCCACATGGAGTGGGGCATATGAAAAATGTTAGCTGATCCAAATGCACAGGTGTTCCAGGAACATTTTAAAGTAAAAAAAACAATTTTCGACTTTTTGACAATTTTGACCAAAATTTCAGTCCGTGTCTTTTAAATTATTTCCGAACGCCTCTCGCATTTTCCCATAACACTATGCACAAACGAGGAGACTGAAGGGATACTATTTGTTATAGGTATAGAATATTTGCTAGTGGTTTTGGACAAAAGTAAAACATGCAGGCTCTTCTTTCTTAAGCACCTAGGGGATTGTGAACTCTTTTCTACAACCCATAAAACATAAAACTCTGCCGTAAATGTCAGAGCAGAGCATTCTGGCTACTGAATTCAGTTTTATAGATGCAGCTTGAAAGAAATAGCAGCACATTTGTGTAATTAGCGACAGACAACCGTGTACGACATTCACATTTTAAAGCGTATGTCACACAAGAGACCGTGTCTAAAACTGTGAAGGAATGCGAGATGGGCAAGAATAATAACGTGTCTAAGTTTTCCAAAGACAGTAGTGTCAAAGTAGTGCAAAATATGAGCGCTTCATTGCGTCGTAAAGGCTTCAGGAGTTTGCCAGCGCATATAAGCACGAGCGTGGCCGGCTTTCTAACAAAAGTGTTTTTAACCATAAGTACGGGCATTAACGTCAAGTCCCCGCTGGGAAAAGATTAGTCGTCTCCAGGCGGAGTGGAATGCAGTCCAGGGATACCTATGTGTGATACGGGCGGAAGGTTTTTCGATGTAAATTGCATTCAAAGTGATATCTTACACGGGATTAGTTACAGGCATGTGGTGCTTGATAATGTGTTGACTGTTACTTGGTGTATTTATTTCAAGGTTTCCGAGTCTCCAGCTGAAAATAGTAGAACCTATAAAGACGCCGTGATGCTTGTGATTCTTGGGAGAATTTTTCTTCTTCAGGATGTCGTTAATATTAAAATTAAATGCAAAACAGCCTCATCTGGAAGGAACACAGAATATTAAGTATGCCGTAATTCTTTTGCCAAGTCTTCCATGAGGCGGAATTTCTCATTTCGATACCATACTGGTGTCAACTTGCTATTTAAATTCGCCAGATTGATACAGTTTTGCTGAAGTAAATGCAATATCGGTGCAATACGTTCGCTTTTGCGAATTCTTACTGCTTAGCATTATCAATGCATCGGGGTGAAGTTGATCAAATTTTCAATAATGCCACAGGCCATTAGGTTTCTTCGCGTATGGCAGTGCTGGACAGACAGTGCGGACGCTTGCTCAAAGAAAAGAGCACTAAGGGCTGCTTGGTCGAAGGGTCGTTTATTGCCCTCTATAGGCAGCTTCAGCAGAGGGACGGGAATTCTAGCCTGAAGCTATCAGGGACTCCCGAGCGTCTGTCTGCGGCCCTTTGCCTACTGTGCTTCCTTCGCTTCATTCCCTCCTTCCAAGGGATGGTAGCCACAATGAAACTGTGTAGGTCGCAGTGCGCGAGGTGTCACCCTCCGCTATGTCGCAGCTTAGGGTTGGATAAAGCCAATAACAAAATAATGAGAGCTGAAACAAAATCAATGCCTAACTTTTTTGCCACCTTCAACTCATTCTAGTCTTTATACCAAAAACATTATTCAATCAGGTAAGCATCACCAAAATGCCTTCTTAAGAACAACGCAAGCCGACATTCCAGATTACAGTAATATGTATAAACAGTGCCAAAGAAAATGTTTGGCGGATTTTGTATCGTCTTCCGGAGTCTTTTGAGGCGTGAGCTTCGTCGCTAACCTGCACGCTCAAATTTTCCACATACATTTTAGCCCCTTCAAAGGCGTGTCCTGTACTACCCGATACGGTATGGCTACAAATCATAAGAAGTCTGTATGACAAACTGAATGCACTCACTCTACTTCTTTCTCTTTTAAGCAATACAGTCGAGAGCGTAGACGTATATTTCGTTGCTACACCATTTTGTAACTTTCGCTGTGGTCATTGGTGTAAATGTTTGGCAAAAAAGTGGCTTAAGGCAACCAATGAAATGGTGGCGGCTTGGTACAACTATAAATAATATGACATAGACGCGAGGTGTTGTGAGATTTTCTTTGGCACTCTTTGTACAAGTTACAAAAATTTGAGATTATGTCGTGAGGCAATGTCGCACCAATTGTAGGTATCTCACAACTTCTGCTTTCAACTTTGCTAAAAATGACTCAAAACACTAATGACGTTGATGAAGTAACCACATCAAGCATTGTGTCTTAATGATAAGAATAGGAATAGGGAATCGAGCTTAGGACCTTAGAACAACAATCAGCAGCTCTCATATTCAATCAGGGATGAAGACAAGAAAACAATTTTAATCATTTCATTTCTATGGTGAAACAAATAAATAAGAATTAACTGCCTTGAAAGGCCTATTAACCTTACAGAAGAAATGGATTCAAAATATCTCGCCATATTTGCACTTGGGGAGGAATAACTTATCATAGGATTGTTAACCTTTCGGTCGAAGTAATTCCAAACAGCCGTTAGAGAGCACATTTATTTTACCCAAGCACCTGAATATAACAGTGATATTTCAAGGTATACGACAATCGATTGCGTGTTACAGAATAGCAGTGGCGGTCTGTGGTTTCCACTGCGAGTAGGATACAAAAATCAAACCATAATACCATACACCAGTTGGTGTTATTGATTACTTTACACCAACAGGCCTGCTCAGTGAGTCTGTATACAGTCTTTAACCTATGTTTCCATATGCAGCAAGGTATACGAGATTGAAATATAATATGTAACCGCATATAAAGGATACCCATCTGTGAAATTTTGAAAATCTACAGTTTTGATTGGATTGATTTGAAATTTTAACACAACAATCACTGTATAGTGAGGAGTAACTGTGCTAAATTTCATACATTTAGTCAGATTAGTTGCTAACATATTAATATTTTCTTATATTTGTTTTAAATATTTGTATAAATGGTTCCCCATGATGCAATTTTGATTTGAAAAACTTAATAATTTTCAGTTATGTCCTGTAATAGAATATTAGCAAATTGATGAGATAATTTTTTAATCTTGTTATTCGTTTTGATAAAAATAAATTTTAAAGTTTAAATTCATAATTTCTTTCATTTAAATTTCGAAATGTAAATTTAATATTTAATTACTCAGCAGTTATTCACGTTATGAAAAAAATTATCTCATCATTTCTTTTTAATGTTATTTCTAAGCAGATACACCAAATTTCATGCATAAGTACTGCAAATTGCATCGTGTGGAGCATTTTAAAGAGCAAATAGTGTTAAAAATAAAAACATGGAAAAACTAAGTTTGAAGTCATAGCAAGGATAATGGAACTGTATGGATTTAAATGGACATGACCACTTACAAGCAATCAGTTAGGCGGCCACGTGACAGTTAAAAAGGCCGTAAGGCTATAAAAAGCACATCAAAATAAAGCAGAAGATTTAAACTATTTGATAATTTTTTAAATTTTTAGGCTTTTTACACAGATGGGTATCCTAAAGTCAATAAACAAATATTTGAGATTTCTACTCAGTTCTCTGTCCTGTTGAAGTTAACGAGTTCCAGATATTTGATCAGTATTTCTATTTAAAGTCACAAAATGAGTATAAATCAACCGTGGACTATATTCAACAAATGGAACATGCGTTTGCATTGAGCAAACATTCATCCCAGTAAAACACAGCATAAGTAAGGCGAAATATATGTCTATGTATATGTGTTAACCATGTAGTCGTGTTTTCTGAATTTTGTACAAGAATTTTTGCTTTTAAAACGAAGTTGCAACTTTCAGTGACTTCAGCTATTAGCGAATTCAATATGGGTTGTGAGGAAAAGATCACATTTACTATACTAAGTCTGTGAGCAAAAGAATTGGTAATGTTGGGGATAAGTAAAAATTGAAGCAGAGTGCTATAGTGCTGCCGAAATCAGAACGCCAGTTGAAGCACATAAACAGTCGTAACGGCACATGACCACAGATTGGTTCCTGACCCAAGCTCGCTGAGGAAGAAAACTAAATAGATCCATGTTTTAATGTTACTGCTGTTTTTTCACCTTAGTGGTGTTGATGTTAAGTGGCTTTCTTAGGCTGAACTTACCATAAGTGATTAAATACATTCAGCTTCTCTAGTTTCTTTCTCCGAGTAACATGCACTATCACATGCGCCATCTACATCAGTAACTCTTAGGGACTTTCATGCGTCTCTGTGACCTGTCCACCTACGACTCCTGTGGTTCCTTTACTGAATACGTTCCTTCTAGGGGCTGTAGCCGCAATAGATCTCTAGTACGTCGCATTGCGATGTGTCCCCCTCCTAGAACACCCTGCACTCTTACCTATACCTCAGTTAGTGAGAAAATGGGTCAGGACACTGGGAGTGAAATTTGGGTCAAAATTGTCAAAAAGTCGAAAATTGTTTTTTTACCTTAAAATGTTCCTGGAACACCTGTGCATTTGGATCAGCTAACATTTTTCATATCCCCCACTCCATGTGGTCATTACGGCCCTTTCAAATAGCGCTCTTCCCTTAACGTACACAGGATGCTCCTATATAAAAGCATGTTTTTCTCAAAACTA
This sequence comes from Tenodera sinensis, assembly GCA_030765045.1. Taxonomy (NCBI): domain Eukaryota; kingdom Metazoa; phylum Arthropoda; class Insecta; order Mantodea; family Mantidae; genus Tenodera; species Tenodera sinensis. Next base: position 25,817,625 of record CM060964.1, read on the forward strand.
CATTTCTGCACATTCCAAAAGAAGGTCGCGCCTGAGTTTTGCTTCAAATTCACTGAAAATTTCCAAAAGTATTCATAAATAGCAGCTAAACAAAACTATGTTTCAATATTGATGTTATCATTAACATGAATTCAAAAAAATATTTTTTTATATGCAAAAAATCAATAATTTTTAAGATTAATTTTCTTTGTTATTAAAAAAATATGTATAGCATAATCAGCAAACGTATTTGAAATATCTCTTCATACAATTGTTACCCATGTTTTAGAGTATCAGTTCTGCCACTATAAATGCATTTTGGAAAGTCAATAGACGCGAGCTCTATTTTGAAGATGTGCCTATTAAATTCATAAAATAATTTATATGTCCCAAACGAATTATCCAATTTTAATGAAATTTGGTCTACCTCTTATTCTCATATAAATAGAAACAGAGTAAAAATTGCAGAAAAGTCTATCAAAAAATGTGGAACTTTGAAATTTCACTCCCAGTGTCCCTTAACCTTGGTGCTATAGAGATTGCTATATCCCCTTAAGCTTTTTCCGGAATTTGCAGGTTAGTTTTATTCCTAGATGCTTGGAATATGTGATATTTGATGGTTATCCTATGCCGTGTAACGAATTGGTTATAAGAGGTGTAATAAATCATAAAATCTGAAACTTAAAATACAAGTGAATAATTTGTTTGATAAATAAACTGAAACATGGTGTAAACGTGGCTTTAAAGGGAAGCCGCCACTGCGGAGAAGCCAAAGCCGGGAGCAAGCAGGAAGCTTCTACATAGAGAGCAACTTATAACGATCGTTGAACGGCTTAAAAAAGCCTCTGGAGAGCAATTGAACGTATTCATGCATAAAGTTATTGCCAAATCGAACAACAAAAACGCTCCTGTAAGACCATGCTTCTTCCAGAAACAGCAATAGCTCTCTTTAGACTCCTAACTTGCTCCCAGTTACCGAAGCGCCTCCTGGGACTGCCTCTGCACCAGGTCAACAGCTTTCTTTACTATCTCAAAGCACGCCCTTATCGTTGTATATGAAAACCGCGAGAACACATGAAAACTTTATGCAGCACATGAATTGCTTTCCTCCCGCCGCTATACACGTGAACACGGTCTCTGGATTCTTTTCTCTCCCTCCCATATTTTTTAACAGAAGAGCCTGGATTCGGGACATTGGGGAGGAAAGATCGCAAACTTAGCCCTTGCTTGTTTCCTGTTCCTCTAGCGTAGTCTGAATAAACTTCCAACTTCATCACTTCAAAACTTTCCTTCCAAAATTCTTCACTGCCACTCCCAGAGTCTTGCAGCTTTCTGCTCCACCCATCAAGTCCTTTCACAAGGGGGAGAAAAATGCACATACCAAAGAGCTTAATTCAACTAATTTCAAGCCATATATCAAAAAGCAAAAACATCCAGAGAATGTCAATAAAACCTAACCTATATACAGGTTGTTCCATAATTCTATGCTTGGCATTCACTCTTTCTTCAAGACTTCTTCAGTTGGGAACTGTTGGAAGTATCCAGACTCTCATATATGTTTCCATATCTCTCTCTCTCTCATAAACTCCTATTCCAAATCGTATTTTGCAAGTAAACTTACACATATGGTTTGTGCGTATTACAAGGATTTATTGCTCTAATATTGTAGGTTTATGGAGGGGATTAACCTTCCGTTAGGCGTGCGATCTGGTAGAACATCATTGGCGTAATAATACTAATACTAGTAATAATAATAATACTAATAATCATAATCATAATCGTAATAATAATAATAATAATAATAATAATAATAATAATAATAATAATAATAATAATAATAATAATAATAATAATAATAATAATAATAATAATAATAATAATAATAATAATAATAATAATAGTAGTAGTAGTAGTAGTAGTAGTAGTAGTAGTAGTAGTAGTAGTAGTAGTAGTAGTAGTAGTAGTAGTAGTAGTAGTAGTAGTAGTAGTAGTAGTAGGTAATAGTATTAACAATAACAATAGCAATAACAATAGCAATAACAATAACAATAACAAGAGCAACAACAACAATAATAATCGATTATTTTACGTGATGTAGATATAGGACACGTGACCACCGCTTTACTTCCCTTCGGAAGGAAGCAATACTATGGAATTTTACGCCCAAAAAGGTCTATCACACTCCGCAGGCTTTGAACCCGTGACTTCAGGAACCATAGGCTGGCACGTTACCTCCTAGACCAGGCGTGTCAAACAGCACTCGCCAAGTGTGAAAATACTCCCCTATTTTCCCTCGCTTCAAATCGGAAAACGAGAAAAACAAAGCGAAAACCGGTTCTACTAGCGCGTGCTACTGCAGTTAAGGAGGGGTGGACTCCTCTCTTCACACCCTCGGAGTGGTGTTTGACATGCCTGTCCTAGACGGATAACGACAGGATCTGGGTTCATTGAACGTTTCCACCAATATAGTTTTTTCACTATTTCGCAAGAACTAGGCGAATTTGAATGGCAAAAGCAAAATTACACTGGATAATGCAATAATACAGGGTGAAAATGGTGAAATCTATATGCTGTGAACCAACTTCACTACACAATAAAAAGCGGAGCAGTAGTGTTACTATGCAGATTTCGTTCAATAGACTTAGAACTATAAATATTTTATAATTCCTGGTGTGTAGAGTTATATTTAGACATGGCGAATGACCGATAGGCGCGTGGTGGTTTATGGTCAAGTTTTCTTTTGTGTTCATAAAATCAAAGGGATGTCGAGTTAGAATCTCTCCAACTTCCGTATAGTAAACATCGGG